>CM076981.1:24514361-24614361 GCA_039105355.1 Benthosema pterotum | reverse complement strand
GTTTGGCGGCCCAAGCAGCCAAAACACTGTCTGTTTGTCAGACACTGCTGATGCAACCAAAGACAATTCACCCTGCTAGTGTCTGTGACGGTTTCTATAGAGCAGTGTACCTGCAGCCTTCCTATCAATCCAAATACAGGACAGACCTCATACCTTCCTCCACTAACCGCTCTGTCTTTCCCTTGTTCACGCGTCCTCCTCACCTTTTTCACCCCTAATCTGTTTGCATGCCTGTTGGGTAATTACAGTAATGAGGCAACACAGCACAACAAAGCAATCATTATTTGTTTGTGTTGGGTAGAGGAGAGAGCAGTGAAATAAACGGAGGTGTCGTCGGCTGTCGGTTCGTCTCTAACCCGCTGTACCTCCGGTGTTGTTCCTTGACGTTGACAGCGATGCAGTCGGCCCAGTGGTACTCGTGGGGACCCCCCAACATGCAGTGCCGTCTATGCGTCTCCTGCTGGATGTACTGGAAGAAGTACGGCGGCCTGAAGATGCCGAGCAGAGCAGAAGCACCCGAGGAAAGGACCTCGCCTAGTCCTGCTGCGACCAATGTAAGCCCCTTCACAACCAATGTAAGCCCCTGCAAATAAACACTCAGAACCCCCTCATCACACACACAAACACCCCCTGTTTGCACATGACCGTATACCTTTGTTTAACCCAGGGCTGCTCAAAAGGTAGCCTGTGTGATCTACCAGTAGATCACACAGGCCATGCAGGTAGATCACATGATGGTCTCCTAAAGTTTAAAGATCTGTAACTCTTGAGAGCGTTAAAATTAAACCAAATGGACCCTTACGGGTCCATTTACAAAAACGTGAAAGTTATTAGCTTTAGGTGCAAAACACTAAATTCAACATCACAACTCAAACCTCAAATACTCTTTTCAAACATCGGTAGTAGCATATACAGGAAAACCTTCCAGTTCTCCCCCTCCATTTTTCATTGTAAGTGCATTATTCTTAACACTATAACAGTAGGTAACACCATCACTACTATTTCAAAGTCAAACCTTTTGATGTGTAGATCTTGTTGAGCCAGTCATTTTGAAAGTAGCTCTCAAGTCAAAAAAGTGTGGGCACTCCTGGTTTAACCCAACTCAAAGCGTATTTTCTTGGAACACATTTTATGACGGAGACCAACCAGAGTGCTACACAACACATCAGGACAAGCAAGTAAACTGGTTAGAAAATGACATGTCAGAAAAAATTGGTGAAATCAGTGGTATGATTATTGAGAGTATAAAATGTAGCTAGCTTTGCTCAAAGGCTAGAGGGAAGAAATACGTTTTGTCTTTGTAGTGATTTTAAAAAGTGAGCGGTGCAGGACCCCCAGGAATGTGCACGGGGGGGGGGGGGGGGCTGCACGCCGATTGAGTCAAGTGGTCTGTCGGAGGGAGTGAAGTTGTTAAAAGGTCTCTGAAAGTTGGGGCAATCCCGTTTCTCACTTTAAAATCAAACAGATTCTAAAGTGGAAGTGTTGTGGAGCGGGAGCCAGTTTTAACCAGTGGGAACATTCAGACCCAAGTGTCTTTCACGAGAGGGAACTGGCCAATAAATAATCCTTTTCAGACTCCTTTGGGAAATTAAAGTTGCCAAGGTACATCTGGTCTGAAGATCTTTCCAAGAAGAGTTGTAAAAATAAATAAATAAGTAAGACTTCTGCTACCTACCTCGTTCCGCAGTGCACGGACAGTATAACTCATCCAGGCCCTGGTCGAGTTTCTAATTAAAAACTGTTTTTGAGCAATATCTCAGAAGGAAGATAACCAAGTAAAGCTCCCTAGGCACACCAGTGCTGCATTCTGTATGTGGATACGGAAGACCACTAATGAATACTGCTGTCTAAAGCACTGCTGTGCTTTAGACAGAGTTAAAGGCAGTCCATAGTGTCACCAACCTCTGAACATTTCGTCGAAGAGATTTGATACAACTACAAAATGTCGTCACTCGCGATATTTTTTATTTTTGTGTTTTGTTTTAAAAGCCGCACTCCCAAATGTTGTGACTTTCCAACCGCCACTTCAGAAAAACAAAGAATGTGATTGGTCGGTTATTGTTTCATATCTTGTAAGGTATACTGTAAGGTGCACACCAACAAACGCGTTTTGGCCACTGGCCTTTAGTCAGCATTATATATACTATAAATATTACAATGTCCATTTGTGTAACGCACCGTGCACCAGGAACTATCTTCAAAGACGGTGAGACGAGTTGGAGTCATGCTTGCTTCCTTCATTTAGAAATCAATATACTGCAATTGTAATAATGCATACAATGATTTTAAACAACGCTTTTCAAGGTACTCGTAGTTGCTTTACAGAATTAAAAACATTTTTATTAAAAAATAAACTAGTTAAATTAGGGTAAACAAGAGTAAACCAACAGAAAAGGGCGGAGTGGATTTATGTAGGCCCAAAATCCACCTTTTCAGTGTGTCAAGTAGGCTAGTATAACACAAATGTCAGTAATATTCAACTGTCATTGACTTTACTATTCAGATACATTCACACTATTAGTGACTCTGGGGAAAATGTAAACGGATGCTAAATACAAGAATAAAGCTATTAAAGACTATTATTTTCTGTCCAAGTAATTCTTAACAATTAATTAATTGTTAAGTCTCCATATTCTGATAGTAGTTGCGTTGCTATAGTGTTATATAGTGTTCAGTAACAGGGGCCTCTCTGTCTCTATAATACATAGAAAATGCTTTTTCAAGTCTGTTTACCAATTTAATCCAATCAGGGTAGATGACTTGCATGATGCACTGCAATTGGATGTGTTGACATGGCAGACAAAATTGGAACGCGCCTGAAAATGTATTTGCTGATTTGCCAGTGTTTTCGAACAAACAAAACACTCAATGATTGCTCGTCAGAATATACAGTACATCATTTTTGGGCCTTTTTTGTATCTATTGAAATTTAACCAAAGCATTGACTGAAAAAGCACACAAAAAGAACATAATAGATAAGTAAAAGAAGAGCAAAACAAAAAGCTCAGGGACAACACTATTATACTCAAAATAATAGATGTTTGAGGTTTATAATGTGACTATCCGGTAGACCGAGTAGAAGACACAAGGGATTTAGATCAATAGGGACGCCAAAAATAATAGTCCTGAAAAAATGTCATGCCAATAGTTCTGCAGCTTCACAAAAGACCAGAGACAATGGACGTAATTACCAATCTCCGCCTTGCACCTAAAGCAAAATGCACTGATATCCATGTAATATTTAATTTAGTACGATTACAAAGATCCTTTGCATAGGCCCACATTTCAGCCCAGTCCACATCATCAATAGACACCCAAGTCTGTCACCCAAGATCGTTTAGTAGTTCGAGAGGATATGGAAGAATTGGAGAAGAATCCTTGCCCGTTTTAGCCATCAGTTGTCCCCTTGAATGTGAAAATCATCTGTATTTACACATATATCAAAACAGATCCAGCTTAATATCATTAATAAAGTTTATATAACTTAACGTTCCACCAGTAGTGGAAGCTTATTTGGTTAGACACAAATGCTTTGTGCTAATTTAAAGCCCCCTTGATTTGATACAAACGTTTCCTGTAAAGCCTTGATAAAATAAAACCCCACCGTTTTTATTCATGTCTGCTCTCCAACCATTCCTCCACCCCCCCCAGGAGCCTCGTTCCCGCGGCCACGCGCCTCGCCAGTCCAGCCACATGGTGCCGGTGCGCAACAGCGGCAGCCCCAAGTCGTCCATGAAGACCAAGCAGGCGTTCCTGCTGCAGGCCACCCGCCTCACCAAGCTGGCCCGGCACATGTGCCGCGACGTCATCAGGCTGCGCCGGGCCGCGCGCCGCCCCTTTGTGCCCATTAACTGTGGCGCCATAAAGGCAGAGTGTAAGAGCTCTTTCAATTCCTCCTAACTTCTGCTGCCACACCACCACCACCACGGACACAAGCTATCTCTCTCTCTCTCTCACACACACACACACACACACACACACACACACACACACACACACACTGACTCACAGCATCCCCCTCCTCATCCCTGACGGCACCCACCCCCCTCCATCCATCAGCCCCGACCCCCCCCCCCCCCCCCCCCCCCCCCAAACGTTCGCCCCTTGCTGCTCTACCCCCCCTCCCCCAGTCTGTCTCTCTGTTTTTATTATTATTGTTATATTATTATTATTATTTTTGGGTTTTTTTGTATTCTCCCTACCCCCACCCCCCACCCGGTTTCCAATAAAGACTGCCTGTCCTCATAACTTCTTGAGTTATTATTATTTTTTCCCCATTCATGCTTTTTCCTTTCTTTTTTTGCTTTTGTTTGTGTTTTCCTTTTTTTTTCCGTTATTGGTCTTGACTCGCTGTGAACCCCCCAAAAAGCCATGGTTTGTTGTGGTTCTACCGTTCACATTTCATCATTGACAGTCCAGGACTGTTGTATAGGAGTATGCCCACGCACACACACACACACAACACACACAACACAAAAGACATGTACGGACTCCTAATCACAGCCACCAAACCACAACACATCCTATCCAATGCTCTTCCTGTTACAAACAAGCAGATATTAACAAGATAGAACCAGATATTGTAGTCTGAGCCGTATATTTGCTAAGGTTATAAAGGTAGGTAGAGAGTAGGAGAAATTATTTTAATAAGAAAAGCTCTATTTTGCACAGCACCCCTGGGGGGCCGGCTAGCCAAAGTCTCTGCTGTCTTAATGACGGAAATCAATTGTTTTCAGCCAGGAATGTTTTCATCAGATTATGAGGATGATTGCCTTTTGCTTGATGGTAATGTGTGTGTGTGTGTGTGTTCACTAAGACTTTAAGCTATTTTGCATAAGGGCTTTTTTCCTGCAGTTAATAGTACATTAAGAGTACATTTTGATGGGAGATTGTATTTTTGTTTTGTGGCACTGTACTTATGAAAGGCCTTTTTTGTTATTTTCACTGACAAAACTTGAAAGAAAGGCAGAGGGTTACAGGATTTCGACTGGGTGAGAAGAATGGGGCATAGGAGAGGAGGAGGTTAGTTTATTTGGGGGGCAAAGAAGATCAATGGTTGATCAGTGACCTCTCCCAGCTGTAGATTAGTTGAAACTCGACACAGTCAACGTTTATACTCTCCAGGACTCGGGGATCATGCATAACATCTCATGTCTGCTCGATCATTTCGTGACCAGTCCCCCTCTCATTGCTCATTCCCCTTCAACTGAAGTTCCAAAGTATTATGCTTAATTTATAATCTGGTGTCGTAGGACGCGCCGCTCGCCGGGAAAAAGTTCTTTTTCCGCGGGAGCGGCGCGTTCCTACGACGAATTATAAATGAGGCGTCATGCATCTGCGCCTCTCGTGATGTGATTAATCCATCCAAAGCCCATCGGGCCGGCACCATCTCAGAAAACCCTACCTACGCTCTCATACAGTATAGATCTGACATACTGTGTTTATCGGTGGGTTTTTTCTCTATACCATGCGGAGCCATTTCCCCCTTTTTCCTCTTTGCCTCTCTCTTTCTCTGTTTTTTGCAGTATTTTCCATCTCATCTTTTATTCCTACTTTCGCTATCTCTCTCTCTCTCTCCCTCTCTCATCACTCTGTGAATGTGAGAGTAGTCCTACAATAAAGTCACAACCTGAAACCATCTTCTCTGAGTCCTTGTGCTTTCATGTGTCTGTGTACCTGTCCATCAAACTCCACCGCACTCACTTGATATGGCCGTTGTATTGGCTCCCCGAGGGACCCGCCCCCCTGCCAAGGCACGCCTCTTCCTCCTCCCCCCCAGCATGGATTCTACCTCCAAAAATGCCTGCTGCCATTGAAACCTTCACGTTTCGTTGTGATGACATTATTTTTAACAGCATTATCTTCGGGGGTTGGCGGTGTGCATGTGAGCATGTACTTATCTGTGTGTGCATGTGTGTCTGTGTGTGAGAGATGGAGAGAGAGAGACTCCTGTCCTGTATCCTTGTAAAACCATATTCATTAGCAACTTGGGATATTGAGTTTACCACTAAAATTCCTTATTTTCTATCAATTACACAGATGAAGCCTTGAATTATCCCTTCACTAATTCATCCTTGTCCAATAATCAAATGGCAAAGGAAAGCTTGACCTGCATAGCAACAGTTGTTAAACTATTTGGATTGGCATTGGACGGTGACACTAAACCCTGCCCCAAAGTGTGGAGTTTTGAGAAGGACTAATTAATGGGAATTTTTGGCATTTCTAAAGGCCAGCTCACTGGTCGGAGACTACTTGAATTCCATCACATTATTGGCTTAGGAATGCAACAATAATGCTCGGCTTCATGTAGGCTAGTTGATAGAAAATTAGTATTTTGGAGGGTTTACCACTACAGTGAACATGTCTACAAGCTTTTAGATTAACTATTTTCGCTTGGAAAGAGAAGACAAAACAAAATGAATTGGTAGAAATGTTGCCTCTTAATAATGATGTGCCAAAATACAGGAGACGGTTGAAAGTGTTTAATGCAGACCGTGTGCACAACTTGAGGTCATTAAAACACTTAACATTTATTACCTCTGAATGGGTTTCCCTGTGCGAGAAAATGTGAATATGAATTATGAATGGAGTTCCTTTTAACTTGGATGAGGTCAAGCGGTGTGTTTCTCATTGTGCAGACAGTCTAGACGTTAGCTGTGCGTCAGAGAAGAGAAGGCCAAGGGAGATTGGTTTTATGCACCATGCAGTCCAAACGATACTGTGATCCTGTGTGTTTGTGTGGTGTGTCTGTGGGTGTGTGTGTGTGTGTGTGTGTATGATATCTGGTTTAGATATGTTAAGGGTTTCGGAGGGTCAGGCGACTCGACTGCCCAAAACCAGAACGACCCCACGGAGCACTTTGACCAGCGTGCTGCAGTTCCTTGGTAATTTACACATTGGTAGCACACACACACATTTCAACATTTCATCCCCAAACATCCAACCTGAAGCTTCTGGTTCTCAAACCTTTAGTCCTGTTTTTAGGCCAGTTGGAAACAAGACTAGAGAGAGCATATAAACAGTTACTTATGGGTTTGGTTCCATTCGTATGCACTCCGAGTTACAGACACGGATCAATTTGGTTCCCAGTAACTATCGATCCTTTTTGCCCAGGGGAAGATCCTGGTGGGGTCGCCCTGCCAGACCTCACTTTGAGAACCACTGGCCTAAAGCAACCTCATTTTACAGCATGCCATAAAGCAGGGATGGGCAACGTAGACGATGGAGAGGGCCATTATTCCCACAATTATTCCAGGCGGCCACATGCATATTACCGGTCTAGCAAGAACGATCGATCTACAAGCTCAAAAACATGTGACACGGTTTGAGCTTGTAGATCAGCTATCTTTGCTATATTTGAATTGAAATCCTGAAAAGTATTTTTTTTTTTTTTTTTTTAATGGCTTTGATTATATTTAGCATATAATAAATTGAACATAAAGAATACATTTTTAACACTTCATTAAACTACTAACCTAGAAGGAAGTAATTATAGTGGGCCATGTTCGCATGTTTGGAATTATCACAGCTGAAGTCAATAACAATATTCCAATATTAATCGTAAAGAACTGCAACCATTGATTAGGATTCAACTTGTGTTACTTTACTTTACTGTACATGCAGCGTCATGGTGAGCAATCTTAAAGGCCATGTTCAGATTGGTAGCTCAAATCTGTTTTCCTATCCAGATTGGACCAGATTGGTAGTCTGAACAGAGCCTTGTTCAGACTACATTTTCAATCACACTTGTGTGAAGTGAGGGGCGCTTTTATCATCCTACATCCAGACATTGTTATCTTCATTCCTGGGCATAAAATGTTTTTTCCTCTCATGACCCCATGTGGAATCCTAGTCCATGGATTTGATGTATATTTAAGCAGTGATGTTATGTGGCAGGCACAGTGGGTGCCCCTCTCTTCACCTGAGTGTGATTATTATCTTATTTTTTTGTTATTGATGGGTGCATTACAGACGTTTTGCTGTTTAACAGATGTACTTAACAGTAGACGTCGTCCTGTGCGCCTGTGGTTGTCTTTCCAGAGTCCCGCCCGGCAGCCCAAGCTCCGCGGTCCCACCGCACTCCGGGCCTGCAGGCTCCGCCCCCTCGCCGCCTCCTCTCCTCGCTCCCCCACGGGCCCCACGGCATGCTGGGAAAGCGCAGCTACCACCATCACAGCAGAGCCGAGCCTGAGAGACGCTCAGGTACACCTGTATACCATACCTGCATGTGGAGATGACATTACTGACATGTACTCCTAGGTTTCAGATCCTATAATATAATATTTTTAGGTATAGTTTTGCTCAATCAGTACCTTAACAGTCCAAATTTGAAGATCTGGCTTCTGGACTAAGATTCAAACATAACTGAATCAATTCACTGTTACAGTGTTACATTGACGAATGCATGCAACGCATTCGAATTAGAATTCGAATTATCATTAGAATTATTGATATGGTAGTCAGACACAGTGTGCGAATCTAATGAAGGGTCTCTGAACAAGACACCTATTTTTTACAGTCTGTTTTTACAGTAACTTCTGTAATTGCAATCCCCATATAAAGATGCCATGTTGTAAGTTAGCCCCGTTCGTGACACTCTCATCTCGCTGGCAATACTGGCTACAGCTACGAGGAGAGTGTTCTAAGGCACCATCTGAACAGCCATCTCTCTGGGTATAGATGTAAGAGCAACACATGGACTTTCCCATGTGACTGTTTCTCTCATGCTGTTGCTCTTGTGTTACAGAGAACGCTGGGTCCACAGCTGGGCCTGTTCTGGTGAGTACCAACAGTCCAACAATGTATTTTAGGCTAACAAGCTCTCAGTGCATGGAAAAAAGTAGATTTGTACAGTTGTGAAGTATTTTTTACTTTACTTAAGTATGTCACTAAATTCTTGTCATATTTTTTTTAACTTTGCTATGATTATTTGAAAAACAAAGAAGTCACCCCTCATTCTGTTTTTCATAGAAATGGAGGTCTGAAAGAATTCATTAACATGGTTGAATCACATCGTGATGACGTCACCAAAGATGTGTTTCACCATGGAACCAGTTGGGCCTGTTAAAGTCCATTTCAGCTCCATTTGGTTCCATTTGTACACGTTAATTTAAAAAATGGGCGAATTCCCCTTTAACCACTAGTTTACATTTCCACATGATCAATCAATAGCTGCTTTTCTTACCCGTGGTGTCACTGTGCTTTTACTTCAGTAAAAACATCTTGAGTGATTCTCCCACAACGGCGAAGTCCTCTATACCCTTGAATGCGTACTACCATCATGATTATTGGTAATTA
The DNA here is from genome assembly GCA_039105355.1 of Benthosema pterotum. Classification (NCBI taxonomy): domain Eukaryota; kingdom Metazoa; phylum Chordata; class Actinopteri; order Myctophiformes; family Myctophidae; genus Benthosema; species Benthosema pterotum. The sequence goes on along the minus strand of CM076981.1, from coordinate 24,605,064 downwards.
ATCACCAGAGACCTTGATTGGTGATTATAATGAATTGGCTTCCCGCAGCACAACGGCCGCAGCAGCAGCGGAGGCAGCAGGGGAGGAGTGATGATGCGCAAGAGACGACCCAACTGGATCGATGCCCCCGATGACAGCTTCTTCCTGGTCACCCGGGAGACCAGGTAGGTGTGGTGGTCCCTGTAACGCCAGACAACTCTTCCACCATATCAGAACAAGAGAGACTGCACATCAACAATGGCTTGTCTCATTTCAGTGCTATATATCTAGTATTAAGAATAGAAATTGAAGAAAAAAATCCCCAAAAAGTAACACATCCTAAATTTGTGTGCCTGTTGAAATTTCAGATATAACTACATTTTGGGGATTTTTTTTTTGGAATTCCTATTTGGAATAACAATTACACCATCTTCTCCATCCTGAAACGCTATAAAAGGGAGCTGTTCATCTGTTTGTCATTTAAAAAATGTATATATACAAAAACTAAGATTTTTTCAAATGTATTCTGGAGTTTACATTTCTGCTAAGCAATTATTTATGATTCAACTAATAGGATTTTACAATAGGACAGATTTACGCCTGCAGTGCAAAGACTAAGCAGAAATAGGGGAGGGGGAGGCGGACATTCGCTGGGATTTTCATGGATTCCATTGAGCACAGACCATATGATGGAAGCGTTTGAGAATAGTGCGAGACAATCAACAATGTGTCTCAAGAGGCTAAGGTAGGTGTGATGCCTGACCCCTGGGGAGTGATGGAGCTCAGGGAAGAGAAGAGAACGCTTCTTGGCAGCACAGATATTTGACAATTATGTTGGTGCTATGGTGCAAGGTTTTAGGAATGAAGCTAGGAATATGATGGGTGTGTGTGTGGGTGTGGGTGTTTGTGTGTGTGTGTTGGGGTAGTCCGTAAACAAACTCACCAAAGTGATGAATGGGGCTCCACAGGCTTCACTAGACTGACAGACAAGCACACACGCACATGCACACAGTCTTCTCAACTTTTGTCCTTCTCTGAACACCACCCATCTCTCACACACGCTTAGAAATCCCTTTGAAAGATGATCGATAGCTGATTCGTCTTATCTTTAATTTAAGCCAAATCGCTGGCTTTGAAAAGGACACTTTCAAATCGGTCGTTTGCAGCAAGCAAGGCTGCGCGACGGAAGTATAGATTCAGGCTCAAGATGAAACAAGTGCATGAGAAACATTAGCCCACCACCCCCCACCCGCCCCTCTCCCCCTAGAGACAAATTGAGCCCTTTCATTCCCATTAGATGTCTCATGGTATGTTTCCACTACTTCCTGTGAGTGACTGGCTGCTTGTCTCATTTCAGAAACGCAGCCCTTAGACATCTCCTGACGGTAAGCCCCCCCTTAACCCTGCCCTCACACACTCACACACACTCACACAGAGACAGCAGACAAAACAGCATGTCACAAAGAAACATGCACACAATGTAGGCAGACGGCTATATAGACCAGAGACACACACACACACACACACACACACACACACACACAAACCGTGGATCCTGTGGAGTCTCATCCTCATTGTGAATCGTTCCACTCTGTAGTTCATTTTTGCCATCTTGTCTGACGTGAACGTGGATTTTTTTACACCTCCTGGGACACACTTATACTGGACTGTTTTCAGTGTTTTTCCGGAGCGTCTCTAGCAGCTGATAGCGTGTTTAAAGGTGAAATGGGTTGAAGCAGCTCACTAGCAGGTGGAAAGAGTTGGCATGGTGATCCCAGGTTGGAGAGACGTGGGTTTTCAATACCAGATCTTTGTACTCACTTTAGGTTAATGTTTATCATGGTTCCTTATTAGTATTAGCCTCATGGCTATTTATTCTTCACAGGGTCCATCACACCCAAATGCATGACATGATAAAAGGGTCTTGAGGAACAGCAGATCCAAACGCAGACCCATAGAAGAGAGCCTAGCCAGCACAAGACTACACACACAGGTGTGTCAGGAATTGGCATAATCACTAAATAAATTGAAAGAAAACACAGAATAATAACTGAATAAATAATTCATAATAACATGTGGTTCCGGTGAGCAAAAGGAGGATGAGGGCAAGCACAACTACTTCTTTCCTGTGGGGGGGGAACCTGTTTCATTTTACAGATGCAATCATTCAAAAAACACACACACACACACACACACACACACACACACACACACACACACACACACACACACACACACACACACACACACACACACACACACACGCAGAGGGAACACGGAAAACGATGTTCCTCCATTATATTAATGCCGTGTCTAAATGAACCATGGCGCTCTACCCTCGGCCCAGGAGGCTAAAATTAGAGCGTCTAACTGCTGCAGATGTTCCTGAGAGGAGGCCCAGGCTCCGTGCACTGTGCCCTGACTGAGTGGAAATATCATTATCACATTAACTCAGGATGCGCGGTATCACCCACTTATCTACTAGGTTGTCCGCACGTGTGTGTGTGTGTGTGTGTGTGTGTGTGTGTGTGTGTGTGTGTGTGTGTGTGTGTGTGTGTGTGTGTGTGTGTGCGTGCGTGCGTGCGTGCGTGCGTGCGTGCGTGTGTGTGTGCGTGTGTTTATAGTATCTAAACATACAGTATATACTGCAATGTACAGTATCCCAAAGTCGCACCTTTTAAGAGAATGAAGTAACATAAGATCCATAGTATTTATTTGTAAAGTGAAACATATATATTTTTATTTATAAGGATTATATATGACATTAAAAAAGATCATATTTTTTGTAAAGTAGTTTGTATGAAAGGTGCCACTTTTAAGAGTTCGCATATCAGTTTTTTTTTCCCATATGGGTATCTATGTACATGTGCACAGTGTGACTATTGTGAGATTAGAGTGAGGAAGAAAACAAAACAAGACAATCAGAGAACAGTGTCTTGCACATGCTGCCACATCCTGTCGGCTGTACTGTACTTTCTTGCTGTCCTGTCCCTGATTCTGCAGTGATGGACATGACTTCGGGGGGGATGATGATCCTGCTAGATTAAAACATGGTGGAGTATGCTAATGCATCATCACTGATGGACTGCCTAATGATAGACGTTCGTGTTCTAAGTCACTCTTGGTAGATGGAGCAGGGAGAGAGAGGTCATTAGATGCGTGCAAAGGTTGGAAGGGGTTGAAGAGAGGCAGAGAGACCGGGGAGAAATGTAGTGGGAAATAATCAATATGCATGATAGTCAAAAGCAGAGGTTGAAAGGGAAGGCACGGACAGGGGGGACAACTTAAAGGGCCACTACACCCCTTTTGCAACCAGAGCTTGATGTGCTCTTGTTGTTGTTGTTGTTGTTGTTGTTGTTTTTTAGATATTTTAGTTATGGTTGGATGTTCATGACATCATGGACATCTAGGAAGTTCCTTCTTGTACAACAAAGGCCCACCTTCAGTGCACTTCCTCCTTGTGGAGAGTGGAAAGGCTGCATGGAGATGCCCCACATGGAAAGAAAATATATGCACATACCGGTATATGAAATCGGCCCGGCATATACTGTATGTGGGTATTGATTATTGCATATATGCAACATATATGATGCATATATTGGCATATATGTACATATATTTAAAGTGTTTCATGTGTCCTAAACATCATTAAAATAAGCTCTGGTTGCAGAAGGGGTGAAGTAGTCTTTTAAGACTTCTTTTAAGGCTTTTAAGGCTGGTTCGAATCCTGGCTCCTCCTATCTATGCCAAAGTGTCCTTGAGCAAAACACTGAACCCCAAATTGCTGCCAATGTGCTGGTTGGTGCGTTGCAGAGCTAAGTTCCGCTACAATCAGTGTATGAATGTGTGTGTGAATAGATGAATGTAATGCACTGTGTAAAGCGCAGTGGATAAAAGAACAGCAGATCTATACGTTTATGTGTAGGCTATACTGTAGGACATTTGTGATTGTTAATAAACATGTTTTATCTAATCCACATCCACAACTCAAGTGAATATCAATGCCTGGGTTTTTAATAATAATTGTTTTCAGAGTACATCATGTTCTGAAATTATGCTCCGGAAAAATCTATGTTGTGCTTTGTCTGCCTGCCAGCGTGCATGCGTGCGCGCGCGCGTGTGTGTGCGTGTGTGTGTGTGTGTGTGTGTGTGTGTGTGTGTGTGTGTGTGTGTGTGTGTGTGTGTGTGTGTGTGTGTGTGTGTGTGTGTGTGTGTGTGTGTATGTGCTCGTGCACATACACACAGATGTGCTGAATGTCAAATGTATGAACGTCATATACTTTCCGATCACATAAATGCATGCATCCCTCTACGTGCTCGCACAAGCATGCACACTAGCCCATGTACGTGTCCACAGTGCGCGTGCACACGCACACACACATGCACCATTATCTATGATTGTTCTAACACAGTAACAGCAGGGTTCTGGATAATTGATGTGTTTTTCTACGCAGGCAAAAGAAAAACAACTCTGGTGCTGATGGGATGATGAGAGGGGGGGGTGAGGTGGTTAAGATGGATGGATGGAGAGAGAGAGAGAGAGAGAGAGGGAGAGAGAGAGAGAGAGAGAGAGGTGGGGGGAATGAAGGGAGAGAGAGCAAAAGGCTCAAAGTGAGGATTCTTACGGCGTATTAAGCCGTTTATATAATCCATTAAAGCCTGTGTCACTTTTCCAAAAAGAACTGACCTTCAAGCTATCACATTGTGATTGTAGATAGATTGAAGTGCTATGGAGTGTAAATTTGCTTTTTATCCCCAAATATTTCCATTGATGATGATACACATTTTGGATCATGTCCTAATAGTCATGATTATCTTTTTCCCCCCAATATGCCACAAATCCTGGTCTAATCATGATGTTATCACTCTATTCTAAGACACAAGTTTTAGATAATTTATTATGTGTTATTTTTGTCGAACAATACTTTCATACTTCACTCTTTCATTTAACTTCCCTGCAATAAGTCTTTTCAGTTTGTTATGCTGTACTGTTATACTTAGGCACATTTTGTGGCCATGCACTGTTCACTATGCACATGTGTACACATACATCTTTGTGCTAATGACAACCCCATTTCCCATAGGCAGAGATTGAGAATTTGAACCCCAGTCCCAGAATTCCTCTACTGTATCAAACCGAATAGTAAATGAACCCACATTTTCTGTAATTGGTAATTATTTCTAACTACTGTATTGTTCAGTAGCATTCTTGGGCCTAAATTCCAAAGGTTAGCTAGCTGTCAGGTGGAAGGTAAAGCCCAAGCTGAAGCTCCTATGCTGGCTAATTAGTTTCAGGTATTTCAATCATTTTATTTTTACATTCTATTCATATTTTGTTTACAATAATGTTCTGCATACATACAGGTTTCCTCTAAGGATTCCTCTAAGCCCTTTGGACTTCTCCTGGCAGTTTCTTTTAATATACAGCATGTTGTGTACTTTTGTGGAATAAACCTTTCAGTAAGCCCGTCCCCAAGCTGCTATGGTCCACCAGTAGTTTTCCTATATGATAAAACATTGTATTAACAAATAAATATCACGCCCATATTTTTGGCCACTGCATACGGCAGGCCTTGTTGACGGATTCTAGAAGGTCTGGTTCCAAAAAACGAATGGGTATGTAATGTCCACATTGGAATGAATGAGTGTGGCTGGAAAGTGTCCTACCAATGATTGGACACATTCGGGGAGAGAGTGGGGTTTATTGCAAGGTCTATTGTTTTAGATCAGTGGTTTTCAGCCAGTGGTCCGGGGACCACTAGTGGTCCTTGAGAGAGTTCCAGGTGTCCCCAGCTAAATGATGGAAAGTTGGTTTCATGTTTACACTCTCAAGAGTTAGAATATTCATCATGTGAATGAGCCCAAGTCTACACAACTAGAGAATATAGAATAGTAATGGCCATTTTGATCTGTATGTTTGACCGTTTTGTTTCCCAAATCCAGCCTGGAATTGTGGACAAAAGCAAAATAAATCTTTAGTTTTGGGGGTCTTTGGGGCTAAAATGTCATCAAATGGTGGTCCGTGGATCAAATGCTGAATAAATAGTTGGGCCCGGGTATCAAAAAGGTTGAAAACCCCTGTTTTAGATGTTCTGTCTAGCAGGCCCACCTGCCCCTGTGGTTCCATGTGGTTCAGGAGGACAGGACATGCTGACATGTGGTGTGCTCTTCTTGTCTCCCCTGCTCTACAGGAGGGCCAGGCGGCTGCTGTCCAGGTCCCAGCTGAGGCGCGCCTGCCGGCAGCCCTGTGAGCAGATCACCCTGCGCAGGGTCTCCCAGGGCCCGCCACAGGGGCTGGTCTTGGCCCCCCCGCACCCACACCCCAGCCTGAGGATGCGAGGCCCCATCGTCATCCACGACTGATAGCAGCTTGACCGCAAGGCCACGGGACACAGGGCGTTTTTGCCATTAGGCAGACTAGGTGCCATGGGGGGAGGGGGGCAACCATGAGGGGAGGGGGGGCCCCGGGGCGACCACCAGACATGCTTTAAAAGGATCCCAGCCTCATATGGATAAATACATTATACTTGCCCTCTATAACTAGAATTGAACATTTAAAACACATACAGATATGTTCTTTAGTTTTTTAAAAAAGTTCATGGTTTTATCCCTTGGGGGGCGCCATTTTACAGGAGATTTTCCCTGGAGCCATTTGGTAAGGGGGGCTCCAGGGAAAATCTTGCCTAGGGCTCCAAATTGCTTAGAAACACCACTGATGGGACATGCACGACCACACACACACAAAACACAACCCCTACCTCCCTTATATAAACCCCATCTCCCTTGCCGTGCTATGTAATAGCCCTATGGTTGATGGGGATGAGGAGCGCTCGTTTTTGAGATACCAGCTGGCTTGATAGTCCCACACTGGACGGAGGCCTTTGTTACGTGAAGAAGAACAAGCGCTCCCTTCCCCTCCTCTCAGCCAATCACATGCTGAGTTCTCACCTGAGAACTCAGCATGTGATTGGCACCATCCTATTATGTCTCCACTATGGCCTCCAAAAAAAAGATCATTGTAATCTCTCATCCTCTCAAGTCTCAACCACTTCACCAAACAGCCAATCTACAAGCTCATAATGTATTAAGGCACGATGCGTTGTGAGCTTGTCGATCTGCTCTTTTTTTTTGGTACACAACATGTTTTAGTCCTCTGGTATGGGAAGAATTTCATGCAGTGTGTTGCACTATGGAAACATACATGACTGGTATTACTGCCTATTTCTAAGGGTGTGTGTGTGTGTGTGTGTGTGTGTGTGTGTGTGTGTGTGTGTGTGTGTGTGTGTGTGTGTGTGTGTGTGTGTGTGTGTGTGTGTGTGTGTGTGTGTGTGTGTGTGTGTGTGTGTGTGTGTGTGTGTGTGCACGTGTGCGTGCGTGCGTGTGTGTGATTGTGAGAGCATTTTTGCATGTGTGCGTGCACAAACATACGTGCAACTGTGTACATAAACAGCTCATGCGAGAAAAAGAGAGAATGTTTAGGTTTCAAGGGATGGGCATCACTTACTGAACATTGTGTTTTCTTGTTTTGTTTTTGTTTTTCTTTCTCCTTTCTATTCGTCTATACCAATGAATGGCCAATTGTTGTGAAGTTGCATCAGTTTGTACAGAGTCAGGGTGTTGTCAGATCAGATGCCAGGGATGGGGATGTGGTCAGGCCTGTACTAGTGGTGGTGGTGGTCCGACTACACGGTGGCAGGAGAGCCAATCGCCTCTGTCACTGTCATTTAAGAAAAACTGCACTATGAACAATTGCCTTGACGGCGGCGGCCACGGAAATGGCTGCATCAATGTCGTTCCCTAAGCCGCATCAACGCGGCTCCGCTCTACACACTCACCCTGCAGTCTGTAAATCAATGAGACAGAGTGTGGAGCAATGACCCCCGCAGACTAATTATGACTTACAAACACTCATAGCTTACTAATAATAACCTCCTCCTTCATGACGGCTTGCTGGTCTGCAGCTCTAGCAAAAAGGGTTAAAGAAAGAGTAGAGCAATTCAGAAGTTGTGATGCTGTCTGGCATCTAGCATTGCTCGAACCCTCGACCTGCCCATTCATCCAAACAGAAAGGCTCAATCTTATTGTATGAAATGACTTTAAATGGCCCAAGATTGCAGCCTTACAAAGCCTGGATTGTCCTCTTTCAAGTTCTTTTCATCCGTCGCAGACATGTTGTGATTGTTTTGTTTGGTGTCAGAGCTTGGAAGTGCTCAACATCCTGCTGCCTCCTGTATTATGTGCAATTTAGAAACCGGGGGTACGCTGACCACCTGTTTCTAGACTTGTGTATTTCATGAAACAAAAACAAAAACACCAAGCTTTCCGTATGGCTATGATCTTGGTGAGCATAGGCTTGTTCAATATACAGGTAATACAAATAGACGTTTCTGTTTTTCAATGAAAGGGCTGTCAAGGGTTGTTTTTGCAACTTTAGATGCCAGATGGCATTGTACCCTCTGCAGGGCTTGCAGCTATTGGAAAAGGTACAAAACTTAACATATATGACCTCACAGCAAACAGCATAGAGACACGTCAACCGTGTCTAACACTTCTCTCTCATGAACCAGTGTATTATATTTAGTGTATAATCTCATTAAAGCACTTGTACATTCTACTCATCCTATTTCTTATGGTGTACCTACCTAGCCCTGCTATGGGCATTAAAGCACTTCCTCTCCTGCAAAAAAAATAAAATAAAAATAAAACGGGCACGGAGCAGTCTACTAGACCAAGGCCACAATACACGGGTATAGCCTTGGATCAAGTGAATACTGAAAGTATATTCTATCGTCTTGATCCAAGGCTATTAAGGGCAACATTTAGAGGCAATGCAGGTGAGTGAAACTCACCAACTGTTGTAATCACCTGTTATCTTTGTTGTTAATGTCTTTGCTTCTCTATTTTCCTTCTTCATTTTAATGTCCCTCTCTCTGGTGATTATCGGCCCATCCGCATTGCTTCCAAAAGCTGCCTGTCGATTGATCGTGGCCTCTTGGAGTCTTTGTATTATTCTTGAGTTTTGAAACTGGCATCGCCGCAGCATGTCTTGTGAGGTTATAAACCTCCACTGGCCACAACGGGGTCAAACAATTTCTCCTCTTTCATTCAAAAGAATGTTTATGTTGGTGTTTCCTGTATGTCCTGTGTTGAATTATGAATATGCTGAATAATAAATAATGATGATAATAAAAAAAATAAAAGAACATCACAAATCTGGGGATTTGTCCTGGTTTCATTATTCAGCATGCTCACAATCTCTCTCTCTCTCTCTCTCTCTCTCTCTCTCTCTCTCTCTCTCTCTCTCTCTCTCTCTCTCTCTCTCCCTTTGTACTTCTGTGACTCCTCTGGCCTTTAACTTGGGCGGTGATTGATGGTGACCGATGGTTCAGACTGTGTTAGTATGTTGTTAAATATTCCTACAAAAATGACATTTGGAGCAGTGAAAAATGACATGCATGCAGTGTGTGTGTGTGTGGGGGGGGGGGGGGGGGGGGGGGGGGGGTGGGTGGGGGGGGGGGGGGGGGGGTGCGTGCGTGCGTGTGTTTGCGTGTGTGTATAATAAAACTTCATGAGTTATATTCCTGTGAAAGTGCTGTGTGCCTGCAGCCTGATGCATGCTCTTGCTGGCTCACATTTGGTAATCTTGTCAAGCTCAACTCATCTCATCTGTGTTTGAATGCGGATGTTTCTGGACTAGAAATATGTTTCAAATCATTATTCAAGTAATACATGCAGCTTTGAATAACTATAACTTCCTCCAGCCAACAGTGTGGTGCAGGAGATGATGTTGTGCTTGTGTTTGTACAGTTTACAGAGCCAGAGTGCATGGAATACAAATCAAACAAATGGCAGTGGCCACCTGGCAAAAGCAATTGTGCTCCACAACTTTATCAAATAGTGGAGTAAATAGATTTCAAGATATATATATATATATAGTGTCTCAGGGCCTTTGGGTACATTTCACAGGTTTAAACCCTACTTATTTATTTGGCATAATTAGTATTTCATTGGTTGGCAGGGACCCACCTTTTTATTATGATTACATTTTTGCATTGCAGTATACATTACAATGATTACACAGATCTCCACTTGGCTATTTACTATTACTAAGTACTGCAGTCGGTTTGTGGTCGGTAGGCGGTGGGGTGGACTGCTTTTTACAAACACTGATTGGCTCGTTTAGTTGATGATGTAATAGTGATGTAATTAAGATATTGTATAAGTATTGTTGTGAATATGCACATTGCACACAAGTAGGCCATGTCCTAGTAGGCCATAGCCTGGCCCGTCCCCTGCTGTTCTACGTCACATCATTTGGAGCTACGCCCACCTTGGAAGGTTGACTCCCCCTCAAGGCCACTATGGGTAACAAATTAGTTCAGGCTTTCCGTTTTCGCGCAATGCAAAGTTTTCGCGCAATGCAAACGAAAATGAAAGCCTGGGTGTCGAGGCTAAGTAGGCCATGATGTAATGCTGATATAATTTGATAGTTGTCTCCACCAGGCCGAAGGCATGGTGAAGAGCATGTTTTGCACTCCATACATCCGTCCCTCTCTCTGTGTATAGCTAATCTCCGGCACTGCTAATCCAGTTGATGCCAAACTTTAATTCCTTGATGCCAACAATGAACCTCTGACCCACATTTTCCAGTACAGCCTGTTATAGCGCGACCATGGGGTGCAAGACAATTCCTTGGGCTAAAAACAGCCATACTCGTCATCATAATTGTGCTTAGTCAGTACAAGTGCTATGGCCATTTTCATCCCAAAACTTATGGATTCGGCATTGACCGTTATCAGTGGATAAGATCGGAGTTGTCATCTTATCAGTGCAATCGTGATCGGCTCCCAGACAACATGCCTCCTCGATAAGATCGGGCTAATAAGCAGCCTCCTGGGAATTATTGCTTGATAATGGTCAAAGCGGGGTGCCATAGCCCATAGTCCAAAACGCCTTGGCAGCTGAGCGACATTATGTAGATATATCATTGCTGTGTGAAAAATGAGCAGAGTAGGCTACAGACATAGACGGATCTAGGAATGATGGGCCCCTGGGCCACCACTAGCCAAAAGGCCCACCCCCCTAAACCAGAGCATTTTTCTTCCCATTGTATGACATAACGTCTATACACACACATATCAATTATAACATATCGGCCTGCACCTTGCAAAATAACATAAATTGCAAAATAACATACAGCCAAAATAACTAAGCCAAATAAATGCAAACTGTTTAAACACTTTTAGTAATGTATAGTATCATGATAGGCCCCTGAGCCTGGGCCCAACGTGCCTGTTGCATAATCCTCCCCTGAGTACAGACATAGCCAACAGTCAAGTTGAGTGATGTTTTATTAAATGATGCTGTTGAAAATGAGTGGAATTCCCCTTTAACTAAACAAACGTACCGGTTTGCATATTAGCAATAGCAAGTGCAACATAATGAATTATGAATACAGTCCTGCTTATGAGACCCCTAGCTGGCAAACTGCAGCATTATGAGCCCCCAAGTGGCGTTTGATTGATTGATTGATCAATAGCTTACTTTATTATCAATTTGTAGGAGAAAATGAAGCACAGGGACATACAGTTCAATACGGTTTACTTACTACGCTAAAGAGGAATTAAACGCAGCAGGACATTGCAGCTGTCCGCCCTGCCATCAGGACGGACAGCTGCTCTTTCACTGACTCTCAAAGTGGCAGCTGTGTCTCCCTGATGGCTCTGCCGGGGTCGTTCATTCCACAATTTATGACAACAGGTGGGTGATGACAACACAGTCAAAACAAAAAAAACAAACCCGTCATTTTTTTAAACACTATGTTATGGACACTATTAAAACCGACATTTCTTGATTCGCTGCCGAAGCTCCAGTGGCGCAATCGGTTAGCGCGCGGTACTTATATGACAGTAACTCGCTGAGCAATGCCGAGGTTGTGAGTTCGAGCCTCACCTGGAGCACAGTTTTTAGACAGGAGTCACCTTTGAAGGTAGACACAGTTAACACTAAACTAAAGAGATGTCGATTTGGAAACGCCGAGTTTCTATCCCTCAGGATCGAACCAACAAGTTACATAATTAAGAACCAACCAAGTGGCTAAAAGAGTGTCATGAATCCCTCACTCGAGCGGGTCATTTTACAGTAGACCCAGACCTGCAAGTACCTCATAGGAAGTTGCAAGTTGCGATCTGTTTTATATTAGAGAAAGAAAAGTTGACTATCCGTGTGTCGTTAACGTGGTAGACTTTGTGAGAGTGCTGGTTGCTTGCCATCGGCTCTGGTTGTAGCGCCTTCTCACGAATAGTTGTTAAATAGCGTCCTCTGCAGGTAAACACGTGTTATTGCTACCTTGGTGTAAGGGCTATTTTTCGCCAACCAACTGAAGCAGTGGTTTTCAACCAGAGTCCCAGGTGGTCCCCAGCTAAATGATACAAAGTTAACCATCATTTATCCAAAGGGCGTCTTATAGGTTGGTTGCCATAGAAACGGATGATGCCACAGCATGATGTCATATCACCTCTACTCCAAGAGTTCCATTATCGTTAAGCAGCTGAATTAGCTCTACTTGATTTTCAAGAATGTACATTAGAAAATTTAGAATAATTGTAAGTTTGAACAACCTTTACCTGACAAAACAAGAAATTTGGGATCTAAGAGACTATATTCAAAATCAAATGGTGATCTGTGGCTTAAATGCAGAGTAAATAGTGGGCCTTCCTTCGTATCCAAATAATTGAAAAACACCTATGTTCAGTATGTATGAACAAAACCTATAGTTAAAAAGCTTGAAGACATTTTACACTTTATTAAAGGGGAATTCCACCCACTTTCATTTTTTTCCTGAGAGTGTAGCCTACAAATGCAACCAAATGCAACCAAACCATTTGTACTCTTTCAGAAAAAAGAAGCGTCTAAAGAAATCCATTAACATGGTGAAAATACATCTTGATGACATCATCAAGATGTATTTTCACCAATGGATTTCTTTAGTGGCTTTCTTCAGACCTCCATTTCTTGGGAACACAGAATGGGGGAACTTTTTTAATATGTCCACCCAACACCTTGAAGGTACATCAATGACATAGTAAAATATTGAAAATGGGTGGAGTTCCCCTTTAATAGTTGTAAACCTTCTCTAATAATAGCTACTTTTCATTTAGGTCAGTATGTGTAAAACATTTGTTTACAACATGGAGACTATAAAGGTCCCATACTCTCGCTCTGTATGAAACATTAATTGTTGTGAAACCAAGTTGTAAACACTGTGGCAAAAAGAAAGGAAAAGAATCCTAGCAAAGTAAGGTGTAAACACTGTGGGCAATTAGACCTGCTGCTGCAAGCTCTCATCCTGTATCTCCAGCCAGGTGACAGTAATGTGAAGTGATGATCGAGGGGGTAATCAGTTTGTTAATCCATTTGCTACTGAGTGAGTGAGTAGCCACTGACTGTGAGTTAGTGCTAGGTAGTGTTGTAGTTCTCGAGACATTGTCTTGTCTTGAGTCTCGTCTCGAGACCAGGCTCAAGACAAATTTTCATTGTCTCGGTCTCGATCTTGTCTCGCTTTGTTTTGTCTTCTCGACCTTGCGGCTCTCCACTTCATTTGTCTTGTGGTCTCGTCTTGTTCTCGTATAATTTTGTCTTGGTCTTGTCTCGACCTCGGAGCCATTGTCTCGGGTCTTGATCGCCAACAAGACCTCTCGAGACAAGACAATGCAAAGCAAAAGTTCTATTCATTGTGTGGAGCGAGGACCCATTCATAAAGACAGCTGCAGGCACAAATAGCAATATACTTTTTTCTTCTGTAAATATTGAAAAGAAAGAAGACAGACACTGGGATGTGTCTGATTAGGGATTTTTTATATTCTTGTTATCAACCATATCGCCCCAGCCCTATTATATTATTAGTAGTTTTGTTTAAAAATGTAATGGTGGACGGGGGCAAAACAATCAAATTCAGTGTTACTAATAATAGAAGATTAAACGTTATTAAATGTTAAAATGGGCATGACAAGACTAGGTCTTGGTTTTGTCTTGTTCTCTGCCCCTCTAGGTCTTGGTCTTGTCTTGTTCTCGGCCCCACTAGGTGTTGGTCTTGTCTTGATCTCGACCCTCTAGGTCAGGGGTGTCAAACTCATTTTGGGGTGGGGGCCGCATTGGACTTAATGTGACTTCATGGGGGCCGGAGCACCGCGGTGCCAGTCACGCCGCGGTGCCAGTCACGCCGCGGTGCCAGTCACGCCGCGGTGCCAGTCACGCCGCGGTGCGAGACACAGACTGCAAGCATGCACACACATGTTTACGTACACAGCCGTAACTTCTACGCTACAGTATATCACACAATCAAGTTTATTATTAAGAGTAGCTATTAATAGTTATTAATGACTTTCATTATTGGTTTTATACTTGTAGCCTAGATTAAGACATTTGCTATGGGAGATGCTATTTTTATTTACAGTGCGCCAATAAACCAGTCAAAAATACAAAAAATTAAATTTCAAATAGTGTCTTAGCTGAAATTTGGAAATGGCTACACAACCCATGGAATTATGCAGACCTGCTTTTTATTGAGGTGATGGATCATAGAACATTAAAAAATAATGATGAATAACAATAACTAATGCTTCTAAAATACAGTATATTTTTTAAACTCTGAATTGGATTATTATTATTACCCGTATTTATATTTAAATAGCCAAGCTGTTATCTGAATGATCCCTCAGTTATAGACCCTTATACTGGTGAAGTAACCTGACTCCGCCAGATGGGGCAGCAGAGAGAGGAGGGAATACTCCTCTCTCTGCTGCCCCATCTGGCGGAGTCAGGTTACTTTGCAGCACCAATACACCCCCCCTCCCCTCCCCCCTACACTCTCTGCGAGTCAACATTCCAACCAATTAAGCACTCCCAGCTGTGAAGCTACCGGACTAGTGCTCAGAGAAGAGAACTCAGAAGCGCGGGCCGTATGTTTGACACCAGTGCTCTAGGTGCTAGTCTCGTCTCGATCTCGTCTCGATCAAGTCTGTGGTTGTCTTGGTCTTGTCTTGATCTCGACCCTCTAGGTGCTAGTCTCGTCTCGATCAAGTCCGTGGTTGTCTTGGTCTTGTCTTGATCTCGACCCCTCTAGATGCTAGTCAAATTTCCATTTTGTCTCGATCAAGTCCGTGGTTGTCTTGGTCTTGTCTTGGTCTCGATTTAAGTAGTCTCGACTACAACACTAGTGCTAGGCATGTGGCATTCTCCTCTGACTTTTGCTGATGCAGATCCTCTGATAGAATTCAAGTGGTATGTGGTAGGCCTACTGAGACCTTTTGTTTGCCCTATCAAGACGGGAACCGCTTTTGGGGTTCCTGTAAATATTTTATATTTTTCGAATTAGCTATTTTCAAATTGCCAATGTTTAAATAGAGCTGAAGTGGTTGATTCTCAAAATGTTATTCATGTCAAGGACCTTAAAATGTAGCCTATCTGTATTTCGCCCTAGACCCCATGGAAATGTTTAATGCCAGGACCGCCATACAAGATTTGTCAATATTTTAGATAGCATTAGGCTAGGGTAACATTAGAATAGTATAATGTATAATACAACGTAGAATGGTGTGTGTGTGTGTGTGTGTGTGTGTGTGTGTGTGTGTGTGTGTGTGTGTGTGTGTGTGTGTGTGTGTGTGTGTGTGTGTGTGCGCGCGTGCGCGCGTCCGCGCGTCCAGGGGGTCTGTGTCTCACTAAGCTGTGTAAGCTGGCCTGAGAATGAGCAAGCAGAAGATTGCAGTAATCATGTGACCCAGATGTCCCCTTTGTTGATCTGCCTTGAAAATGAGAGTGCAGATCATCAGTGTCTACACACTGCACAGACATTCTTCTCCTCACCCCTCCAGTCAACTGTGAGCTTGTAGGTCTGCTATTCACAGCGGCACTATGTAAATTTTCTCTTCTACCCCAGGTTTGAACGCTGCCCAAGTGCTGACATTTATACCATTGAGCAAATCGAGCCTGACTGCTTACCAGGGGACAAATTGAATCCTGACTGTCAGGTCAAAATTCATGTCAGATCCACTGTCTGTGTGAGACATGACCTTTGACACCATCTGAATGCCTCAATGGAAGAGCAGGAAGAAAAAATATTACCAGCTCTACTGTATAAGTGATTTTGATACATACCTGTATATGATACAATTGAGATTTTACAAAAATAAATCTGTTAATAAAATGTGTACTGTGCTCAATGCACAGTGTGTGTGTGTGTGTGTGTGTGTGTGTGTGTGTGTGTGTGTGTGTGTGTGTGTGTGTGTGTGTGTGTGTGTGTGTGTGTGTGTGTGTGTGTGCCACGCTTGTGCGCGCGCGTGCAGCATGCATATGCATATGCATCGCGTGTGTGACCTCATATGATTTGTGTAAATACTGTGGATCAGAGATGTTGAAGCGTGTGCCACTTGTTCTTCGTGTTCCAGATTAGACACACAGCATTGTTTTAATTTACTCTTCTGAGCCTTTTCCGTAATACGCTCCCCAACCAGTCCCCACCCACATCCCACAGAACTCCCTTCCACTCCCTGCCCTAGGGCATTAAAGGGGTTGAGCAGTCATACACACACACACACACACACACACACACACACACACACACACACACACACACACACACGGGAAGTAAGTAAGCGGGCCACTTTACTTGAACCTGAGGAATTGGAAGTGTGAGTGTGTGAGCGTGTGTGCGTGCGTGTGTGCGTGTGTGCTTGTGTGTGTGTGTGCGTGTGTGCGTGCGTGCGTGCGTGCGTGTGTGCGTGTGTGTGTGTGTGTGTGTGTGTGTGTGTGTGTGTGTGTGTGTGTGTGTGTGTGTGTGTTTGCGTGCCTGTGCACTGTTGGGGGTGGACGGGATGAGGACAAAAGAGAGAGTTTAATATTTGGGATAAGCTGTGATTGAAAATCTGAACATTCTGTCATCAGAGCAGAATGATCAAATTTTGCTGCTAATCCCTTATCTTGGAAAATTAAATACCCACTCTGCTCTCTCTCTCTCTCTTTGCATGCTCTTTTATTAATCTGACCAGTGTCCCTTGGTGGGCCTTCTGTCAAGATATCTGATGACTTTTGTCATTATTAATAAGACTGAAATCTATAATCCACAAGATGACAAATGATAAACCCTGACTGAATCCCTGACCCTGCTGCCACATACACGCACTCATGGGAGAATACACACGCGAATGCACGCGTGTGCATTCGCGCGCGTGCGCGCGCACGCACGCACGCACACACACACACACACACACACACACACACACACACACACACACACACACACACACTGTCTGTCTAATTGAGGTTGTTTTTGGAATGCCATGTACCTGTTATGACCTAAATCAAGGCCAAATCAAGGCCTATGACATGAATATTGTGTTCTTTTTTGAAATCTCTCCCCTGTGTGTGTCCCCCCACCCCACCCCCCAGGCTGTATGTTATGTTGGCGCCGTAGAATGGCTTTGCCTCGCTCACTACAACCTGCCCCCCCCCACCCTGAGCAAAACAAATTCCTATCAACACCTGTTGACATGGCAATAAAGTTCTTGAATCTTGAATCTTGAATCTTGAATCTTGACACACACACACACACACACACAGGCTCTGTTTGGCTCTATTATAGTTTATCTAAGGAATTAATTCAGTTCATTTAATATATTATGTGAGATCAGGCTGGTATAGTACAGTATATGTATAGGCCTACCTATCATTATGTTCTAGTTAACCTGTTGTCTATCTCTTTAGAGTTTAGATGACTGCTGTCTCTCTTTGACTGACCACACAACGGCTGAGATCCACATGGCAATCACACCATTTTTAGACCCTCACAAGTGAGGGACATTTTTCCATCTCATGTTGGAGGCTTGCAGTGAACACAGACAAGTTCTGCTCTTGTGGGTTATTTGTAATAGGAGCAGACCCAATCTCAAAGTATTCAGTATTTCTACAGTGTAAATACCTCTTTATACTTGTGGGCGAATGAATATGATGTAATATGAAATACTTGTTCATTTGAGAGAAAGCAAGGCGACTTCTTGTAAAGTCCTGTAAACAGACTCAGAATCGATGATGTATCAGACCTCAAAATTAATGTTTAACCACATTAAATACTGTTTTGAGCAGCAATAGCCCCTGCTATGTCCCGCATGTGGTGTATCAATGTTGCCCTACAAAACATTAAATTTGGGGTTATTTATTAATGATTACAATTTTACGCCATAGTATCTGATAGTGTGAATGAATGCGCCCCTTAGCTCACACACGTTCTATTTTGTTTTAAATTGTAGCCATACAAGCTTGTGAGCTTGTAGCTTGGCTATTTTCAATTAGCCAATGCATATAAAATAATGATGATAATAATAATGGATTGCATTATATAGCGCTCTCCTACGCACTACATGTATACACAAAGCACTTACAATGGTCCATTCATTCATACATTGGGAGGTGAAGCAGCACACAGTCAACGCCAGCGTTCTCACTTCCCACATTCACACACCAGTGGTGGCAACTTTAATGGGGGCTGAAACTCCCAGAATCACAACATATTATTTATATTGGTGATACCTGTATGTTTAGCTGAAATACAGGGGGTGTCCACACTTTTAGTTGATTCATTTAAAGATTTTCTATACTGTATGCAGAATGAGGCTTATTCCAAGCACACCTCAATAAAGAAAACTGTTAACTGTGGATGACCCCATAAAGCATTACACCGGTTTACAGTAGGGTCCACCAGTTTCAATTCATCAGATTTTAAGCTCAGTGATTGTTCAAATATTTCAAGTTGTATTTCTGTGGAAAATATCCTGCAGCACTGTTTGCTCTCACATCTCTTTCTTCTCCATTCCAGTGGTTGGATTTTCCTTTTGTCTGCCATTATCAGCAGTGGTGTGCAGTAACTATAAGTAAATAAGCAAAGCACGTAAGTAAGCAAGTAAGTAGGTAAGTAAGTCAGTACTTTCACTTATTCCTCTACATCAGGGATTTTCAACAGGTGGTCCCGTGACCACCAGTGGTCCCTGAGAGGATTCCAGGTGGTCCCCAGCTAAATGATCAACAGTTGATAACCAAATGGACCCTTATAGACCTGTAACTCCCGAGATGGTAAAAAAAAAAACGCTCTCAAGAGTTAGATTGTATTTAAACAACAGAATTGATTAGTTTTCAAGAATCTGCAGTTCTATACATTTAGAAAATGTAGAAGAATTGTTATTCTGACCAACATTTTGCCAGTTATCTCCTAAATTGTGAACAAAAACTAGAAAATCCTTGGTTTTGTAGAAGAATTGTTATTCTGACCAACATTTCGCCAATTATCTCCTAAATTGTGAACCAAAAATAGAAAATCCTTGATTTTAGGTCTGAGAGACTCAACATCAAATGGTGGTCCTTGGCTGAAATGCAGAATAAATAGTGCCCACTGGTATGAAAAAGGTTGAAAACCCCCGCTCTACATCTTATAGACAAACATTTACTCCACAACAAGTTGGCTATTTACAGTAGTTACTACAGTTGTATACAGTTTAGTTACTTTGTAAATTAGATTGATTTTCAAGTGATTTTCCAGACTGTGACAGAATGTTTCTAAATTGTAGCATTGTTACTTTTAAGTAAAAAAAAAAAAAAAAAAAAATCTGTAAACATGCTCTCCACTTTATATTGCCTTTGACAGGTTTATCCTTTGCACAGCAGCGACCTGAAGCTTTCTGAACTTGACGTTGCATTATTATAGACCTATACTTTTCTCCTACCTGGCATCCAATTTTGTGCAGATTGCATTGCAGGATTGCAGACTCAACATCTTTCTACCACAGTCACACCCATCTCTGTGTCTGCACTTCCTTGATGAAAGTTTGAGACAGATCTATACTGATTATGTTATATGCAGCAGCTGTAGACGGTGATGGAAGAAGAACTTGCATTAAAAAATGCTGTTTTAAAGAATGAAATATATACATCTATTTTCTAGTGTATTTATCTATCCTCATGTCATTGTCATGAATCCATTAGAACAGGGAAAGCATCTTTGTCACTGTAGATTTTAATTCTTTTAACCATTTTATACTTTGGCTATCGAATTGTAGCAGAACTACAAACTCATATCATATTGCATTGTGATATGCTTTTTCATTGTGAAAACGTGTGCAAATACAAGCGGACAAAATTTCCGTTTTCTTCAACAGGTGGCTGGCATCTCCCTTTGAGATAGGGTGGTTCAGGCATCTGGTTAGGATGCCTCTGGCGTCTCCCTAAAGAAAACCTTGAGGCACGTCCCACTGCCACTGGCGAGAACTGTAAATTAATTGTCTCCACCGTAAGGTGGTGACTATGTTTCACCCCCTGTCCGTCTGTCCGTTCACGCACGTCTGTCCGTGCACACCTCCCAGATAGCA
Organism: Benthosema pterotum; assembly: GCA_039105355.1. Lineage (NCBI taxonomy): Eukaryota > Metazoa > Chordata > Actinopteri > Myctophiformes > Myctophidae > Benthosema > Benthosema pterotum. The sequence goes on along the minus strand of CM076981.1, from coordinate 24,584,674 downwards.
AAATGCATTGATTCAACGTTGAATTTTGGTCATCTAACCAAAATTCAACGTTGAATCAATGCATTTTGCTATCTGGGCTGTTACGTCACCCGCAGGGCATAACAGCATGGTGGTTACGTCACCCTGCGGGTGACACCCTGACCCAAGACTTTGTGTTTTCGTGTTTTTTTGTTTGTTTGTTTTTACTTTAAGTATTTCCAATTTTCAATACCTTTGCTTCTGACTGGCATTGGAATGTCCCTGGATCAATTTGTTGCTCTGGAGAGGGAGCTCTGGGGCTCTCCCGACTACGGATAAGCATCATATAAATAAGCAGTTGAAGATGGATGGATGGATGGATGGATGGATGGATGGATGGATGGATGGATGGATGGATACTTTTGCTTCAATTTAACTCCATTCATCCGTCCATCTCATGTACAGTTAGGTAGGTCCAATGTATTGGTTGAACAATACCAGCCAGGGACTGGAATCCTCAGATGGTACTTGAGGGTGTTCCAGCCAGATTCATTCATACCAATTTGTGGTCCCTCAAACATGACAAAATGTTTGACAACCAGTGCTGTATGTAACGGGGAATGGACGAATGAGAAGGGCTTTGGAATAGAGGGGCAGAACTGATTGGCAGAGTAGAATGCCCAATCGCCCTCCGAGTCGGCGTTGACCAATGGCGGCGCGCGTACCCAAAAATAGCACCTCCTCTTGTTCAGCAGCAGTGTTGCCCTGTCTGCTAATTATAAGCGACGTCAGGCTTGTTTTTCTGTAAATTTATTTAAATAATTATTTTCCATGGTCCCCAATTTATTTCTTTTTCGAGGGGTGCTAGCCCGTCCTATAGGGCACCACAGTCCTGCCCTCAGCGCCTGTTCCGGCAGAGAATTTATTTTCCTAATAGATTTCACAAAAAGTAAAAACGATAATGCCGCAGACAGCCACATCGGGTTGTAACAAATAGTCCGAGTTGACTTGTGCCACTGTTTTTTTTGTTGTTGTTTTCTTTAATATGTGAAGTGCACAGAGATCCCTTGGGGTGATGCTGCACTATAAATAAAAAATAATCTGAAACTGACTGAACTTAAATTGTATTTATGTGAACACTTTCATATGCATCATCATTAAAGGGGAATTCCACCCATTTTTTTTTAATTTTCCTTAGAGGATAGATGGAATGGAACCAAATGGATTTGGTTCCATCTGTGCCCTCTCAGAAAAAATGTCTGAAAGAAAAATCATTAACATGGTGAAACACATCAAGTTGTGTTGGACCATGACTTCTACGGTATATTAACGTGAGAATGTTGAAAATGAGTGGAATTCCCCTTTAAGTGGAGTACTAGGCTTATTTTGAGCTTTGTTTTCCATGGATTAGATTCTTATTTCTCTCGCGCGGTCTGGCAACGCTGTTCAGCACCCAAAGTGGAAGGATAGCTGAGCCTCTGCTGCTTCTAGCTCTAGAGACTGTCTGCTGTGGCCTTTTCAATGGACGAAGAACAACACCCGGGTTGTTACGTTATCTAATAAAAAAGACCCATTCCCAATCTAGTGTCTAGTTACTAGCTGGGCATCTCTAACTGCTGCTCAACCGTTTGTTTGCACAATTGTGTGCGGAAGAAGCAAGGAGATAGCGAGAGAGAGCCTTAATTTGTAGCGAACTATTGTTTTTTTCTTTCTTTCTTTCTTTTTTAACGGAGCTAAAAGAGGGACACAAACTTGGCGTCAAACATGCGTGTGAATCAACGCCGTCCAAGCAGGGCTGAAGAAGATCCGCGGAGAAAAGAATTATCTTCGCTCATCTGAGAGAAAGATAGAGAGAGAGTGGTCAACACGAATCTCCTGTATTATTATTATTTTCCGTGTGTATATGTCAAAATAAGGAAACAACCACCATCAACACAAGCTATAGCCCCCGGTTAGCATTAGCTTGACAGATATTATATACACATTTATACATAGATCTGTAAGTTAGGGTTTATATAACTATTATCTTCACGTCACCGAGGACTGTGAGATTTGGATCTACATTCTTTAACAGAACGGGAGGAAAACGTAAGTAGCTTGTTGTGTCTATGTGTGTGAGTGAGAGAGAGGCTAACGTCATTAGCCACACACACACACACACACACACACACACACACACACACACACACACACACACACACACACACACACACACACACACACTTTTGACAAGCTGTGAAACCAACCGACGGCTGGCTGTGTGCAGACCTTAGAGCGTAGACAGAGTTACGACATCTCCGTTCGCTCCCATGAGAAGGTCTAATGGAGGCTTCTCTCCATAGACTTCTATTGAAATGGGACAGCGAACGGGGACGACCGGAAGTTAGGGAATGCATTGGAGTCTATGGGCACGCGCTAGTACATGGACCACGTGACCGGGCAGTTTGCTGCACCCCTCATCGAGCACTTCCCATGTCGATGGCTCTGCTGTGAAACCAACGACACATAATTAACCACCACCACCTCCTCCAAGCAAACAAACGTTCGTTTTGATTTACACGGTGGTGGTCAGTGAGTCAGTCAGTATCGGTGTCGCCCGACGACAATGACGTATATTATTATTATTATTATTATATGTTGGCTCCCCTGCCTCCCCAATCACCGCCGACCGACGCCTCCGAAGAAACACACAAAGTGTCCGTCCGCCTGCCTGCCTGCCCCTGGCATTATATTATTCACGGCAGCGGCTAAGCCGTCATTGCAGCGACACTTGTCTTCCTCCCCCGTGTGGTTTGTCCGACACTACGGGTCGTTGGTGGCGACAGTATACGGGGGTTCTTGCTTGTTAAATTAGCCTCAAGTGGCGAGTACTAGCGCTCAAAGCCATCTAGTAGAAGAGTTGCGACATTGAAGGGTCAGAAACCGAGCGCTGTTAGGCTGTCTGGAAGAGGGACAAACAGTCTCTGTAAAGTTTATGTGAAGTTTGGGTTGTACTATTACTTCAAAGAAACCGTCTAAAACAAATGAATTTAAGATCTATGGCATGGGCTGTTGCCCGAGTCCAGTGCATTTCTGCCTACTTCCATAGAAGTCCATAGACTTCTACTGAGAATGGGGACAACAATCCCCATTCTCAATACAATGGGGATCGCCATTGGTAGTCCAATGGCGAAGAACCGCCGTTGGACTTGCCCCCATGAAGTGAACAGAGTTGTCAGAACTCTGTCTATACTCCGGCCAGGCTTAGCTTACTAGCCACTTGAGGCTAATTCAACAGTCAGCCAGCTAGTTAGTTAGCAGCACTACAGTAGCAACAAGCACAAGCAGTACAAACACAGCTGGGCCTTTCCTGCAGTGGCGACCAGTGTAGTAGTAGTATTGCGAATCTGTGCTGTAAACTTGCAGAAAAACGCATAATATGGGTATAAATCAAAACAAAAGAAATAAGAACACATCGATGCTACGCCTTTTACAGCCACAATGCTATTGGCATAGGTGTTATGGTAAACAACAATAATAATAATAATAATGTAGCTGGATAGTGTCTGTAGAGGTGTGTTTGTGAAATGGAGTTTTTCTTTGAGCATGTAGTAAACACTTGAAATTTAGTCTTATTGATAAAATGCCACGCACGTGGAGCAACCTCGTTAAAACTATATGTGCAGCACATCTAGAGTTTGGTGTCTTTTTTTACTAGCAGTTTAGGCTGCCTGTATGAAACACAATCTCCATGGTGTACCATTCAGCCATTGTGGTGACTTTAGCAAGCGTTGGCCACGGTGGTTAAAATGTTGGGTTAATTGCACTGCTTCCAAAAATGGGGTCCAGCGAGCCCTAGCGCGGTCCTTTGGGGAGGTTTCAGGGGCACCCTGCTGAATGTTGACCCTCATAGTTCTGTAACTCTGAGAGTGCACAAGTGAAACCAAATGGTTCCATTTGTCTTATGATAGAAATGCTTCCTTTTTAAATTCACGGCCTGTTGCCTAATTCAGGTCAAGCTGGGGTCCTTGAAATGAAACTTTTCAAGTGGGGGTCATTAGTGTAAATTTTAGGGCGCTTGATGTGAAAGTTTTGGGAACCATTGAATTATTTTCTATGTTGCCCCCACTCCAGCGGTTAACCCTCAGTTACTAATAATATTAGTTAACTGCAGTGTTGTTTTGGGATTACCTTGTTGTTTGTCTCATCACACTGATATGACCATCTAACCACAGTCCACAGATGAGCTATGATGAGTTATGATGGTTGTCCGGTGCAAGGCTATAAAGTGAAGTCATGACACGTGACTGTGGCTCAGGAGGTAGAGCAGGTCGTCCAATGATCCGTGGGTCGCCGGCGGTTTGAATCCCCGCTCCTCTTGTCAACATGTCAAAGTGTTCTTGGGCAAAACACTTCGCCAAAAATCACTCCCAATGTGCTTGTTGTGCCTTGCATGGTTTCCGCCGTAATCTGTGTATGAATGTGTGAATGTAACACAACATATGCAAAGCACCTTGGATAAAAGCCACTATAAATGCAGCATTTAAGGCCTATCCAAATTGGCTCCTCCTGGTTTGATGTGAACATTTTCTTTTGTTGTCATTCATTTGCACAATATGACCATTGCTGGTGCTGCGATACAATTAAATATGAACTTAACCAACACAACAGTGAGATGACATTTGTATTTTCTGTGGTGGGAACTGCTTTGTATCCTCCTAATAAGTAGCCTAAAACATAACGACATTGGTTATCAGTTGACATGGTACATGCGGTCATTAATGTTGCATCAGCTGCACTTCATTTCATCAGTTGCTGCACCTTTCATAATATGGCACTCGTGTCATTTGAATGAGCAAATAGGAGTGTTCCCTGTCTTGCAGCTAAACGGCAATAATCTTCCTTTACTGATGAGGAATGTACTGTAGATTGATATTGACAGAGTTACCACAGGCACATATTGATATTGATTTATTTTGCTAAATCATCTAGTATATAATACAAGATACTGCAGTATGCATGGGTTTCATTCTGGTTCTCAACATTGTAGCAGCAATAACGACACTGTAGAAGTGAAAGAAAAATGACATTAACCTTAACATAGCGTAGTAGTATGTTCAAGGCCTCGCCAACACTGGTCAGTGTGTGCACAACATGAAGGCAACAGTGAAGTTCTCTGAAGTATTGCACCGGGTTTGTACTGTTGTGAATCACTGGTGTGGACACTATCTAATTTAAAGTGTGTGGTCACGCAAGATTTGCCTGTAACTGGACGTTCCTGAATACTGTTAAACTTTAAACTGCTGTTGTAAGTGTGGAATGAATTAATGTTGAGCAAACGCATGGCCTATTCCTCACCTATTTTATTTATTTTATCAAACTTGTTTTCTTTGGACTGTAAGGTGAAATGGATATAGTTTCCACTTTCCAGACAAGTTGCCATTGTTCTTTCTCACGGTTCCGCTCCTGTGAGGGTAGGGCTGAGACATATGACTTCAAATCAATTATTTTAGTGAAAATGCCAGATCTACAAGCTTGTCACACCTTGTGAGGTGATTTGTGATCTTATCAATCCATCAACCCACACAAAGTATTACAAGTTGTTGTTTGCTTTGTGATTTGAGTATTTTAAACCTTTAAGATGACTCAGTGATGCAATATTTAGGGATACACTCTAATCCTGAGTGATTGATTATTTGATTAGTTTATTGGCAGAAAGTAATCCCTACAGTCAGACATGAATGATATCAGTACAAGGTACATTCAAACACAGCCAATGGGATTGCCAAAAAACGTCCTTGCGGTGTGTCTTCAGTTCATAATCTACATTAAAGGGATGGGTCAGATATTTCTTTTTAACATAAGTTGTTATGAAATATGATTGATATAGTGGTTGCAACTATATTAACATGATTGCTCTGATTTAGGTGAAATATTAAGCAGTTCCTGTCATATTGTAGGGGCCACTGTGGCCCCCACAAATGTTATTAATTACAAATTAATCCACAAAATGAAAGTAACTTGTGGTGTTGACCTACCTAGACCTAGCTTTAGGCCTTTTTAGATTTTATTTTGTGAGTATTGTATTGTGTAAGATTACCTCAGACACGATATTAAATTATAAATTGACTGCTTTAGGTTCTTGTGCTACCAGTTTTTGAAGACAGTCTTTCAAACGGAAGGCTTAGAGGGTGAAGGGAAGACAAATGAGGATAAAATGCTATTGACAGCATACAGTTGCATCTTATTGTCAAGTTCTTTGATTAGTTCCATTTGTACGTTGTGAGTCATGCTTGTCCTTAAATGTAAAGGTTTGAGAGTTATAGCAGTGGTTTTCAAATAGTGGTCCTGGGAGCACTAGTGGTCCCTGAGAGGGTTCCAGGTCGTCCCCAGGCTAAATGATGGAAAGTTGGTTAACCAGATGTAACTTTTTGAGAGCGTAAACATGAAACCGAATGGACCCTTGTGTTTCATGTTTACACTCTCAAGAGTTAAAATATTCATCATCTGAATTAGCCCAAGTCTACACAATCAGAGAATGTAAAAGATTAATGGTCATTTTTGATCTATGTTTGTCTGTTTTGTTTCCCAAATCCAGCCTGGTATTTTGGACAAAAGCAAAATTAATCTTTAGTTTTGGGGTCTGTGTGGCTAAAATGTCCTCACATGGTGGTCTGTGGCTCAAAGGCTGAAGAAATAGTGGCCCCCTGTTCCAAAAAGGTTGAAAACCACTGGTCTAGACTTAGCAATTCTGACTTCGTCAAAGATTGTAACATCATCTCTGCAGTTATTTACAGTTTGAGAGAGTCGCACCTAGGTGATATTGAGCACAGGTGACAATGTGTGACGTCACCTGGACTGGAGTTTGACCTCTACCAGATAAGGGAGGAGGTCAGTCACTGATACGCATATTCTTATCTTAGCCGTTATATAATGACGGTGGGGCAGGAGAGAGGGCAAAGCCAGAAAGACTTTAGGAGGACTAAACGGTGTTAAGCTGTTTCAACATTTTTCAATTTTGGCGGAAAAAGTAAAAAAGGTGCAGTGAGCAAAGATCTCCATCAGAAGCATAGTGTGTGATGTTTGCGTTGAGGAGTAATCTAAACATCACACAACTGTGGAGCATATGTGTACCGATCTGTGTGAAAGTCAGATAAATTGTGAAGTAGTACTAAAGGTAAATGCACCACTAATCTGAAGATGTAATAGAAAATGTGTTTTACATATGGTGGCACTATAACAGGCCAATGTGAAAACTTTTTTTTGTTTTGGGGCTTTTATGCCTTTATTAGCCTCGACACCCAGGCTTTCATTTTCGTTCGCCTTGCGCGAAAACGGAAAGCCTGGACTAACCTGTTACATACAGTGGCCTTGAGGGGGGAGTCAACCTTCCGGGGTGGGCGTCGCTCTAAATGATGTGACGTAGAACAGCATTGGACGTGCATGGGAGGGGCCGGGGATGACGACACGTTCGTGAGATCAAATCAGATCAGCTCGATCTGCCGTGTGGATCCCACGGCACCCCGCCCCCCCAAGGCCAAAATCATTGAGGGTTAGGCCAGGCTATGCCTTTATTGATAGGACGGTAATTAGACAGGAAAGGGAGACAGACATGGGGAGTGATATGCGGCAAAGTCCGCCGGGCTCGGGAATCGAACCCGGGGCACGCCGTCAGGCTGGCTTGGCAGCCTAGGTGCCCAGACGGTCAGCCGCCTGGGCCAATGTGAAAACTTTAGGGCAGAGGAGAGCCTTGGAAATAGACAGAGTTACGCCAACTCGGTTCACTACATGGGGCCAGTCTAATGGCGGCTCATCTACATAGACTTCTATCGGATAGTGACAAGGAATAGTGACAGCCGGAAGTTACTGAATGCATTGAAGCCTATGGGCTCGCGCGAGTACATGAACCACGTGACCAGGCTGTTTTCTGACCCCTCAATGTCGCAACTCTTCTACTAGATGGCTCTGGTGCAGAGGAGGTACAGCTCTGATGTTCTCTCTCTCTCTCTCTCTCTCTCTCTCTCTCTCTCTCTCTCTCTTTCTCTCTTTCTCTCTTTCTCTCTTTCTCTCTCTTTCTCTCTCTCTCTCTCTCTCTCTCTCCCCCCCCTCTGTGTGTGTGTGTGCGTGTGCGCGTGCACAGAGTGCAAAACATACTCTCCCCATGCCTTCATCCTGGTGGAGACAAAACAAAGACAAAATCTGGTTATATTATTATTTAGACTTTAGTCCATGTGATTTGACGCTATCCACAATGTTTAACCACCTATTCCCAAAAACGCACAGGATTTGCAGTGCTACATCTTGTAGATCTATTTGTTGTTACTTTTGAAATCTTTACACTAATTCATGAAATGCCCAAAATAAGGGTGTCAGGTTGGAAGTGGTTAATGATATGATGATATTTTACATGGCAAGCTGAGACTACGGTGGGTAGACCATTGGATTTGGAGACTTACAGTTAAATCCAGTCAAACCTAGATGTGGCTACTCACAACAAACCTTAGCTTGTTAATCACAAAGCCTTTTATGCACAGCAGCTCAAGCTGCAGCAAGAAGTTGCTGACCAAACTATTTTGAATTGTCAGCACAGTTATGTAACTAATTGTTTATTGTTTGACACTTACTAAAGCAACTAATATTGACACAGTAGGAGGCTGAGTTCCACTTTTGGGTGGAGTGGATGGCCAGCTAGCATCACAGGGCTCAGTAAAAAGTTAATCTACTAGTTATTTAATGTGGTATGTAATTGCATTTGTGAAATGGTGACTTATAAACCCATGAGGGATAAGCATGAAAATTAATTAATTGATTGATTTTTTTTCCCCCCCTACTAGCTAGCTATATCTGTTCAAACATGGGCTCGCCCAGGTCTAGTTTGGACGCCTCTGGAGAAGATTGGTGAGAGATCGCAATACATTATTTCTCCAGCATTTGAGTTATTGCTAAGTGACTGAGTATATCTGTTCACACCCCCAAAGTGGTCAATGTTTGTTAGGCCTGTGACAACAACGGATGAGCTGGTTATATGAGGACACAGAATTGTAGAAAGATCAAATTGCAATGCCCTATTGCTGACCTTTGAATCGTTGTATCTGTCTAGTGCCTACTGTCTAATCAGGGAGTACTGCAGGTGTACTTTAGTATTGGTCAAAGATTCCGCAGCAATTTCACTGGTAAGGAACCAGTGAAGCCAGTGATTTTGAGTTTAACAGGTGGTAAATTAGATTCCTACATGTTGTGATTTACTTGTTGAGCTTTCATTAGTATTTTTAAGGAGACAAATGCTTATTATAATACAGAATGGAACCAAACCCTTGTGGTTCCATAATGGTTCCGTATCTAAACACTCAGAGTTATGGTGCTATTGTTTAGCCAGAGTTCACATTATGGAACTGACGGTGTGGACTGGAAGCATACTATATGACAACCAATTCTGGTTCCTCCGTGGTGGATCTGGATCTTCCAGTGGTCCCCAGAATGCAATGCTGTACTCATACCTGTCTCTCATGGGTCTCTGGGACCCATTATATTGAAAACCTATTTGCATCACCATCATGTTGATGAGCTGCCTACTAGCTATATCAGTGGTTTTCAACCAGTGGTCCGGGGAACACCAATGGTCCTTGAGATACTTCCCAGCTAAATGATGGACAGTTAGTTAACCGCATGTAACTCTTGAGAGCGTAAACATGAAACCAAATGGACCCTTGCATGTCCATTTGGTTTCATGTTCACGCTCTCAAGAGTTAAAAAATTCACCTGAATTAACCCAAGTCTACACAACTAGAGAATGTAGAATATTAATGGTAATATTGATCTGTATGTTTGACTGTTTTATTTCCCAAACCCAGCCTGGTGTTGTGGACGAAAGCAATCTTTATTTTTGGGGTCTGTGTGGCTAAAGGCCATCAAATGGTCTCCCCCCCTACTACCTACAATATATCTGTTCAGCTTTCACATAAAGTGCAGTGCAGCTCCTGCCAGCTTACCATCAGTGAGACACACTCAGCCTCTGCCTACATTATTGCCCACCCATTGCAGGAATGTTTTGTTTCTTTAAATACAGAAGGGGGGATTGCAGTGGGAAATATCCTATTATATTCTGAATGCTGTGGTATAAATGGCTGGATTTGAGTCTGTGCTGTAACTGAAGCTATTTCCCTCTCGTCCATGACCTGAGGAGACCTTGTGTCTTCCCAAAGGAATTTAACTGGCAAATTGCATCCGCTCCCAACACTGGGGCTTAGTCATGTAAACTATCATCAAGAGTAAAAGACAATGTTGTAATCCCCTGGTATGTAGTTGATGTGACAAAATGTAATATTTAAATGCGAGTCTATCTAGTAGTGACACATGGATCTACAGTACAAGCTCACAGCACATGGCGATTGTAGATCTGTTCTTGTATCAGTCCTAGGCACTGATTCGAGTCCTGATGATTTCATATCATTTAATGAGATCAGTGCCGCTTTGAAAGAAAAAAACAAAACAAGTCTTGAGATGTTTTTTGCCTTTAAGCCTTGTATTTTAGGAATGACATGCCCAAAATAAGCATACCAGGTTAAATGTGGTTAACTTAAACTAGTCTATTAGACCGTAATCCCAAGGGCTCTATTCCAGCTCCAGGCCATTGAGATTTTTCCACTGTGTTCATTCAATTGCTGTTCACTTCTCCCTAGTAGGAGGCAGGAGCACTGCAGGTGTAATGCTGCTAATCGGCACTGTTGCCAGAGAAACAAGCGACCTCGTCTGTGAAAACAAGCCCCACAGAGGCGACTAAGCTCATTTACAATACCACTCTACTATACCATTCAGCTGTTTGAAAATAAGGGGCAGATCTACAAGCTATGCAACCTAGTCCAAATACTAGTATTCTGTGATGGCGTTGGAATGCCTGATTTATTTTATACTGACCGTGTGCGGCAGGTCACGCCTGCACACAACCAAACATAAGATGACATGTCTGATTGTACTGGATCTCGTCTCGACGAGATATTTTAGTCCCCACACGTCACCATTTTTGTAAATAAATAAGTTCATACAACTGTTAATGACGTTTGGAATATTTAGAACTCTTTCCTAGGCGCCTATGTGTGTAATGAGAAGTCCTCCTGGACTACATGTTGTCTCAGCAAGGCAGCCCTCCACCCTATCCACAAGGAGGTGCAGTACAACAAAGCATTATGGGTCTTGTCGTCCAAGAGCCCAGTGTTGACTAGAGACTGGCCTTTAAATACACCCAGGAAAGTGTATACATCTTCTAAATGTCATAAACGTATTTTCTTTTCTTTCTTTTTTTGTTGCAAAATGGTGTCATCATATCTTTGTTTGTAGTTGGTTTTCGTGGTTGAAAGTGTTTTTTAGTCCCCTGAAATTAACACTTGACAAGACGCTGTGACTGTCTTGCTGGACAGTCAAGAGTGTCAGAGCTGCCCCAGAGCCGTCCCACCACACGCCCCCTTCGCTGCATACACACTGCGTCCATGACGACGGGCCCCTCCCCTCCTTGTGATCCCAGCTTATCGTGTGTGTGTGTGTGTGTGTGTGTGTGTGTGTGTGTGTTAAAACTTTGTGTCATAGCTGGCCAGGGTCTTAGCGTGGTGGTACTTACTGTATGTATGGCTTGATTCATGACAAGACGTGCCCATCCCACGCACCCCACCCTCTGAGCTGTCAACACAGGGGAACATAAGTTAGGTGGGTGGGGCGTGTGCGTGGGTAAGAGCGTGTCGAAGGACTGATCGGCGATCCTGTCCTTTAAGTGTCTCTCTCTCTCTCTCTGTGCCACCACGGTGCTGGTTGGTGGGTGGTGTTGTCACGTTGTCTCCAGAGGGTGTGAAGGAAAACTGGATGCAAGCACGCCCGGGAACATGGAATGACAGGAACAGGGAATGAAAGACGCAAACGTGTGTGTGTGTGTGTGTGTCACACTGTAAGCCTTCTGCCGTGCGATAATCTCCCTCATAAGAGAGCATATATTTGTGTGTGTGTGTGAGCGAGACACTAACTAACTGACCACAGAGCTTAACTGAGACACTAGGCTACATTATGTAATCCCGTACCTCCACTTCCCTCTTTAGAGCCAGTGGTTTTTGGCTGCCACAATTGTCTTGTGTGTGCATGTGGGTGTGTGTGTGTGTGTGTAAGCAAGCAAGTAAGTAAGGGGGGGAGGGGGCAGTAACTTAGTTTCGGCTTGCGGTCGAGATACGGCTGACAGCACTTTAGAGAGGTGTAGTGGTCGAGAGTGCCTAGTTTCGGTCTGGTATCTGAAAAAAGCTACTTTCCATTCTGTGAATGCATGTGCAAGCAGACGTCGCAAAGGTGCGTGTGCGTGATGTCTGTGTGTCTGTGCGTGCAACACACACAATCAGACACACACAAGCACGCACACCACATGCGTGCTCGACTGTCTGTGTCTGCATGTCTCTCCTTACAGGGTCTGGTTGCCGCTGTGCCTGTTTTTAATGGGAAGATGATGCAACTAGCCATTCCTCTTTTCTTACCAGGCATGTAAGTGCGTGCGTGTGCGTCGACACGCAAGCACACTTACATTTTGCGTTGGTGTGTGACATAGAGAGAGGGGATGTTGCTGAATGAAGCCCGCCTTGAATGTTTGCACTGGAGGGTGGCTGGTTGCTAGGCGACGCTAGCGTGTTTGTTTTATTTTTAAAGAGAATCACTGCTGCCGAACATAACAGATCACACACTCTTCATTTGCGCGCGTTCACATCTTGTACAACACACACACACACACACACTAGAGATCGACCGATCAGACTTTTGGCCGATGTTTCCGATCACCGATTAGTGGAACATCAAAAAGGCCGATAGCCGATATCAGCCGATACGATTATTATTTACTTTAATAGAATAAAAGTGCGGATGCAGCAAAAGTGTTTCAGTTTCCCCTCCATCACATGCATCTTTTTTAATTCAAGTACAGGCACAGAGCTTCAGACATAAAAGAAAAAGAGAAAATACATTTTGGATAATTTGGATAAATCTATAAATACATGAGGTGAGAGAGTCAGAGACACACAGCTATACATCTCCTTACCACCACAATCTACCGGATCTTCAATGAAAGTGGTCGATGTCCAATTTTTGAACATTTATAATAAATACAAATAATCGGCTGCTCTTTTTTCGATTATTTATTTTGAGCACTGATACCGATTATTAATAAAATCATGAATATCGAATTCGATAATCGGCCGCGGCCGATAATCGGTCTATCACTAACACACACACGCGCACACACGCGCACACACGCGCACACACGCGCACACACACACACACACACACACACACACACACACACACACACACACACACACACACACACACACACACACACACAATTGTGGACTCGTAAGTCTACTCCTGTGCAAAGCTTGGCAGCAAGCAGGGTTCCTGTGCTGTGGATCCTAAAAAAACATCTTCAATTTAATTTGTTAAATTCAAGGCCTTAAGTGGCTTAAATTGTCTGGAATCATAGGCGTCATCAGGGCATTCATTTTTATCTAGACAGACAGGCTAGACAGACAGACAGACATTGTTTATTTCCTTGGCTTGAACACAACACTGCAAGCTATAAATGAATAGGGAAACACAGGCATCAATTCTCCCATCCATAGTTTATGGGCCTTCTTAATCGGTAGTTCTCAACCTTTTTTGTAAGTTAAATTTATTTGGCTAATGGTATTAACCTTTTACTTTTTAGATGTATTAAAAAAAAGTGAGGACACCTTTTTTTTCTTGTATATTATGGGGTAGTATAGGGAATTGACTGCTACATCACCAGGAGCCAAGACTCTGGCTCCTTTCTTCTGAGTTCTCTGTTTCAATTTAGTGTCATTCAAGCTCATTCCACATTAGGTTCAGTCAAGATGCATTTGTCCATCAGCCACATGACATATTGCGTCTTGGGTCATGTGCTGCCCTAATCAAACACCAAAGACAAAGACCATAGACCTGCCTCACAAGCGATTTACACCATACCTGCTGCTCTTAACAAACCTAACACACAGCATAGATCTACTTGGCCGCCATATGATGGAATCTTCGAATGTGCTTACGACTAAGTGTTTTAGAAGCCCGATCAGAGGCTGTGCTGTTGGCACACGGGTTGAAGAGAGAGAAACATTGGAGGTAAGAATGGGGTGACTGACTGGGCTGCCCCACCCCGAGCATGAAATCCAAACCTGCCCCGAGTATTTATAGTGTCTTTCTCTCAGACATAGGGGAGCTCATACTGTAGCCTGTGATACAGCACACATGCGCAGAGCACGCACGCGCGCACACACATACACACACGCATTCCACTAAACCCAGCTGGAGTTACTACTCCACACCTACCGTCCTTTTTTGGGCACATGCCTGCTCTCTGTACGTGCGCCCGCATGCGTGTGTGTACACACTGCTTGCTCGTGGTGCACAACCTAACTGACAATGGTTGGAGGCCTTTGGAGCCATGTGGACATTCTTATTGAGGACGTTGCGCTCACCATGATGCTAGGGCTTTCCAAGTGGAGTTGCTGGCTCACACAAACAATAGGCGTTTGATTGTCAGTTCAATTCAGCTGCGCTCAGATGTGAATGTTACTGGACGTGATTCAGAAGGTTATAGCCAGTGTGTTTGGTTTGGTTTTACAGTTGCTGCCTGCCCAGCTGAAGCAGGCCAGGGCTAGATATCTACTGCAGGTGAAAATGGCAGATCTACATGCTCACAACGCCCTGCAATGCAAGGTTTTGTGACCTTGTAGATCATCTTTTTACACACTATATTATTTGGCCAACGTTTATAATATAGTTGATTTACATTTGATTGCAGCAATGGTCCTTTTTATATACAGTATATAAAAAAATCACTTGACATCCTATGAATTGATATTCTATTGTATCAGGGGAATACGCTTCCTGTGCGTGATTGAGTACAGGCCTACCGTATGGCATCAACATACTCATCGGTGGGAAATGAAGTCTGAAGTAGGAAAGCTCCCAAGCATATCAATTACAAACGGCCGGCATAACAAACGTTTCCTTTCTGAAAGCAAGTGGCCAGTAGATATCCAAACAGAAATGGCAGAGAAAGTTGCCCAAACTAGAGAATTTATGGTAGCACTCAAGGCGAGCTCCACTGATAAAAGAAAAAAGAAAACACGGCACCAAGTTGTAAAAGATGCCATAAACACGACAATTTAACTCGAAGCATCTATCAGACAGACACCTGACCTCTTAGTCTTATAGTATCCAAAGCCCAATGGGCGTGATGGTTGATATTAATAAGTTGAAACCAATCAGGCAATGCATTCATCCACAAGTACCAAATAAACCATTGCCTGTCTTAACAACAAATGCATAGAGATTCTGCCTCTTCCACGTTCCCTCTCCAAGTTAGTACACCCTAACATGCATGGATTTTTTTTTTCTAAGACAATATTTTGACCGGAAGTGGTTCACTATGGAGACAAGAAGGGTCTTGTTTGTGTCTCTATAGGGATTTTATTATTATAGGCAACTTTAGTGTCTACAAACTCTTTGAAAACAGATTTTAAACTAACTCCACTCCTCTATTGGCTCATTATGAAACTGCTGGAGAATGCTGCGCTGTGATTGGCTAAAACTCCACATCCGCAATAGTCAGGTGATTTGGGACCGCTCACAGATGGCTTTTCTCGTGATCACAGGTCCAATGTTGACACCGATCTTGTGCATAAGGGACAATTAATAATATTTCCAAAATGACTATGTCAAAACCCATGTCAAAACTGTAACTGTGTGTGGGGATGAGGTTTCATAAAAAAATCTAATTGATATTATGCTATATCTGATATTTATACCATTTATATAGTGAAAAAAGGTTGGTTTCTCCAGATAGGGTGAATTGCCAATCACTGTGAATGTACTGTCGATCGTCGATCGGTGGCCGATTATCAGGCCATTTCGTGGTCATTGTTGATGGAATCACTTTGCCCTCTCTCTCTCCTCTGTCTCTGACTCCTCTGTCCTCCCTGCAGCTGTAGACTGTAAATCATGGGTGCTTTCCTAGACAAGCCGAAGACGGAGAAGCATAGTGCCCACGGCGACGGCAACGGGCTGCGCTATGGCCTGAGCTCCATGCAGGGCTGGCGGGTGGAGATGGAGGACGCCCACACTGCCGTGGTCGGCCTCCCCCACGGACTCACTGACTGGTCCTTCTTTGCCGTGTACGACGGCCACGCCGGCTCCCGGGTGGCCAACTACTGCTCCGGCCACCTGTTGGACCACATTCTCGGGGGCAGCGAGTTCGCCTCGGGGCCCGGCTCGGTGGAGGGCGTGAAGGACGGCATCCGCTCTGGCTTCCTGAAGATCGACGAGTACATGCGCAGCTTCTCGGACCTGCGGCAGGGCCTGGACCGCAGCGGCTCCACGGCGGTGGGCGTGCTGCTCAGCCCCGGCCACCTCTACTTCATTAACTGTGGCGACTCGCGGGCCGTGCTCTGCCGAGACGGACGGGTGGGCTTCTCCACCCAGGACCACAAGCCCTGCAACCCGCGGGAGAAGGAGCGCATCCAGAACGCCGGCGGCTCGGTCATGATCCAGCGGGTCAACGGCTCCCTGGCCGTGTCCCGGGCCTTGGGGGACTACGACTACAAGTGCGTGGACGGCAAGGGTCCCACGGAGCAGCTGGTGAGCCCCGAGCCCGAGGTGTGTGTCATGGAGCGGGCCGCGGAGGGGGACGAGTTTGTGGTGCTGGCCTGCGACGGCATCTGGGACGTGATGTCCAACGAGGAGCTGTGCGACTTCGTGCGCTCGAGGCTACAGGTGTGCGACGACCTGGAGAAAGTCTGCAACGCAGTGGTGGACACATGCCTGCACAAGGTAGGGAATGTACTTGTGTTGTTCGAAGCATATACAGCAGGGGGTTTCAATACCAGGTTACCCTATCTATCCACTTTGTGCTTGGTCTTTTTTGATATCAGGGTCCACTATTTATTCAGCATTTGAGCCTCGGACCACCATTTGATGACATTTTAGCCCCACAGACCCCCAAACTAAAGATTCATTTTGCTTTTGTCCACAATTCCAGGCTTATGGAGAAAACAAAATGGGCAAACATACAGATCAAAATGACAATCATCTTCTAGATTCTCTAGTTGTGTAGACCTGCAACGGTCCATTTGGTTTAATTTTTACGCTCTCAGAGTAACATCTGATTAACCAACTTAGCTAGGGGACCACCTGGAACCTTCTCAAGGACCACTGGTGGCCCCCAGACCAGCTGTTGAAAACCCCTGATATACATTCCTGGAATGAGTAACACTGCTCGTCGCGTGGGTTGCATCCCCAAAAACCTCGCCAAAATGGCAAATTCAACCTTGCTTTGAAACAGATTCTGAATATATGGGATCATACACAGCATAAATGAAGTCCCAAGTGACAGTGACCCATGCTTATGTGCCTGACATGCACCTGTGACTGGATGACACACTCCTGTGACGGTCACACACCTGACAGCACAAGTTCAAAACAAGAGTGAATGCCAACGGAACAACATTTCATTTTGCCACATTTGTTTGTTGGTGCAACCCACACGTTCAGTGTTACTCATTCCAGGAATGTCCGCTTTCTACAAGCCATACCTTGTTCTAAAGGTGACTAATCACTGTTTAAAACCATATAAGCTACAATACAAATTGGTATTATTAAGGTGAAGAAAATATTTCACAAAGTTAGGTTTCTGGACTCATTGTGGGCCAGTTCACGGCCCACATAAGTGAGCAAGCACACCGTATTTATGTGTATTATGACTCATAATCTGCTCAAAATTTGACTTAAGATGTGGCAAAATAAGGGTTTTGCATCATCAACGCCCCTCAACTACACAGTGACAACCCGAGCAGATGAACGTTGTGAAACGGCACTGATTGCCGGTGATTTTTGGTGGAGGTGTCAAAGTATTCTGGCGCTTCCGACCTAAGGCCACTGAGGGACACTGTGGCCACAGTGTAGTAGTTAATCAATTAATTAAAAAAAGTATGAAACCAATTGAAAATGGCCAATCTGAACAGGATTTGAGCTATATGACCTATAAGTGGAAATATTGGGACCCAGGGTTATTATAGTTATGGATTTTTCATTTTAGTTTAGTTTTAGTTCGTTTTTACTCTTTCTTTTTTTAATTTAGTTAGTTTTAATTCGTTTTTAGGATGCATTTGCTAGTTGCTTTTATTTGCTTTTATTTCTGTAAAAAGTTTCGCGCGCGTGCGTGCGTGCGTGCGTGCGTGCGTGCGTGTGTGTGTGTGTGTGTGTGTGTGAGAAATCCAATAGACTGTAAGGACGGCTCAGCCGATAGACTGGTGTTTTGTTGTTGGTATGGAATGTGATTGAATGAGTCAAGTCTACTACCAGGCTACTGGGTCTGTACGGGTATCCTATAGCAACGACCGAAATGAACGGATTATATTGGTGAACGACCAACTGACCGGCCGGTTCACTAATATGACCGACAATGCACAACACTAGTAGAATGTGAGAGCCTTAGAGTACAAACACACAAATAGGGTCTATGGGCTTGCACAGTACAAACCATGTGGCCAGCCTGTTTTCTGGCCCCTCAATGTCACAACTCTGCTAGATGGATGGTCAGCTACGTAAATCGGTGCTACAAGCTGCCACGTCGTATTGTATGACGCTGAAAACTGATGTAAAAAAAGTTTTAGATTATAAATGTCTGAAAGTCATATACATATACAATAACTCAGGGTATTTTGAGTATGATTTCAGTTAGTTTTAGTTAGTTTTGTGAACACACAATGCAGTTATAGTTTAGTTATAGTTTTTTTAATTATTTGTTTTTATTTTGTTTCAGTTAACGGATATATTTTTTTAATTTCTAGTTATTTTTTTTAGTTAGTTTTAGTTAAGTATAAAAACCCTGTTGGGACCAAAGGAAAAATGTCTGAAGTGACCTTGTCAGAGGGCTCATTATCGGGTCTCAGATGGCAGACTGCTCAACCGGCATTTTTGTTTTTGGGAAAGACATCAGTAAACGGGCGGGGGGGGGGGGGGGGGGGGGGGTCGGAAATTGTGGTCGAAAAGTGCACATTTAATGGCTGTAGTGCTCGTGCATTAGTGCAGACGTGCAAGGAAAAACAGAAGAGCAACTCTAGTACCTCAGGTGACTGAGAATGTCAATGCAGGATGTGATTTAGACCATGTCAGCAAGAACGGTCCCATCGACAACTTACACCGAGATGGATATTACAGGCTAGGGTTGCAGGGCATGATGAGCCCTTCATTACAACCAGAATGCACATTTGAAAGCTCCGCAGTGCAACATAACAGAGACACTGCCTTTATTGTAGAGATGTGGGATAAAATCTGATGTGGTTGGTCCCGTAAATAGGATCCAGTGTTGGAAAGTACATTTACTTAAAGGTAATAGAAATAAATCAAAATAGATATATAGCTATATATATTTTTTTGCCTTTTTCCCCTCTATGTTGCTTCTACTTGATGCTGCTGATGCTGCAGCTGTTTTCCTGCAGACAGACGGTTGCTTCGTCCTGCAGATGGTCCATGACTTGTTAACAAATCATGAAAACAAAACGTACATCAAGCTCAGGAAAGGCGGTGTTAATTTGTGAGGGCGGGGGGGGGGGGGGGGGGGGGGCAGCGTTTTAGCCAATCACAGCACAGTGAGGTGGGGTTAGATTCTGTTTTCAAACAAATCTGTTTACAAACAGTGTTTGTACACACTAAAGTTGCCTCTATTACCTTTTAAGTAGTACCACTTCCGGTGGGCCCGGGACCACCAGTGGTCCTTGAGAGGGATCCATTTGGTTTCGTTTTTTTTTTTTTTTTTTTTTAAGTATGCATCTGAATTAGCCCAAGTCTACTGTACACGTAGAAGTAGAGAATTAATGGTGATTTTGATCTTCTTGGATCAGCTTGTTTTGTCTCCCAAATCCAGCCTGGAATTGTGGACAAAAACAAAACGCATCTTAAGTTTTGGGTCAGTGGGACTAAATGTCATCAAATGGTGGTCCGTGGCTGAAATTCTCAATAAATAAGGGGCCCTGGTATGAAAAAGGTTGAAAACCACTTTGTGTGTCAAATCTTCAATCAGTGCTTGTACTCCACTACATATCTGAGGCAGATATTGTGCTGATTATTATTACAAAACATACATTATCGACATTTGGAAGATAGCTGTCTGGTCCTGGCGACGCAAACTCCCCGACTTGCTGCTTATTGTTTGCTCTCTCTGGTCTGGTCTCCCAGGGGAGCAGGGACAACATGAGCGTGGTGCTGGTGTGTTTACCTGGGGCGCCCAAGGTCTCTGAGGAGGCCGTGAGGAAAGAAGAGGAGCTGGATAAGTTCATAGAGACTCGGGTTGAAGGTAAAGGACACCGAACAGAATGCACCAGTCTAGGGAGTAAAGCTATCAATGTCAAGGAAAAAGCTGCCGAGACTGCATAATATACTGCTATGGGCCGCTATGGCACTCTCTGGCTGCTCCATGCCATGAAATGTTTCGCACAATTATGTCAATTTTCCGTGAATTGGCTGTTTTGTGTGATGAGATCTTATCGTTGTGGCTGTTGCACAACTGCTTTATTTCAATTGCCCCCCGACGCCTTGTGTTTCTCACAATGTTGATTAGTCACCATCTGGCTGTATAGTACTATTTTACTAACTTGTTTCTGCACAATATTATTAGCGAAATTTGTAATTATTCCTAGAGCAGTCAGTGGTTCTCAAAAATAATTTGAGCAATAAAATGACTCCCATAACAGCACAAATACTGGTCCGTTGGGTTCCCCACGTACCGAATTACAGACCCATAAGGATTTCCATTTGGAAACTGTTGAGAGAACCACCGAGAACCTTCAGAATCTGTAGCGGCTTGAGGCTGGATATGAACTTGAGTCTGATCTTCGATAGGCTTAACGTGTGTGTGTGTGTGTGTGCGTGCGCGTGTGTCTGCAGAGCTGCTACAGAGCGGTGGGGAGGAAGGAGTCCCTGACCTGGTGACTGTTGTGAGGAGCATTGCCACTGAGAACATCCCCAACCTCCCGCCCGGTGGAGGCTTGGCCAGCAAGTAAGTAATTCACAAAAGACACGTTCCCACTTCAACACAAATGATAACATAGCCTACAAACACTAATCCTGGGGCACACCGTTGGCCGAGAAGTCCAGGCGCATGCCACATATAGGCTTTGACCTGACTGTGTGTTGCATGTTTTAATTCCATTCATGATGAACTTTATTGCATGATTCTCTCCCTCTTTCCTGTCTATCCCTTGATATTATCAATGACAGTAATGCATAAAAGCCACCTATTCCAGTGTCTGATATACAGTACTCAATTCTACAGGTTCCCAAAAAGTGGTCCAGGGCCCGTTTAGAGGACAAACCGTATATTTTTTGGGGGGTCTTGACCAGAAAAGTTTGGGAACCACTGCTCTATTTTGACTATACTAAATAAAAACGGCTCTGTGAACTAATTAACCTTTTGCCAAGACCTTTTGCCAGGTACAATAGACCCGGCAGTAAGCCCCTCTTCTTCAAACTGCTATGGTCAAATCACAGCTAAGCATAACATGTGATGAACAAACCTCTTGACTGGTAGTTTTCTTATATGATAAAACAGTGTTTTGAAACATAATTATCTCGCAAAACAATTTCCAGCGTCTACGACGGACCTTGTTGACGGATTTGGAAGAGATTTTGATGGTCTGGTTCCAAAAATGATCCAGTATTTAATGTGTAATGTCAATGATATTTGCATTGGAGTGAATGAACCAACCCAAGGTCAGACACTGCAAGGTCTATATATGATAGAAAAGGTATAAATTATCTCTCCTCTCATGCAGAGTGTGCGCTGTTCAGTTTTGTAAACTCTTTTCTGTTTAGGATAGGTGTAGATTTCAGGTTTACTATACAATTACAATAACAGAGGACGGGAATTGTTAAAATCTGGAAGGATCCCAATGTTATAATCACACATAGAAGTGGGGCAGTTGTTCTAAGTGCCATTAGGTGACCGATGTGTGTGTGTGTGTGGTTGGTGTGTACACAGACGCAGCGTGATCGAGGCCGTGTACAACAAGCTGAACCCTCACAGAGAAGAGGAAGGGGTGAGTTCTCAGCCCTTTTTCCCCCTTTAACTCTCACTCCATACCACATGGGGAGACACTCCTCTTTTTGTTGTGTGTATGTGTGTTGGTGCTGTGTGTGTGTGTTTGTGAGAGAATATCTACGCTTAAAGTGTGAGCAAAGGTCAAGGCTAGGCTCATCAACACAATGGACAGCAGTTTGGGAATTCTACATTGCTGACTTATTTTGTTTGATTACCTCAGAACACTCAACCGCCAACCTGCTTTGCATTGCCAGTTATGCAATAGCAGTTCTAGCAGTTGCCTATTGTCCATCAAATTTATTTTAGTTGCAGCCATGATATCTTGACTTGAAATCAAATGTAATAGTCTGTCTATTGGGTAGGAGAATTACTTTTGGGCAATCCAGGCTGCCTGGTTATCTGCAAATGCAGATAACCAGATAATTGCAGAGTTATGCTGTTAGTATCTGAACCTACTGTCATTCATGGTATTAGAATAAAATGTGAGCTCAAGACCAGCAGTAAATCCTTAACTCTATTGTATTTTGTTAACAAAGTAGTTGTGTTTTGTTAAAGGAGCCACTAAACCCATTTTTACCTGTCTTCATATAATTGGTCCTCAACATTTTGTCTACTTGCTGTGTGTCTCATAGGAGCTGAAATCTCCTCAGGAAAACGGCAAGCCTGACGATACGATTCCGATTCAGAAGGCCACGATTCGATGATAAATCGATTTATTCCCCCCGCACTGTGAGACTAATAAATAAACTGCATTATAATGATACATTATTTGATAATAAAAACAAGGAACAAAGCGATGTGTCACTGTCGATGTCATTTTTGACATTTGTGATCAATTCATAATCGTCCATGTCTGCATTATAGAGGATGACATAATTTTTACAGATTTCAATGGATGGGATTCCCGCAGGATAGGATTAAAAATTGTATTAATCCCGGGATCGGGACCAGAAATGAAGTCACCAGTAGCGGGAATGACCGACAACGAAACCAGATATTTAAGTGCATGGAGTTTCTATTTAAATGCATCCCCAAAAAGTCACCTGACATTTTAAAAATGAGCAAAATGCTATACCCTGTTCTATCAAATGCAACATTATAATTATTAAACACAACTAAATCATGTTGACATGACAAAATAATCGATTATGGTTTCTGCGTGATGTGTCCCAAGTTCCCAAGCCCATCATGATTCTATGAATTTTATTTTCCTTTTTTATCTTTATCTTTTTTTCCTTTTTTATCCCAGATTGTTAGTATTGTTAGTATTCAATCGTATGAGCCTTAGTGAGGAGCAATTATATGAAGACGAGGTTGAAGTGGGTGAAGTAATCCTAAAACCTTTTGACACAAGTGATCTCTGTCACTAGTCGGTGCTCAAGAGATTTTATTTCCTCCCCGCCATTGGACTGGGAAAAATAATATCTCTTTTAAGGCACCGATGTACATCTTTATGTGTATGGCTGCTGTTGTCTAAAATGCATTTATTTTTTATGATCTGCACTTAGAATTTTATACAATTAAAGAAATAAACATACATACAGTATAATGCAATTTTTAAGTAAGAAAATGTACACAAAGAATGGAATACAAATACTGTGGGCATATAATAATAATAAAGAAATGTAAAATGTATAGGATAGGATAGACAAGATAATGGAATAAATAAATGCATTACTAGTTTTCACAACCAATAATGCAGTACCGTATACTGTATGTATATTCAAATGACATGGAGCATTCAGAAAGGTGTGTGTGTGTGTGTGTGTGCGCGTGTATAGACCATGGGCTTGGTGTTTTCACTGGGCTGTGGGGTTGCTGACTGCTGTTGTGAAACGGTAAAGTGCAGGTCACTGGGGGGTTCTGGCTCACTGGGTTGGAGGTAGACTGCTGTACTCTTATGTGGGCTGTGTACGGGGATGTGAGCACACTGATGCACCACGTCGTATGAGGCTAGATAAAATGTGATCACTCTGTGTGTGTGTGTGTGTGTGTGTGTGTGTCTGCACGCAGCAGTAGCATAGGTTGATGTTTGTCTGTTGAGAACGTGAGAACGAGAGAGCGTTGTTGCGGTTGATTTATACCACGTTGCGTGCTCTGTCGCGAGCTGAAAATGTCAGATCCACAAGCTCACAGCGGGTCACGGAGCAGGAACATTGTGGGCTTATAGATCGGCTATTTTCGGAGCGTTGCGACAACTGGCGCGCAACAGTGTAAATCACCCTCTGTAGACTAGCGATGCGGGTGTGACCGTGCCTGCCGAAGTCTGACCCCCTGGCATGTCACCCCAGGGTGTGGGGGAAAATTCTGCCGGAGCGCAGAGTAAGGAGAAAGGCTCAACGAGAGCGGTCCTTCTGGAGGCTCTGCGCCAGATCCACGTTGGCCAGGCAGGCCAGGACGCCAGGTCCCCGCTGGCCTACGCGCTGGCCACCATGGCCAGGCGGCAGGGAGCCATGCAGAGCGACGCGGCCGGCGAAGGCGACGAGGGGAGCCCGTTCGGCGGCGAAGCAGAGGACCACGGCTGCCGGAGCCCCGTCTGCTGCTCTGAGGACGACGACCCGGAGCACCCAGACTCCCCTGCCTCTCCCCCGTCGCCCCCAACAACAACCTTCCCCTCAGCCGCTGCAGAGCCAGAGCCCATGCCTAGCCGCGACGCGCCCCCCACCCCCGCCGCTGTCGACCTCCTTGACCAGCCTGGCCCCTCTGCCTGACCCTCAACCTTCCCCATAACACCCCTGACCTCAGCGCTGCAGTCGGACACACTGTGACCCCTTGTCCTCTTTTTGCTCTGAGCAGAACACTATGCAGATCTAGAACACATAGAGGCGCTGCTAGCTTGTCTTATCGTCTCTGTCTGGTCTGGTTGCGGGCTTGCGGCACCCCTACAGTTATCATCTGCGTCTCTCTCTGTTAAAGTACTGCGTCACCATACCTCACCCTCACTTTGTTCCACACACTCCATCTTCCCCTCCAGACTGTAGTGGAGTGGGGAAAAAAATAAAATATTTTCATCACCTGCCGGATTATCCCAGCCCATTTTCTCCCTCTGACCAGGCCCCAAATCGCCCCCCAACTCCAGGCCCAAACTTTCTGCTTTGTTACCTGGTAGACTGAAAAGGAAAAGGCGCACAGGCTATGCAGTGGATTTAGCAATATTGTCTGGTGTCGATTTGCCATCCTGTCTCCACCCCCCCACCCGCACCCTCCCAGCACAGAGAGAAGAGCACCCTCTGAACTGTAGCTGTGTAGCATCCCAGTGCCCTGCACGGCCTCCAAACCCACAGCAACTTTACTGACTCTGCGTGTGTTTGTGTGTGTGTGTCTGTGTGCATAAGTATCAAGTGGCCCGCAAAGGGACTTTGACTAACGCCAAGCCATTTTTTTTCTGAGCGAGGCTTGTCAATATGCTCCAACAATCTCATGCTGTATAATCCAACCTTACTCAGGACAGCATCGCTGTTCAGACAAGGTGTAACACTTGTCAGTGCAGTGCCTACAGAGAGTGTCAGGGGACTGGTAGGATATTCACCAAACTAATTAACAGTTAAAGTGGCCTGTCATTTGACCACTTAACATCTTTCTGTTCTCAGTAAACTTGACCTGAGACGGCTTGCTGCCCTCTTTTCTCCATTCTACATCAAAAAGGCTAATGAACTCTTGAGAATGCCGATGGCTAGGGTTGACTAGATCATTGGTTCACAAACGCCAAGTTAAACAATCGGAACCGAGCAGATCTACGCATCATTGGTTAGTTTTTATACTGTAAATCTATTGTTTTGTTTGTTTGTTTTTTGCCTGAAAGTACAGTTCAGTTGTAACTCAGGTCAGGTACTGGACAGTTTAAGAGGTTAAATGACTCCCTTTCTCATACACTCCATTGTCGTAGGAGCCTTAACAGCAAGCCAAAGAAAGACCATGTACTTCCAGCAGTCAGATTCCAGGACACCACGGCGACACACTAAATATGTAGTGAGTTCAGACCAAACGCCTTGAAATTATGATATTTTTTGGCGGGGTAGACTGTAAAGTAAATAATAATAGTTTTGATCTTTGAGACCGTTAACCGAATGTAAACTAAGTAGGAATGAAATGCAAATGGAACGGCTTGTATGTTTTCTGCGCAAATGCATGTGTTGTGCTCGGTTGAATTTGTTTTCGTCTGGTCCGTGCACTTCAACAACAAACTTGGTTGAACTTATAGGAGCCCTGAGTGTCCAGCAAGTTCATGCAAGCAAGTTGTATGTACACATCCAACTTGGCATCTCTCCTGTACTTTTCATGTGGTATATTCCAACTGCTCAAAAAGTGCGATCTTGTGGTTGGATCGAACTGATGAAATTGAAAATAAATATTTTTGGTCTGTGTGCGTGTGTGTATGTGTGTGAAAAGAAATTGTGAGGTATTTGTCATTCTGTCGGATGCCCTGTACATCGGCTAAGCATGCTCTGTAGCCGTTTGCATCATCTGTGGTGTGGACTGTTCTAGGGGGATGTTATGCTAAATGCAGTGTACGTGTGTCTGTGTGTGTGTCTCTGTATCTCTGTGTGCGCGAGTTCTGTGTATATGCACATGATTGGACCATGTCAGTTGCACACATTAAAATGTGATCTAATGAACAAATAAAAATAATTTCGGGTAAAATTCCACTCATCTGCATATTTGTTTGTGCCCTCGGTTGTCTGTCTTGTCTTTTTTGTGGTTTGTGTCTGTACCAAATACTATATACTGGCCAAAAAGAGAAGTTTGCCTGGGACCCAAACTAGTGACATTGGCATGGTTAACACATGTTATGCAGTCCATAGCTATACATACTGGATGTCATGTACAAAAAATGACTGTACATCCTGTAAGTAGATTAGGAAATAAAACTAGTGTTGAGTAATCTTTACAAGTGTCTCTTATTTCGCAGTGGTGGATGTAACCAAGCTGCCATGATGCCATTCTAGTTTAAAGTGAAAGTTTTGCGATTATTACTTAATACACCAATTCTGTAACATGGTGAAATGATAAATGCATGTAATATATGATCTGCATATAACACTGAATAATAAGCACTCATGTAATCACAATGAGATCATAATGCATTATAAAACATGACACTTATGTATGCCATGTTGAGTCACATAATTGTGTTGTAATACTTCACAATCACCCCTTAAGCTTTGGAATCACTGTTCAAATGCCTTCTCATTTGTAAAGTGGTCATTTGTTGCTTTAAAAGATTATAGTTTTACAGCCTTATAAGTAAAACTAAGTAAGTAGCCTTACCAGGCCATGATGTCATGAGGCCCGGCTGAGTCATTGCGGCCCATATAGGTCAGGATCCTATCTCCTGTTTCTGTAGCATGAGGCAGCTTGATGTACAATTACACCCCCTGGATCCCATGTTTAGAGTCTTTGGTATGACTGGCCGGGAATTGAACCCCAACCTCACAATCTCAGACACTCTAACCACAAGGCCACTGAGCTGGTTTTGCAGACTTATACCCTATACTTATAATAGGCTATAAGTAGTATGCTTATAATGCATCGTACACATGTCATGTATTGATGTATTGGAGATCGTTTGGGGAGGGGAAAACATCATCTAGACATGTGCATAGTTGCTTCAGCCCAAGTTTGTTTTGGTGTTTTCAGCACCATCTGGTGGACAAAGCTGCAGACCACATTCACAGTACACACAGCCTCACTCTTTAAAAAATGAGATGTCTCAACAATTATAAAAAAAAAAAAAAAAAAACAGTGAAGATTGCTGATCTTCAAGCTTCAAGACGTCGGCCACTTGTGTTTTTTAAAATAAATAAATCAATGACTTGCGCGTTCCAATAAAGACCTCATCCCTAATCAAACACAGATTACCATATGGTCATCTTTTTTTTTATGCATGGCCTATGTGGTGTCGTCGCTCCCATGTGCTGACTCGCAGTGCATTCCTGTGGTGTCTTTACTTTGAATGCTCTTGTCCCTCATTTTGTGTGTGTGTGTGTGGTGTGTGTGTATCTTGGAGGGACAACAAGACTGTCCCCCCATTGAGCTGTGGTGAATAACGCTACAGCATCTGGAGTTCATAGCATCCGTCCAGACTTGTTTAACTATCGTAAGAAAGGCTAAAATGACTTTAGGCCCTTTTTTTTCCTTCCCGGCGATGCACATACGGTCGTTTGACTGTCAAAAAGAAAAGAAAAAAGAAAAAAAAGGCTCCTAAACTGCTACATGGGGATTCTCAAAGTGAGGTCCGGGTTCCTTGAGAGGCTTCCAAATGAACCCTTGCAGGTGTGTAACCCTTTAACACCTTACGCGTCCATTTGGGTTTCATATTTACACTCTCAGAGTTGAAGGAGAAAAAAACAAGAACCACTATGCACGGCACGCTGTTGGCGTTTTTTGTTGCATGAACTGAAGTGGAGGAGAACCCCACTGCCCCCCCAAGCCCCCACCCCCCGTGGCAGTCTTTCACTTTGCCCGGTTGGTCTCTCACATGTAATTCTGCACAAGGTGAGTCATCATTGCTGCTGCTGCTGCTGCTCTCGTTGCTGTTTATAACACAGTGATTCTCCTCCTCCTTAATGTTAGGGGACCCCCCCCCCCCCTCCCCAATCCTCTCAATCAGACCTGGTACTTCCATTTATTGAGAGGGGGAAAGGAAGGTGGAAGAGAACTCTATACATGAGAAATACTGGCTAGCAGAGTTGTGCCCTCACTTCTGAAAAGACTAATTTGTCGGCTGACTATAAAATGCTGTTTTAGATATTTTTGTTTTTGGAGTTTTTAACATGTCTTAAAGCACTTTATCACCTCTCCCTCTGCCTTTTTTGGGTCCTCTCTCTCTGTCTCTCTCTGTGTCTCTCTCTCATAATGTCATAACGATAGCAACCCTAACCACAAATCTCTGTCTCTTCCTCTTTTACTTTTTCGCCCCCCTCCTTCCCCCACCCCCCTTCCTCTTCTCAGAACGCTGGAGACCTGGAGGACCCCTGGTAGCCACAGCAACGACCTCGGTCCCCCCAAACCCCCCCCCCCCCCCCCCCCCACCACCACCACCACCAACCCCCCCACCCCCACCCCTCGTCTCCTCCTGTGATGGTGCATCCACGCAAGATGGGAGGAGCGTCTCCATTTTTTTTTGGGCCATGCCTCCTCCTCCCACCAACACCACGGATAGAGAGAGAGAGAGAGACAGAGAGTAGAGATGTTAGCGTGCGTGTGCGTGTGTGTGTGTGTGTGTGACGGCGGGATGATAATGTTGATGACTTAATGATGACAAGGACACATGCGCACGTGGCTTTAAAACCTGGAGGAACTGTCTTTTCTTTTTTGTGGCAGGGGGGGGGGGGGGTCCGGAGGGGAACAATATGTCGAAATTTTGAACGAACTTGCAGCTTCTAGTTGTTGCTATAACGGTAGAGATGATTGATTTTTACCACGGAGGAGGAAGAGGATGATGATGGGCTGTTTTTTTCTTTTCGTCATTATTGTTTTTTTAGTTTTGTTTCGTTTGGGATGTTTGTTGACGCCGATCACCTGACTCATCACATAATGGACATGAGGACCTAACTGCGTGCGTTGTATGTATGTGTGTTTAAGCGTGTGTGTGTGCCTGTGCGTGTGCGAGGTGACGGAAGAGGCGGAGCGACGAATGACAAGGAGGACAGAAGGTGGATAACAAACAAGTGACTTGTCGTCTTTTATGCTCGTGGACTTTTCAGTTTTTGCGCTCCCTGATTTCCTCTTCGACGCCGACCGGACCCTCGAAATAACACACACGTGTACAAACACACACAAACACAGTCTTCAGACACCAACAAAGCCCCTGGCCCGTCCGTGCACAGTTGTAAGTTGCCACAATAGCTCACAACTCCCCTCCCTCCTTTGCCCTTTTCCTGTGGGACCCTTAACTCCAAGAGTGTATGAAAAGGGTCCATTTGGTTCCATCTGCAGTGTATTGTACACTCTCTGAGTTACATGCCCGTTGGAAGGGTCCATTTTAGTGTATTTCCCCCCCACTGTCTCTTCTCTCTTCAGCGCCACACGGACTGAATTCTAACAGCCGATTGGTGGGACTAAACAGCCTTTCCAGCCCCGCCCCCACACCACGACCACCGCAAGGTCTCTCTCTCTCTCTCTATCTTGGACTCTCTTGGCTCCTGATGGTTTTTTGTTTTTTTTTTTTGTTTTTGAATGAAAAATAATAATCCGATTCAAATCTTTTGGCCTTTTTTTCTTTTTATTCTGTTTTTCCGGCTTGCGGACAGACGATATCGATGATGTTGTGATGGAGAGAGGACAAACCCAGGGCGTTGCGGGTTGGGGGGCCGTAAGAGGGGCCAGGAGCGAAGTTTGTGTGTATGTGTGTGGAGGGGGGGTGGGGTGGTTGCAAGCTGATTAATCACGAGAGATATTTTCGTTTCTCGCTCACCTCCCACGATGGGATCTGGTACAGTATGTAACTTGATGTCTTGTTAAAGGGGAGGATTATTTTTATTATTATTATACTTATTATTATTGTCCCAAGAGTCTTGGCTGCTTACCGAGTTAAACGTGTGAGCGAATGAATGCCCCCCCACCACCGCCCCTCCCCTTCAAACCACTTCAGCCCTGCTATATCAAAAAGCAGCAAAGACTATAGCTCATCGTTGGTCGTGTGGAACGTTACAGGGCCAAATACCGCTAAATGGGGACGAAGGGTTGATGATGCCAGGTTGAATGTGGGATAGGGGTTGCTTCCCGAACCCCTCCCCCACCTCCCAACACACACACACACACACAGTGGTATATGGACCTGACCCCCCCCCTCCCCACACACACACACACACCTACACCTCTTTGTCCCCTCCCTGCCGCAGAAACCCACTCCTCTTCTCCTCTCGCCCTGTTTTGACTTCGTGTTTTCCTGGTTCTCAGACTGCATTGGTAATGTTTGTATTTGCTGTTGTTTGATTGCACTCACATTTGATTACAGAAAAGCGTCTATATATGAAAATAAAATACCTGCCAAGGACCAGTGGTCCCCGTGCGTCTTTCACTTCATTCTGCTGTGACTGTCCATGGATGGATGGAAAAGTAAAATGTTCAAAACAACACATACACCAGTGGTTAATTTTTGTTGATTAATCTGATTAAAACATTTTAACTCCTTTAACTACCACACTGACTCAATCCAATGAGCATTTTCTCAAAAAAATCGGTAGAGCATGGTTTTACAGGGACAGCTGTGTGTTTCCCTGAAACTAGAGCCACAGAGTATAGCACAGGATCTACAAGCATCACCTATTGATTAATATTTAGAAAATAAACAGACCCTTTCCCCCAAATGTCTTTTGTAAATGTTCAAATCCTGTACATGATTAATCATGATTAAATTAATTTTGGAGCTGTGTTTACTAATTTTTTAATCATTGACAGCGTTATTCTTTTTTTTTTAAATTGTGGCTTTCACTTGTATTTTTTATAAAGTAACAGACAGGAAATGGGGAGAGAGATGCTGACATGCAGTAAAGGCCGTCGGGATCAGGAGTCGAACCCGCGGACACTGCCAGTGTATTTTGCCAGCCGGGATGCTTGGACCACTGAGCCACTGCCCAGACCAATACGACTGGTACAACCAAGATAATAGCTGTTTTTGAGAGAGCTTGTAGATCCACTGGCTTTGCTAATTTAGAAATGGGGCTATGGGGCCATTTATTTTGGCCACCGCCTATTTATTTCTGAAATGACACCACCTCTGCACTCACCCCATCCTTGCATGTGGGCGTGAAAGTAATTATGGGCCGAAGGTCACTCCCCCCGCACCCTGTCTAATCTGCCACTCTTATCATAATTTGATCATAATCTCTTATCACAATAACATGGTATCTTAAAGGTGTTCTCAATCTGGAGTGGGATTATGGGATTTCAGAGTGTGTGGGTGCCAGAGAGAACGGAATATATTACCCCCGGTGACTGCGGGGGGTAAAAGTCTCATTTAATTTGATGTTCCAAATATACCCCCCCCCCCCCCCCCCCACACACACACACACACACACACACACACACACATCATCATCATCATCACCCTCTAATTGTTGGTGTCCTCAAATACAGTACAGTGACAAGTATTTGTCACTGTATAACTCAAGCGCAAAAATAAATGCAGATGCACAGAAGTTAAAGAAGCTAATTCTTGTTATTTGGTCCTGATCTCTCTGTGTGACTGTCTCTCTCTCTCCCCCCTCTCTTCATCTTTTCACTGTCCTTTCCAAGCTCAGGCACACTGTTGCAAAAACTTTTAGTCATTTTATGGTCTACTCAATCTCGTGTGAACACCCCAGACAGTTTATAAGTTACATTAAACATTTGATGTTCATTTTAGCGTATCCGCCATTATAACTTAAAACTACATTTTAACCATGGCCAACCAAATTCAATGGGTTCCATTTATACACTCGGAGTTATGGTGGTCCTTGTAATTGAAAACGTGTGATGATGTGATTAAAAAACGGATTCCATTAAACGGTTTCAAATGTGATGGAATGGTTTCCATTTCCTCATATAATGTTGGAACCAGTTCCAACATTGAGGTTGTTCACGTGAGATTGAGTAAACCATAAAATGACCAAAAGTTTTTTGGAAAGTGAAATGCTCTTTTAAACTTAAACCCTGGCTTAATTTTGTGGGGGCCAGTGCATGGCTGCCACATGATGTAATTTCGGAAAAGGCTGTCCAAAATGACATAATGTGGCAGTTAAGTCTATGGAGTGTTTGTTTAGGATAGTTTTGATTTTACATGTTTAGGTAATAAATGACAATGTAATACTTAATGTTATTTTGTATATTGCAACTGTATAATAATTGATCTACTCTTGGTCTTTTCTGTGTGTGCAAACGTCTAGCAGGTCGTCCATCGACCTGTCTACGTGTCACAGTGTCCTTGGGCAAGACGCTGGACCCCAAATTGCTCCTTGCCATCGGCGTATGAATGCGTGTGAATGGGTCAATGTAATGCACTATGTAAAATGCCTGGCACAAAGGCGCAATATACTGTCCAAAGCACCTTTTACCATTTACTGCAACTAATGAGCCTCTGTCGAGGTACATCAGCACATGACATGCCGTGCAAGTTACCAACGCAGAGGACCGAGCACTTTGGCAGACCTCTCCGGAACGACAATATCATCCTTTCAAAGGATGTCCTCTGACACTGTAGGAGCTTTTGTGAGGATGTATGCAGAGAAAGTATTTACCATCGGGTTGCCTGTGCATGGCTGTGCGTGTGCTGTGTAGGTTAGAATGTGTGTTTTGTATGTCGTCGTTGTTATCAGCACCACTCGCATGATCACGCCGCACAAAGATCCTGTATCTATATAGTCGGCTAGACTCGGCGCGGGTCAGATCCTAACACCAAAGAGGTCAAAGCCTATAGGAAGCTAAGAGCTTTATTTGTGCCGTCTTCGTTCCACCTCTCTTTCTCTGTATCTCTTTCTTCCACGTTTGTCTCTCACCCCCCCCACCCCCCCCATGCTTCCACCCACTCTTGTCTTTTCAAAGCGAAGGATTCTTTACTGATGGCTACAACCTTGGGCAGCCGGAGCGCCGTG
The DNA here is from genome assembly GCA_039105355.1 of Benthosema pterotum. NCBI lineage: Eukaryota > Metazoa > Chordata > Actinopteri > Myctophiformes > Myctophidae > Benthosema > Benthosema pterotum. Next base: position 24,551,035 of record CM076981.1, on the reverse strand, counting down.
AGAGGGAGGGGTGGGGTGGGGAGGTGAGACGTTAGGTTGTATGTGCTGCGAAATTAAATGGAATGAAATGGTGTCCTATACATTTCACACAAGGTTCTCTCTCACGTCTACTTTCACTCAGTTATCCTAGGTAAGAGGTCCACACAGATGAAACACAATATGCTGATGGCCCCGAACTGTGCGTGCGTGCGTGTGTGTTGCCTGCTAGCTGTCCTCCTTCCTGTGTGTTTGTGTGTGCGCCGTGCATGTGTGTGTGTGTCCCCTTGCATAGTGTGCGTGGCAGCATATGATTTTGAGTGGAGTAATTTAGCAGATGAGCTGGGAGGCCATTGTTAGGGGGGATAATCCAGCTCTCGCTGCTCAGATAGGTTAACACGCAGCGGATCAGGCCGGATTACCCCCAACCCACACCAGACAGGACACCCACAACCTCCGCCCTGACCTTCCTGACCACCCCCCTCCCCACACACCCACACACACCCAGGCTCTCCCGCATTTGCGCCGCGCATCCATCCGACCTCTTCTGCCCGGCGATCTATCCATCCAGCCATGCCCAAATCTAGTCATCATTCATTGTCTGATCGCCATCCATCACTATCATCATCTGTCCTAGTTTCCGTTGGTGTTTTCTGAACATCCACTCTCCCTTTTTCCTAGCCCTCAGGCCGGACACTGTCACGCACCACAAATACTCTATTCTGCAGGCCTGAGCTCACAATGTTCCGCAGGGCCAAAAGCACGACGCGTTGTAAGCTTTAATCGGACGCTTTTCAGTGTTATGACAGACAACCCGCGCACAACTAAATGTAACCCAGGCTCGCGCCTTTGTTTCCTCATCCATGTCCATCTCTCTACCTCTCTCTCTGTCTAACATCTCTCCATCTCTACCTCTCCAGCCTTTGCATGTTCTCTAGCCAGCCTCCGATTATTGGCCGCATGCATTCCCATATCTCTTTCGCCTTCATTCCAGTCCCTCCTCCAGTATAGTCTCATCACTAGGATTCCCAGAGGCAGTCGATGCGTTCACTTCACTGCCCTGCATTATTGGTTCAAAACCTGTCCGTGAACAAGGAGGAGGTGTATCGCGTGCATGCCCCCTTGAGCAGATGATCGGCCTTGTATAGGGCAGAGACGGTGAGGAGATGTGTGTGCCCCGATGATGCAGAAAGCAAAGCCTTAGAGGCCTCAGTCCGACTCCTAATATGCCTACATTTTAATGAAAGGCCCCCAGTCTTTGAGAGCATATCTGTGTTATTCGATCATTTGTATCCCTATTAGTTGCAACCAAGAGAGCAGCAGTATCGCAGCAGTGTCTGTGTGCATCTGTTTAGGAGGCATGAGGGGGGGGGGGGGGGTTCCAGCTCCAGCTGTTTGTATTTTTTTTGTCTGACAGTGTGTTTGTTCGCACCGGGTGGTGTTTATTGAAAAACACCAGCTATGTGACAACTAACACAACAACTGGATAATGATGTAAACACTGCCTGGACATGCACACTCACGCTGTGCTAGAACCATGAGCTCATAAGGCTGAAACAGGGCCAACGTTATTTGTCAGGCACACGTGGAAAGGACTCAGATGCAGACACATGCAGAAGCCACTTAACAGTTTAATATATAAATCAAAAATCAAAAAACAGTTCAAGGGCGTAGGTCGAAAATCCAGGTTCAGTCAGAGAGGGCAGAGGTACCGGCAAGGGCTGGGCAAAAATCGTGGTCTAGAAAAAGCGAAACAGAGGTCAGTAGGGCAAAAACAGGGCTTGAAAACTGCATGAGTGCTTGGTAACTTCACAAGACAATCTGGCACAGAGTGCTGGGAGGCTAGGCCTTAAGTACTGTGGGTGAGATTGCAGGGGATAGGATGCAGGTGGTCAAGCCACACCCACTCAGACTGTGACAGTTATTAGTTTATTTATCCCCACTATTAGAAAATGTTGTTTTTGTTATGCACTGACTTTGGTGCAGGTGGCTTTTGTTTGTTGTTGACCCTCTTTTTATCAATGAAAAAAACAAAACATATATAAACAGTTAAAACACACACACACACACACACACACACACACACACACACACACACACACACACACACACACACACACACACACACACACATATATATATATATATATATATATATATATATATATATATATATATATATATATATATATATATATATATATATATATATATATATATATATATCCAGGTATATAGCTATATCCCTTTTTGATAATTAACATGTTATCTATCTCACAGTTAATAAACACTGCCACCAAGGTAATGACAAAGGAAACACAATGATATAACTGAAACATCCTATTAAAAAACAAATTCAACCAAATTCAATTGGTTCCATTTATACACTCAGAGTTATGGTGGTCCTTGTAATTGAAAACGTGTGATGATGTGATTAAAAAACGGATTCCATTAAACAATTTAAAATGTGATGGAATGGTTTCCATTTCCTCATATACCTCAATGTTGGAACTGGTTCCAACATTGAGGTTGTTCCAACCAGTAAGCATGTTGCATGTGGAGGATCCTGAATCAATTTGCTCTTTCATTCACATTGCTGAGGAAACTTGAAGAATTCCAATGCCTGAGAAGTCACTGTATTGAATGTTTAAGTGACAATAAACACCATTGAAGCCTTGGTTTGGCCTGTGATGTGTTACCATTACCAAGGTGAGCGCTTAGTAGAAATGAGGCATTTAAAACCTCCTATAGCTGTCTCTCATCTACAGTTGACAAAGGACATTTTTGTGTAGAAATGTACACGCGAAATACTGCATCTAGGAATTCACTTGAGTTTTATTCTCCAAACCTGACATAATTTCTCATTTTTCTATTTCAAGGTCTGCATGTGTGTATGTGTGTGCCTGTGTGCATGCGTGTGTATGTGTGTTATGTGTGTATGCATGGTTCTAGCACAGCGTGAGTCTGCATGTGTTGTGTGTATGTGTGTTATAATATATAACACACACACACACACACACACACACATTCTGATTTAGATTGATCTTTGTGAAACTAGTATAGTACATAAACCCAAGTTGTGTAGCCTCCATAAGTACAACTGTATTATTTTCCTATTTAAATAGGATACTTTTACTTACATCCTAGAGGCAAATAATAACTTTTTTCACTCTAACTTACTACTGTACTTCAGATTTGGATTCTTATTAAACGAGCACTTAACCACTTTTCAACGTATGTTCATTAGTGCCTCAGTGACTACTCAGTCTGTGTCTCACAGGAGGGCTGTGGGCAGTTCAGGAACTGGTATACTGGTAAAATACCCGTAATTTGTCATGTACGTGGCGACCTATTAAGAAGATATATGTTGAAAAGTGAAGTGGTCCTTTAACAAACCACTTCATCCCTATGCTGTGGCAGATTTCCTTTGGCTAATTAAACCAGCAGATCTTTGTATTTTTGTAATGCGTACTTTTACATTGTATATTTTTACAGAAGTGACAGCAATACTTCTGTGCCCTGTTTTGTAAATTCTGAATACCTGTACTTAATTAAAAGTATAGTGAGTGATTTCACTTAAATTCAAATATGGTCACCACACTCTACTATAGAGTGTGGTGACCATACTGTATAAGGAGTTCCTCCCTGTCCCCACTGAGCCCCTGGGGTCAAAAACCCCTATAGTTTCAATAGGCTTGGGCTTTACGAGAAAAGCCTTTCCTTCCATCTGGATGAGAGGGGCCTTCCTCCAATCAGGATCGAGTGGGGGTGGGCCTTGGCGCATGTGCTGTTGGCGTGTTGCACTTCCGCCCCCTGTAGAGTGTGTGCATGTGCACATCCTGTTACCGGGGGGACTGGAGGGTTTTCCAAATCACTTACTATATATTATACTTTACCTTTACACCATATGAGTGTTTTTTTGTCTCTTTGCGTATACACTGATCTATTTCTCCCTCCCAGGCCCGGTGTGTTCCCTGGCAGGCAGACGGCATCATGCAGGTGGTCTGACACCCCACCAATAATACGGCAGGATTAAGCAGGACTATCAGGTTTCACTCTCCAATCAGGGTCTTGGATTAGTTGCTCCGGTGTACCGTTCCCCAGGCTACCTGTCCCTCTCAGATGTCTGCGAGAGACGGACCCTCAGACGGTGACCACACACACACACACACACACACACACACACACACACACACACACACACACACACACACACACACACACACACATACACACACTGCAATACAATGCCACGTCCATCTGCCTGCGTACAATGTAGAGATTTCATGAATTGTCCACAGTTTGTGTGTGTGTGCATTTGTGTGTATTGATGCTTGGACAGGTATGGGTAAGGTTTGAGATGTAAAAGTAAACAGAAGGGCAGGCTTGTTCCTATCACCACTTGCTGTATAGCAGGGGTTTTCAACAGGTGGTCCGGGGACCACCAGTGGTCCCTGAGAGGGTTCCAGGTGGTCCCCAGCTAAGTTGTTTAACCAGATGTAACTCTTGAGAACGTAAAAATGAAACCAAATGGACCCTGGCGGGTCCATTTGGTTTCATTTTTACACTCTCAAGAGTTAAAATATTCATCATGTGAATCAGTCCTAATCTACAAAACTAGAAGAGTAATGGTCATGGACAGAAGCAAAGGAAATCTTTAGTTTTGGGTTCTGTGGGGCTTAAATATCCTTAAGTGGTGGTCCGTGGCTCAAATGCTGAATAAATGGTGGGCCCTGGGATGAAAAAGGTTGAAAACCCCTGCTGTATAGGATGGGAGAGGCAGATGCTTTCTAAATAAGTTTTCCTTGCTTGAATTCAACTCATTCGAGTGTACCTCGAATGAGTTGAATTCAAGCAAGGAAAACTGATATCAGGAAATTCAATCAAGACCAGAAGCAGCAGGGAATAAAATATCCCCGCCAGGGAGGGGATATCAAACCCTTCCACCACCCAAAAAACAACTCTGGTGATGAGAGAGGCAGGGCTGTAACCTCTTTCCAGTTGTAAGTAAAGAAAGTGGCATGTCTTTGACACATGGGTACATTATGTCATTATGTCTGTGTACATACAACAGACAGATTGATGACCTCTGGTCAGGTTTGGGGGTGTTTTAAGCGACACCACAGTACAACGAACCATTAAATTCATCTTAAGGCGCTTGCATTATAGGGCACAAAAGCACAACAAGGTCCCCCTCCCCCCTCCCCTCAGGAAGTGATTAGGAGCTTAACGAGGAATTGGAGGATTGTGTGTTTCTGTTGTGCTTGAAGAGAGTGTTGGGCTTTTTTGTCGCATGGTCTTCTTGGAGATGAGGATGGGGAGTGTGTGTGTGTGTGTGTGGGGGGGGGGGGGGGGGGGGGGGGGGGGGGGGGGGGGGTTAACATTCAGGGCTTAAGAGGTCAGTGTTAAGTTGCGGAGGTCGGTGGAGAGGTTAATTAGAGACAGGGGTTATTGTTTACAACATGGGGGACACAAGGGGGATGCACAGCGAGGGGGTGTGCATCTCAGCAGCACCCTTCACGTCTCTCCTCCTCCCAAGCGGTGGCCATTCTGAGCATGTGTTGTGTCTTAAGTGCTGTGTGTGTTTGTGTTTTTAGTGTGTCACCCATTCTCGTCCTCCTCTCTTCGCCCCCTTTCTCTTCCTCTCCCTGCTTTCTCCTCTCCTCTAATTGTTCAGCCGCAGAAAAGGGAAGGTGAAAGGGAGAGATGTGGACCTGTCACTTCATTGTCACCCAGATCTAGAAGTGGGCATGGGGGGGTGGGACTGCCCCACCAAACATGATGGCATGTAAAACAACACAAGCTTTATGCATGCTTTGTGCCTGTTGCAACTTCAACAACTGATGTTATTATTGATGCTTACTTGCCTATTAAAAGTCCTGTAAAATGGTATGGGGTGGCTTCCTCGCCTGTGTCGCTTCACGCCACGGGCGATGAAGCTGCCCCCATACCATTTTTGTGATATGTATTTGACCCGCTGACCTCATTGCAAATATTTTGTTCCAGAGCGTGAGACCGCTAGAAACATAGATTTACATCGGCCTACAATCAAAGCTTTGCACAAATGATGTGCAAGAAATAGCGGTTCTATACCAAGCAATATTCTATACAATGTTTTTTGTCATGCTATTCCTGAAAAGTGATATCTATGTATGACAATGCACCTTTGTGGCCATTGAGCAGAGCATGTTACACACATAATGAGTTCAACCTTATAGGTAGCGCAAAGCTGAAGTGGGCATTGACATATTCACTGGTGTTTGTGGAGACCAGCATAGCCATGAAAGCAGCTGGGCATGTTGTTACCTTGACAAGTAAGTGTAATGCACTGCCTTTCAATGTGGGGTCAAAGAGGAGGCTTTCACAGGCTCTGTGAAATTTAGGAGGGGCTGAAAAACGTTTGTAGTACTTTAAAAGTACAGGAAAAAAAACGTATAATGCCATGATGCATTGTGTGAGCTATCACTGCTGTGCTGGGTTAGAAATTGGTTCCCATGCCAGAGAGGGTCAACAAATCAAATTGTGAAGGTTTTCGGCTTCAAGTATGTACTTGTGTTCAAAAAATCGAGGTCCCACCGAGATTTGAACTCGGATCTCTGGATTCAAAGTCCAATGTGCTAACCATTGCACCATGGGACCGGTTAATCTATACCCATGAGCTACTGCCATGCACCCATGGCAGTAGCAACAGGGCCCCTTAAAGCGAGAATTAAAATGACATACATTTTTAGAAATTGTTTTTAATACTTAGTATATTGTCCCTCAAGCTTGTGTCTAATGGTTTTAGTCTCAATCATCACACTGATCACTGACCAGTTATTTCATTCTGGACACTAGCAGTCCTAAGGTGGTTTTATATTTGAGTCATTCTGATGCCAGATAAAACCAGGCTTGTTTCCATTCCATGCCAGCTTGGAAAATCAACAATGATAGACATTGTAAACACAGTGGAAATGCAAATTTGGAACTGAAGACTCACAAAGTAAGGTTCATTGATGACTTATGAAAGATTGATTGTTCAAACTTGGTTATTTGTGGGGATAGAAAACACATGGAAGCACCAAAAATACGCACACACACAAAAATGAATTTCATGTTATTCCACCACTTTAACATGTTTATTTTAATTGTCGGTCTATATATTGCGTTTTGGATCAAAACTCATTCATGCATGTTCTTAGTAGGGATATGTAAACGTGTCCAAAAATGAAAATTGATTATTCCAATTAAATGTTAACATTTGTTTTTAATTATACCATACAAAAAACTTAGTGTTGAGCCAGGCACACTTTGGTAGGCCCATAGACCTCTCCTATTTGGATGACAATTATTTTCGATTGATTCGGATCCGTCCTGAGTTCTTAGCGGTTAAAACAAATATTATCTCATTCAGTCACTTCACTTCTGGGTTCCTGTGTTGCTGTGCTTTGTGTAGCCTATATTTGTGTCATGAATTGTGAATGTGTGTTATTCATCCTCTTTGGCCCCCTTAGCTTGATTTTCTACTTTCTCCTCTCCTTTAATTGCTGCAGAAAAGAGACAGTGAATATAGATGAAAGGATTACATGTATGCTGTACTTTACCACAAGCTCTAAAGGTATAGGCTTTACCACCATTACCATTAACCTGTCGTCAACAGGTCTAAAGCTGAAACCTCACCCTAGAACTACCCCTATACAAAACAGCTACAGCTTGTCCTCATTTTCCATGCATCTCTCCTTGTGTGGTAAATGCTAAGTGGTGCATTTAGATAGCACCTTTTTCCAAGGCGCTTTACATTGCATTACACTCACCCATTCACACACACAATGTCCTTGGGCAAGTGTCTTGCCCATGGATACTTCGACATGTACAGGTACTCAGGAGAAGCCAAGATGTGGACTCTAGCCTACAGTTAACAGTTTGTAGAGTGGTGTTCAAATGAAAGAACTGCTGCTGAGGGTATGAACTGCAGGAAAACGCACTAAGACTTGTTTGCATCGGGGGCCTCCACTTTCAATTCTTCAGAATATAAAGATGTACCTGCCTCCCTATTTAAACATAACAATTGGAGACCAGACTCCGACTGACTGAAGAAGGCAGTTTTATTTCAACTATATTCGTTGCGACAGACACACCAGGACAGGCATGCAAACATTACATTATATAGACATTGACATTAAAATGTCAAAGGTATACGTCATTCTGAAAACACAAGCTACGTTGTGGCATTATGATCTGTTGTGGTATTATGATCTGCTCTTATTCAGCCTTGACTGTTGGTTTAACTTCCTGATGTGGACAATCTAGCACAACGCTGTTTACTGCCGTGTCGCCCGCTGGCCTAATGGTCCAGGCACATGCTACATAATAATAGATGGACAGTGTGTTGTGTGTTCCAGTCCCATTCATGACGACCTTGTCTTTCTGCTTCCTTTCCTGTCTGTCTTCACTGTAACTATCAATAAAAAGCCAAAAACAAACAGCCTCCAATTAATTAGGCTTTATATATATGTATATGTATATGTATATGTATATGTATATGTATGTATATATATATATATATATATATATATATATATATATATATATATATATATATATATATATATATATATATATATATATATATATATATATATATATATATATATATATATATACATATATATATATATATATATATATATATATATATATATATATATATATATATATATATATATATATATATATATATATATATATATATATATATATATATATATATATTTTTTTTTATTGTGGGGAATATATCATTCCCCACAAAAATAGAAGATCTACCCTCTGAATGAATGAATGAACAGCTTACAGTACAATTCAAGCACAACACAATACAAGACTGATAACTGTGAGTGGACAGCACCAATTAAAGGAGAATTCCACACCAAAACAAATTTGGCATCCATCTACTGTACCTTGATCGCCGTGACAACATATAATGTACTTGATTTTTGCCATAAATGCCCTTTTTTTCTACATTTCCACCTTAATGTTCTCCTCCCTTCCTACAGTTTGCATTTGTGTAGGTTGTCTTTATTTTACTGCAAGCATTTTAGTAGCTCCAAACTTTTTTTTTATTATTTTTTCCAAACTTTTTTTTTTTTCTCCACGCATCATATTAGCTCCAAACTTAATAGTATACTGACACTCATGCATGAGTTTTACATCACTCTGGGACATGGGCAGCCTTTACCTGTAATACCAGAGATAATCTATTCCTCCATCTCTCCTCCCCTCCCTTCTGCCACTCTCCTCTCCAATCACCTCTCCAATTATCTTGTAGTGTGTAGTTTCATGTGATGTGTGAAAAAGAATAAAGACAACCTGCGTCAATGCAAACTGCATTGGGGGGACCTCAGGGTGAAATGTATAGAAAAAGGTTAATCTATGACAAAAATCGAGGGCATTACGTATCATTTCACAGCAACTAAGGTAGATGGATGTCGAATGTGTTTTGAATGTGTGTGGAATCCTCCTTTAAGAGTTTCACTTGTTTACAATAGTGGCCACCGTGTTCATTTCATCTCACAATATGTTGCATCACATTATCACAATGGGTAGATGGATAGACGACTCACTCACTCACTTGTGCACTTGCTCACACAAGCGCACAAAGTGTGCCATGTAGCCTATGGTCCACAATAATCCGAGCATATGGCTTAGAGGTGACCAGAATATGTTAATGTTGATGGAATATGCTATTCTATTAGACTAATGTTTAGTAGGCTGGATAGGCCTGAGATAATCCCATGTAATAGAATGGAGCAACGGCTTACTGGATGAAATTATGGATATTAGAGAATAGGAAAGTGATTACAGTTAGAGAAACATACGCTCCAGGTTGCAGTGGGATTTCTAATCACCGGTGCATTAATTTATCAAGAGCAAAGCAAGCAGCTTAACAGCACTGATGGCAGACAATCTCTGTTCTGACTTTCTGCTCTGCAATTTAACATTCTTTTTTGGTTTGAAGAAAGATCAGGCATACTTGTAACACCTGGGGAGAACGAAGAAGTTCTGTAAAAAGCCAATGTGTTGATTATCAGTATTATCATCTTCATCAGCAGCATAAGTGACGTGTTAAGTGGAATTGTGATTGTCATAGCTATTATTAGGCTCGGTGATATTTTTGTTTATCATAAACATTGGTGGGATTTTTTTGTACTCTACTACATTTTGGATATACAGTACCTCCACCCAATTAATTTAAAACTTTATAAATATTACAAAATATACACTATACTTCAGCAGGCATGGACACATTGTGAGCTTGTGTAATGCCCAGGATTCAAACTCAGGTCGCCTGTGTGATAATCCAACATCTTAACTTAAATCTTGATACATTCTGCACACTACTTTAGGCCTACCTACTAGTATATTATAGGCTATAATATACAGTACATGTAATATTGATTGATTGACAGTATTTCTACTGAAGTAAATTATTCCAACACTGTTACAAAGTGCTGAGTGGAACCAACAGTAAAGCAGGTGACACAAATAAGCGAGGATGAGAGCCTTTAGCTCTACAATATGAAAGTGTGTGATATTAACGTCTATAGGCCTACTGATTTGTGATTGGCAGCGCTGCCATGACAACCCTGCATCAGTACCAGGGGGTGGCCAATGACGGGACAGAAACGGCGCCCCACCCTGATCCCCAGGTGAGCTAAAGAGGCAGACCCCCTGTCGCCCAACACCATTCAGTCATTCAGCAGTCAGCCAGTAACACTGACTGTGCGCGCCCCCGCAGAACAAGCACCTTTCTTTTACTTTTTTCTTCTTTTCCCCCCCTTTTTTGCTCACCATCGATTGCGTCCAGATGGTTTTCAGGTCGCCTCTGGAGCTTTTCTCCGCCTCTCGTCTCTTCCTGCCTCACTTCACCGATGGCTCCAGTGCGCTCCTGCCCCGCTGCCGGTCCCCGCCGGAGGAGGACCCTCCCCCGGTGTCCGCGTCCCCCCTGCAGCAGCAGCAGCACCAGCACCGCCCCGCCACCATGACGCTGGCTCTGCCGGGACTCTGCTTCTCGGCGGCGCAGGTGGCGTCGGTCTGCGAGACCCTGGAGGAGACGGGGGACGTGGAGCGGCTGGCCCGCTTCCTCTGGTCCCTCCCCGCCCGGGCGGCGGGGCCGGACCACCAGTGCGCCATCTCGGAGCAGGAGTCGGTGCAGCGCGCCCGCGCCGTGGTCGCCTACCACACGGGCAGCTTCCGCGAGCTCTACCGCATCCTGGAGACGCGGCGCTTCGCGCGCGCCTCCCACGGCAAGTTGCAGGCCCTGTGGCTGGAGGCGCACTACCGCGAGGCGGAGCGGCTGCGCGGGCGGCCGCTCGGTCCCGTGGACAAGTACCGCGTGCGCAAGAAGTTCCCGCTGCCGCGCACCATCTGGGACGGCGAGCAGAAGACGCACTGCTTCAAGGAGCGCACGCGCGGTCTGCTGAGAGAGTGGTACCTGCAGGACCCCTACCCAAACCCCGGGAAGAAGCGGGAGCTGGCCCACGCCACCGGCCTGACGCCCACGCAGGTCGGGAACTGGTTCAAGAACCGCAGGCAGAGGGACCGGGCGGCGGCCGCCAAGAACAGGTCGGTAATGGAAAACAGTGGTTTTCACCCAGTGGTCCTGGGACCACCAGTTAAATGGGAAGTCCACTCATTTTCAACATTCTAATATCTCATCAGTAGTGGTGCTGGGTGGACATGATTAAAAAGTTCCCCATTCTCTGTTCCCAAGAAATGGAGGTCTGAAGAAAGCAACTAACATATACACAACGTACAAATGGAACCAAATGAACCAAATGATCATTTGGTTGCGTTTGTACACTCTCGGAAAAAATGTTGAAATGGGTGGAATTCCCCTTTAAGTTGGTTAAACTCGAGGGGCGTAAAAATGAAACTGCACCCACATGTTAAGGACCGATTGATATAAGAAGCATGCATGGAAGTTATACTTAAGTTACATATTAATAGTTTTATCAATCCCGAGTAACCTATTAGTCTGCGCCACTTAAGTAGGCTATAAACAGCAATTATATTGTGTAGCATGGGTTTGCAGCGAAACAATATAACAATATACAAGACTACGTGGATAGAACTCTCAGATATCCACTGAAAGCATTTTTGAGTTACAAAACAAGTCATCTTCGTCCATGATCCAGAGGGGTTTAGTTGCACCATCCATTTCTGAGACCAGCAACACTGTGCGTAAAAAGTGCATTCATGCGTGCGTAAAGGCGCACGGACCTCACCATTTCCCTTCTTGACAGCTTTAAGCCACTTTTTTTCTCCTCCCAGTCTGGGGGCTTAGTCAAGTATCTTTTTGTTTTTCTTCTCCCCAAACATTTCCTTCAGGGTCACAGTTTGGCTGGAATGTTAATCGCCCCGGCCTACAATAATGCCTGACTGCGCGCCTTGCCAAGCGTGAAAGAGCGCCCATTATAAGAGTCCCGTCCGTCCGCGATGTTGCATATATTGTTGTTGACATTTTTCATCATTAGTAGCCCTATGTGTGGTGGTGCTAATTGCTGGGGTGTAAAGTTATTTACTTATATACCGCTGGATTATTTATCATTTTCACTTTTACTTCCTCCCATTTTGACTCCACTACATTTTTTATTCTATTTGTTACAAAACCTTGAGTGGGCAGTGGAATGAAGCATTACACTTGTTTACAATAGTGTAGGGGTTTTCAACTAATTGTGAATCAGGGACCACCACCTGAGTTAAAAATCAACCCTGACTATTCCATCCTCTATTTAATCTGAGTTTAATGGAAGGTTGGCTAGAGTCTAACCAACCTTCCATTAAACTCAGATTAACTGATTCATAGAGTAGACATGTGACATGATTTTACTTGTTTTATTATGGGCATATTTGCAATAGTGCAAAAGATTTTTGCAATAGTGCAAAAGATTGAAAACGCACAATTAATACTTTTATTACTCCTACTTTAACATTTTGAAGTAAATAGCCTATACCTTTTATAGGCTACTCCTTACTCAAGTAGTCTAGCTTGCTATACATTTAGTTGTGTTAGCTTGCTATACATTTAGTTGTGTTTCACCATTAACATGGTGAAACACAACTTGTTGACACCATCGAGTTGCGTTTCACCAAGTTAATGATTTTTTAACATCTCTATATAATAACATCTCTAAGTATATATCAATGACATAGTTAGTAGAATGTTGAAAATGGGTGGAAATTCCCCTTTAAGTTAAAACAAAAAGTGAATGCTTTTTGCACCAGTGTAATGAGTGTGATGTCTCCATGTGTCCATGCAGGTTGCAGCACCATCACAGTCACAGTGCTCTGGGTCCTGACGGCATGCGGTCCAGGGCAGAGTTCCCCCTGCTGGGCAGCCCAGGAGGAGGCAGCACGGAGGAGCGCGCGGACAGGGAGACGCTGCTCTCCATCACGGATAGTGACTCTGACTTCGACGTGTAGGGAAAGAAATATAATATGAATAATTTAAAAATAAAAGTGAGAGGGTTTTCAACATACGACCGTACATGGGCTGGGGGAAAAGTAGCATCTATCATTCCATGGTCATCGTTGAAACCATGGTGTGCGAAGAAGAAAGAAGAAGATACACAGTCAAATCATTTGCAACTCTGAGTGTGTAGGAACCAAATGGATCCTTGTTTATTTTTCCGTTTATATATTCAGGAAAGCCCCGGTGTGAGTGTGAAAGCTCTCCGTTTCAAATAACTTCTTGATCATAGCATATAAAACACAATAGGCCTATAGTGCACACATGAACAACAATAACAAACATTTGAAACATGTTAAATGTATTATAGGCAACTTTAGTATACACAAAATCAGATTTGAATCTAACTCCACCTCACCCCTATTGCTCATTATATGAAACTAGAGACTGCTGTGCTGTGGCTAAAAGAACCCCCCCCCCAACACCCTCCCCCGACACACAGGCACCACCTTGTCATGAGCTAGATGAAAATGCTTTTGCTGAGTTCTGCGCCATCTGCAGGGCAAAGCAGGTCTCTGTCTGCAGGGAAACAGCTGCAGCATCAAAGTAAAAGCGATGTAGAGGGCAAAAAAAGGCAAAAAATATAGCTTTTTGGCAAAAATGTTGCCTATAATTCCTTTAAAATGTCACAGATGCAAATACATATTGGGGTTAGGAGCAGTCATTAAATAGTATGCCCTCAAGAAGCACCCTACATGTCTCATTGGAGACCAATCAAACCATATTTTGGTTTCAGACAGTCCTGAAAGTTTGTTCCATTTGTGTGGTGCATACATAAATCAAAGCAGTCTTTCCTTGTTCACTGTTCATCATATACTGTCTGTAATGTTGTGCACGTGTTGAATGTCCGTCCAGTGACATTTAATTACCCTTTACACTTCTATACACTCAGGCCCCTTTTCCACCAGGGTTGAGCCAACGTTGAGTGGCTCAAAGCCTCTGCCTGGAAAGTCTGATTTCCATGCACAGTTCATATATAGGGATATCCTTTTGATCTAGTGATTAAGATGAAACCCAAATTCGAATCCCGAGCGTTACATTGGTGCCATGACCATGATCACGTTCCGGTGTGGCAGGAGTGTGTGTAGAAGAGTGGCTCAGAGCCTCTGCCATGTTGGCCTCAAAAGTCTAAATCTCTCCAGAGATATGGAATAAGGTGTTGGATTTTCACCTGGGAGAACTGAGTTTGAATCCTGCAGGGCGTTACACTTAGTCCATGGGCCAGAGCTCCAACATTTTCATTTTTTTTCTTTCTTTTTTTTCATTTCTTTTTTGCATATTGTCCTTTGCCTAATTTGCATGTTTAAATGTACAATTTCAGAAGACATGTAATACAATCACTGTCGTCTTTGTGACTGTGTATATGTATTTAATCTGGGAAGTGTCATGGTTATATCTATTAACATGTTAACATGTGAAAATAACAAAATGTGTTAATGAATAACGAAAAAGCTACTCCTGTGATTTATGGAAGGCTTATACATATATTAATTTACTTTTCCACTCAGTAGTCGGGCTCTATGGCTCATGGACTCGGAACCGAGCCTGCAACCCTGATGCATGGAAAAGGAGTTTACTGAGCACTGGATGGTGGATTTTATCTTTCAGGAGAAGTTGAAGATGTCTGAAGTCTCTGAACTTGCACTGATATCTACAGTATATATCCCTGAGTGACAGTGAGAAATATAGTCTGACAATCAATAGCTATACACCTAAGCTAAGCCTACCTCCCTGTTTGTGTTGTTGTTGTTGTTGTTATTATTATCGTCAATGTAGTTTTAATTACATTATACCTCATATTCACCCCACATCCACGATTAAGACTATCAACCATGCATAGCAGTTTCATATTGTACTGTATATTTTCCATTTTGTATTGTTGCTTGATAGTGCACAATCTTGGTATTTTATGTAAATAAATTAATTAAGGGATCAAGCAGTCCACGAAGTGGACCTTGATCCCTTCTTGATTCTGTCTCTTTTTTTCTCCTTCCACCAGAAATAGCTGTTCTGGCTGAACCGTGCAGTCGGTTTTCGCGAAAATTGGTAATCTGGTAGAGGGTGATGCCAAACGGTGATGATGCGAAGCCTGTGACCACTGGTCAAATGGTGGCGCTATAGCACTCAACTGAAATTGCAAACTTTAAACACTCATAACTCATGAACTGCTCGTCTCTCAGAAATGTAACTTATATTCACTTATGCGTCTGCTTATGTCAAACAACTTTTGTATTCTGACTTTTCACCTCTGACCTTTAGATGAACTGCCATCTTGAATTATATGTAAAACAGTTAAAATGTCTCTTCTCCTACAATCTTTGATCAAAATGCATAACAATGACCTACACATGAACTTTGGAGCCATACAAACATGGAATGGGTGTGAATCATGTTTTTAGTGGAAAAAATGATGTTTTTACGAGCCAATGAAAATTGCTCATTTGTGAAAATTCGTCTATTGCCCCTAATCTACACATGCAACGTAATCTGCTTCTGGGATTTTACAGTTTTGTAGAGGGGGATGCCAAATAGCACTAAAACCAGTCTTGCTCCAATCGCTCAAATGGGGGCGCTATAGCAATTCTTTGAAACTGAAACATTTGAACAAGCATAACTCAGGCTTCGTTTGGCTTAAAATCATGGGACTTGTTTCTACACGTTCCTTGATTACTGTGGAACACATCTGTAATTTCGACTGGTAAGCTCCACCCCCAGAGTGTCTGCCATTTTAAGCAGTTTGAAAAATGCTCATGTCTGATTTTATGCCTGGATTTTTGATCAATTTGCATGACACCTGCTACATGAGAACTTTGGCCCCATCCGGACAAAACTTCAGAAGCAAATTTGTTTTCATCAAAAAATGATGTTTTTATAAGCCAATGAAAGTTGCTCGTTTGTGAAGAGTCTTCTTCTGCTTGTTTCTCTCTGGCAACACTGGAGCAAGTACATTGTGCCAGATTGTGTGAGAGGAATAAGCATGTGGAACTTGTTTCCATTTGTCACTTTGACCACTAAGCTCCACCCTCGGACTGCTGAATTGTGCATATTGTTCATATTGCTTACTGCTTGGTGGCGTGTTGTTGGGTTGTTTCATTGATGACAACAACTAAGCAAATCATTGTGCCTGGATAGCTCAGTCGGTAGGGTGCCTGACTTCGGAACACAAGATTGAGGGTTCAAGTCCCACTGCTGACAATACAAAGTCTGAGTCTCCAAAAACCCTGCTGTGTTTCCACAATCACATGATGTATTTCTTCCATGTTTCTATGGCTTATTTGTGCATATTTAAGGAGCGGTAGTGGCTCAGAGGTAGAGTAACCGGATGGTAACCACAAGGTTGCCGGTTCGATCCCGGGCTCCTGCAGAGTTAGTGTCGATGTGTCCCTGTCCCACTGCCATCAGTGTATGAATGTGTGTGTGAATGGGTGAATGTGATGCACAATCTATGTAAAGCGCCTTGGATAAAGGCGCTATATAAATGCACCATTTACCATTTACCAAGCAGTCCACTGAATGTGTGTGTTGTTTCCAGTACGTCTTGTGTCTGTTGGGTAGCCTCATTGGTAGAGCGCATGACTTGGAAATGAGAGTTCCTGGGTTCAAATCCCGGCACGGACACCTAGTAATATGAGTCAATCATGCACAATCTCATGTGGTCTTCTACATCTAAGTTCATGGTTCTATGTGTAACCCAGGGTAAAACTCAATGTAATGGTGGTTGTCACCATTCGGCCATGTTGTGTTTTGTCACTATTCGGCTGTGTTTCCACAATCACATGATGTATTTCTTCCATGTTTCTATGGCTTATTTGTGCATATTTAAGGAGCGGTAGTGGCTCAGAGGTAGAGTAACCGGATGGTAACCACAAGGTTGCCGGTTCGATCCCGGGCTCCTGCAGAGTTAGTGTCGATGTGTCCCTGTCCCACTGCCATCAGTGTATGAATGGGTGAATGTGATGCACAATCTATGTAAAGCGCCTTGGATAAAGGCGCTATATAAATGCACCATTTACCATTTACCAAGCAGTCCACTGAATGTGTGTGTTGTTTCCAGTACATCTTGTGTCTGTTGGGTAGCCTCATTGGTAGAGCGCATGACTTGGAAATGAGAGTTCCTGGGTTCAAATCCCGGCACGGACACCTAGTAATATGAGTCAATCATGCACAATCTCATGTGGTCTTCTACATCTAACTTCATGGTTCTATGTGTAACCCAGGGTAAAACTCAATGTAATGGTGGTTGTCACCATTCGGCCATGTTGTGTTTTGTCACTATTCGGCTGTGTTTCCACAATCACATGATGTATTTCTTACATGTTTCTATGGCTTATTTGTGCATATTTAAGGAGCGGTAGTGGCTCAGAGGTAGAGTAACCGGATGGTAACCACAAGGTTGCCGGTTCGATCCCGGGCTCCTGCAGAGTTAGTGTCGATGTGTCCCTGTCCCACTGCCATCAGTGTATGAATGTGTGTGTGAATGGGTGAATGTGATGCACAATCTATGTAAAGCGCCTTGGATAAAGGCGCTATATAAATGCACCATTTACCATTTACCAAGCAGTCCACTGAATGTGTGTGTTGTTTCCAGTACGTCTTGTGTCTGTTGGGTAGCCTCATTGGTAGAGCGCATGACTTGGAAATGAGAGTTCCTGGGTTCAAATCCCGGCACAGACACCTAGTAATATGAGTCAATCATGCACAATCTCATGTGGTCTTCTACATCTAAGTTCATGGTTCTATGTGTAACCCAGGGTAAAACTCAATGTAATGGTGGTTGTCACCATTCGGCCATGTTGTGTTTTGTCACTATTCGGCTGTGTTTCCACAATCACATGATGTATTTCTTACATGTTTCTATGGCTTATTTGTGCATATTTAATGAGCGGTACTGGCTCAGAGGTAGAGTAACCGGATGGTAACCACAAGGTTGCCGGTTCGATCCCGGGCTCCTGCAGAGTTAGTGTCGATGTGTCCCTGTCCCACTGCCATCAGTGTATGAATGTGTGTGTGAATGGGTGAATGTGATGCACAATCTATGTAAAGCGCCTTGGATAAAGGCGCTATATAAATGCACCATTTACCATTTACCAAGCAGTCCACTGAATGTGTGTGTTGTTTCCAGTACGTCTTGTGTCTGTTGGGTAGCCTCATTGGTAGAGCGCATGACTTGGAAATGAGAGTTCCTGGGTTCAAATCCCGGCACGGACACCTAGTAATATGAGTCAATCATGCACAATCTCATGTGGTCTTCTACATCTAAGTTCATGGTTCTATGTGTAACCCAGGGTAAAACTCAATGTAATGGTGGTTGTCACCATTCGGCCATGTTGTGTTTTGTCACTATTCGGCTGTGTTTCCACAATCACATGATGTATTTCTTACATGTTTCTATGGCTTATTTGTGCATATTTAAGGAGCGGTAGTGGCTCAGAGGTAGAGTAACCGGATGGTAACCACAAGGTTGCCGGTTCGATCCCGGGCTCCTGCAGAGTTAGTGTCGATGTGTCCCTGTCCCACTGCCATCAGTTTATGAATGTGTGTGTGAATGGGTGAATGTGATGCACAATCTATGTAAAGCGCCTTGGATAAAAGGCGCTATATAAATGCACCATTTACCATTTACCAAGCAGTCCACTGAATGTGTGTGTTGTTTCCAGTACGTCTTGTGTCTGTTGGGTAGCCTCATTGGTAGAGCGCATGACTTGGAAATGAGAGTTCCTGGGTTCAAATCCCGGCACGGACACCTAGTAATATGAGTCAATCATGCACAATCTCATGTGGTCTTCTACATCTAAGTTCATGGTTCTATGTGTAACCCAGGGTAAAACTCAATGTAATGGTGGTTGTCACCATTCGGCCATGTTGTGTTTTGTCACTATTCGGCCATGTTGTCACTAATGACAGTTCACCACTCACTCACAGCTCACCAATCATTTACTCATTCAGCAACTCAGTGGCCTTGTGGTTAGAGTGTCCGCCCTGAGACTGGGAGGCCGGGGTTCGATTCCCGGCCGGGTCATACCAAAGGCTCTAAAAACGGGATCCAATGCCTCCCTGCTTGGCACTCAGCATCAAGGGTTGGATTGGGGGTAAGACCCTGTGTCATACTAGCGTCATGTCCAGAGGGTGTACTTGTACATCAAGCTGCCTCATGCTACAGAAACAGGAGATAGGCACGTGCCCTATGGGCCTCATGGCTGGGCAAGGCTGTTTGACTGTCACTATTCGGCCATGTTGTCACTAATGACAGTTCATAGCTCAGTTCACCACTCACTCACAGCTCACCAATCATTCACTCAGTCACACCAGATTACAATGTGTGAGTCAGTCAGGGCAGGAATCAAAAACCCTGCCCTGCTCCCATAATTACCTGATGTATTTCTGAAGTTCAGGCTCCCATGTTTCTAGGGCTTATTTGTGCGTATTGTTCTTACTCCTTATTGCTGCTTGCTTGATCCCGTTTTATTGCTGCTTGCAGCTATATTTTAATAATATGACTGTCGTCGTATAGTTTTCTGGACTCGGGTTCTGAGAAATCAATCAATCAATCAAACTTTATTAAAGACACAAGTTCCATATTAGCCTAACATGTAAAAAGACCTACAAACACAAGTACAAAACAGAAGCAAACAAAGTCCACACAAAATCATAAAATCCCATTATACAGGCGGACACGCCAATGGTTCCATAGTTTAGAAACAAATCTGACTGAGCTCAATAAAGGGTTAGTCAGCATTAAAACAATGCTGTTGTCAGAATCAGTGTTGTAGTGGTACTTTTAGAAGTGGGGGGGACGCCTATTAAAGGGGAATTCCACCCATTTTCATTTTCTTTTCTGAGAGTGTACAAATGTGAATCAAATCGACCCTAACGGGTCGATTTGGTTCCATTTGTACACTCTCAGAAAAAAGGAAAACATGTACTGTCTGTATTTCACCATGCTAATGATTTTTTTCTGTTTTCTGGAAATGGTTCTAGGAAACACAGAATGGGGGGACTTTTTTATCATGTCCATCTCTAAGGTATATTAATGACATAGTAAAATATTGAAAATGAGTGGAATTCCCCTTTAAGACATGTGCATTGCACACTTGCATTTGTAGTAAGTATAGCATATTGAGAACGATTGTTTACAATGCCTAATTGTATCCATAAAAGCAAATGACAAGACAAAAAAACATAGGCCTACTTTTGCCCCAAAAATTATTTTAGATGTGAGAAGTGGGGGACACCGTCCCCTCCACTACACCCCTGGTCAGAATCTGACAACCTACACATGAATCTGTACATGAGGTTCCTCAGCACAGCAGAGCAAGTGGGTACACCAATAAAAACAAACATTTCACTTGCAATGCTGCAGCGTGGCACTTTAAGCACCAGTCTCAGCATCATTATAAGGCACATTGAGTTTCTGCATATACTGCTCTTTTTGTAACGTCGCCACAGTTGGGCAGTATACAGTACATTGGTGTACAAAAGGTTTTAAATAAAGTGGACTTCACATTAGCTAAACACATAGGCTACTGAACTTACCTACAATCATGTTTGCTTGTGCATAACATTCTTCATTCCGGTAAATGTCCCTATCATCAAATAGGTCATTAAAGATATCACTAGCCTACTGCAATGTATTATACTTTATTACCTTTAAATATATTGGGCTTTTCCTAATTTATTTGCTTTTTAATTTATAGTCTCAATTTCAATATGTAGACCTATGAATATATTCAGAAGTAAGTCGTACTAGTTTGGACAAAGGGCTATCTTAGGCTACTGGAAAACAAAACTATGAAAATGTTAGGGCCAATTTGTAGTTTGTCAAATAAAATGAAGTCTATCTATCTGTATATCTAGCCTATATTGGACAGGACTATATTCTATTTTCTGGCTGACTGGATTGTATTTCTGCCTGGAGGACGGATACAAACATTTGCGCCTCCCTATGGTGGCGAACGAATAATAACTTTTATTTCTTTATTTTTCATCCCTTTGCTCCGTTCAAGACGTCATGCACCACCAGTGCCAGGCTAGCGGCAGCCAGTAGATGGCGGAACTGGACAGGCCTGTCGTGCAATCAGTCACAGGCTGACTCATTGGATCATTATGCTCACTATGCATACAATGCAAGCATGATATAAGAGGCAGCTAATACAACACAAGAAAAAATATATTCTAAAGCAAATTTCTAGTTTCACACACACAAAAAAACAGAAGGAGGGTTAGGGTTTATCCCTCATGGGGAAATGTAGAACAGGGGTCATCTATGATAAAAATCAAGGGCAATATATAACCTACAGTATGGTGCCTCAGGGATCAAGGTAGATGGATCCCCAATGTGTTTTGATGTGGACTTATCCTTTAAGGTCTTTATAGGAAACAAATGGACTACAACAGAGCTACTAGACCCCTTCACTGTAGGGGTCAAGCATCAACCGCCAGAGAGATGCTTCATTCACATCAAATCTCAGCTGATCATTATGGTCACTTCCATACTCCAATCACACTTTATCAAGACAAGGCACAAGATGTACTGAGTGCGAAGGAGAGGGGAAGTCACAATGCGTGTCATAGCCTCTATGTGAATTTGGCACTCTCAGCAGATCTTTCAGTACATACTGTATTTTGTAGCCAGATGTAATTTCTTTATTACGTTTATTTGTCTGAGATAGGCTCACATACTTACTGTATGTGTATCTGACTCAAGCACAATGTCAATGTATTGCTTTTGTATATTACTTAAATGTGTAGCTGTTGTGTAGCTGGAATCTGATTCAATGTTCTATGGCTTTAGTGTTACATGCTAAATGCTTTCAAGACAAGTTGTATGTTTCAGGTTGTCATGACTCAAAGTGAATCTCTTGATATGCCTGTTCTATAACTTTTCTTCTGACCACCATGCTTTGACTTAAGGTGCATTATCCGTGGAAATCGAATCATAATGCAACATAGAAGAGGAGGGTTGCACACAACAAAAATGCATTTCATTGTCATTCCAATGAAATGCAAAGTGGTCTTGTTCTGTGCGACCCTCCTATTCTTGTATTACTTATATTCTTGTATGTCCATAGGGGTTTTGGTAACGTTCCCTGATTTTCCTTAGCATGCTACGACAAATACTGAGAACATCTCCCAGAGTGGAACCTTTAACACCAAGTTTAACTGTACTCCATTTGTTGTAATGGTTAGTTTACTTTGACGTGAGTCTGTTGTAATTACACTCTATGGACCTATGATAATGGTATATGGTGCATTCATGCAGCACCATTATCCAAGGCACTTTACATAGACTGTGCATTATATTCAACCATTCACAGAAACATTCATACACCGAAGGCGGTAGAAACCACACAAGACACACACTGGCAAGCACATTAGGAGAAATTAGGGGTTCAGTGTCTTGCTCAAGGACACTTTGACACTAACTCTGGGGGCGTCTGGGTACGAGCTCTAGTGGTCACTCTACCTCTGAGCCCCTGCCACCCCAAACAGGCTTTCAAATTGGAGACACAAAATTAGAGTAGGGGAGGTCCCCGGATTACGGATGATGAGCTAGTGGCAGTCCTGCTCACTGTAGTGTGAGTCCGCACAGTGTTAATTATTTTTTTCCCACATCCACCCTAGACCAGTGCCTATATGTTTTTTTTACACCACTGAACCCTCAAATGTGCATTATTGTCTGTGAAATGAGGGGGTTGTGCACTGTAAAGCCTACTAGAACATCTCTAGCCCCTATTTAGTTGTGACAGACCGTTCTTACTGACACCATCAAATCACAACTTGCAACGACATTCTCAATCATCTGAGGAAGAGTTGCTCTTATTCTGTTTGTCCTCACATAATATCACTATACTGTCTGACTGGGTCCTTCTGTATGCATTATTTTTAACAGACATTTCCTATCTTATTGAGCAGCTTTTGTGAAGCCCATCAATGAATTTTTCTCACACTGGAATGGGTACAGTTCAAATAAACAGTTTGTCGGGAGTCTGGACTGGACCTTTTTTGCTGGGATTTGGGGAGTTTGGGAACGCATTCAATTTCTCTTTTGTGTCTCAAGCCAAAACTTTTGGGAATGGCAGACTATTTTTTTGCACAGCACCTTAATCAAACATTACAAGTCAACCTCACATCACACAAGTATTAATGTTTTAAATCTTAATTGTATCATACAGCACTGTCCGGAAGCATCTGCATTTGTTATCTCCACTAACTTCATCAAGGTGGTTCCCCCTTTATTTTGTCAATCACCCGTAGGCCTACTGTAAATACAGACCCTTGTGTATGTGTTCTAACTATTTCAAATAGATATTTTACAATAGATAGGTGATCTAAAGCTCTGCACTGTGAGCTTGTAGATTGACTATTTTTGGCGCACTCAACCCTAAATCTGAACTCTATGCCTAATCCTAAACCATAAATGATTTAACTCCAGCCATTGCTCTCATGAGGACCAGGAAAATTGTGCTCACTCTACACT
This sequence comes from Benthosema pterotum, assembly GCA_039105355.1. NCBI lineage: Eukaryota > Metazoa > Chordata > Actinopteri > Myctophiformes > Myctophidae > Benthosema > Benthosema pterotum. Next base: position 24,527,075 of record CM076981.1, on the reverse strand, counting down.
ATACTTGCAGGGACACTTGACCCTCACACAGTAATACATGTACTGTACGTGCACACATGCTACAACACACATGCACAGTCGAGCAACAAGTCCTTCCTGGAAGTGATGTCTTTATGTGAGTGTGTGTGTGTGTGTGTGTGTGTGTGTGTGTGCGTGCGCGCGCGCGTGCGCGCGCACTTGTGTTTGTACATGTGCGTGTTGTGTGCCTGTGCCAGGAAGGAGGATTCCAAGGAACAAACAAACAACATACTCATCATGGCTGATGGAGAGTGACTGTCACTATGGTGACCCATCTGTCAGTCATCCATGGCTGGCATCGCAGACGCAGACTGCCCAACCGACTTAACCACCCGACCACCAACCAACCAGGGGACCTGCCATGATGACAAGTGCATGTGTCACATATCATGTGTACATGTACCGGTCATGCACACTATGACCAGAGAGAGATGGGAACCGTGGGTCAGACATAATGCCAACAGACAGATGGATAGGCGGTGACATGGATGCATATAGCAGACTGAGAGACCAGCGTGTCCGTGGGTTCCTAAAAGGAGAGACGCATGCAGGCTCAGCCTGTGAGCAGGGGTTGAAACTCACCAGTGCTGTGCAGTTCCCGTTTTTGTTTGATGTGGCTGATGTAGCTGCTTTGTTGTGTTGTTTATCACTGTGTTTACTAGGACCCCCCAGAAAACAAGATGACACACTATAATACCTCCAAGGGGTTATTCATGATGAAGAATTTAAATCATCACAACAACGCCTCACAATGTTCTTGTGAGCGACTATTTTGGAGGAATGGAGCTGTGTGAAATATTTGGATAAGAAAACAATATGGATGTGAAGGTTCTGTACTGTACACTGTAAGTTATATGCAGGTTATATGCTAGAGATCAAGGATGGATCGCTTGTGGTGGTGGATATTTTTGTAAAAATTCTACTTTTACCATGGACGTATGAAATAAGTAGAGAAACACTACAGTCCTTGAAAATAAAACCTTTGCGAACCACTGCCCTATAGTGCACTCCTAATGTGCCATATTCTGGAGGTCTTATGATAAGAGCACTATAAAGAATGCCATGCACTGTGGACACATTTATCTGTGTGCAGACATATTGCATATTGATGACCCAGACTTAGTGGAGAGAGAGAGAGAGACAGAGAGCAGCATGGCATCCGTGTAGTGCAGTGGAATGTTCCACCGTGTTGGGCACTATGGCACAGTGTGGTGGTGGTGGTATGTGTGTGTGCGTGTGTGTGTGTGTGTGTGTGTGTGTGTGTGTGTGTGTGTGTGTGTGTCCATGCACACTTGCATGTGTGCTCTTCCTCTGGCTGTGCTGTGATCCAGCCAAACTCCCACACTATATGTGCAAGTGTGCCATGTGCATGTGTGTATGTATGTGCGTATGTGTGCATGCCTTCTGTTGCAGGCCCTCTTATTGTGGTGACAGAACGTCCAGTATGTCTGTGTCCTTTCAATTCTTTCTATTTTTTCCCCCTCCATCCATTTACTCAGTCATGCCACTGCCCGCTCTGTGTGTGCGTGCGTGTGTGTGTGTGTGTGTGCGCGCGTGCGTGTGTGTGTGTGTGTGTGTGTGTGTGTGTGTGTGTGTGTGTGTGTGTGTGTGTGTGTGTGTGTGTGTGTGTGGCAGAGGCTATCTGTGACCATGCATAAGGCAGGGACTGGGGCTGATTGACTGGCTATATTGGGTGTCTGTCTGGCCGTGTCACACACACACACACACACACACACACACACACACACACACACACACACACACACACACACACACACACACACACACACACACACACACACACACACACACGCCCGCGGGTGAATTCCACCCCCCCCCCCACTTCCACTGCCCGTCTCTCGCGCACAAACACACCTCTTCCATCCACACGCACGCACGCACACACACACACACACACACACACACACACACACACACACACACACACACACACACACACACACACACACACACACACACACACACACACACACACACACACACACACACACTCCCCCCATCCGGCGCAAGGGGGCGGCGAAGCCGTTCTGTGACGCGTTTTGCGCATTTCCTGAAAGCTTGCGCCGCTCTCTCTCTCAACCAACTCATACACAACACAGATTGAGAGGAGAGAGAGAGAGGGAGAGAGAGAGAGAGAGAGAGAACGGGAAACGGGGAACGCGCGCATCGAGAGAGAGGAAAAGAAGATAGAGAGAGAGTGGAGAGGGGGAGAAGAAAAAAAAAACAAAACAAAACAAAACACTAACGGGCAACACTATCATGCATTTCTATTCGGGCTGTACGTGAAGTCTTCGCAAGAGACCGCATTGGTGGTTGGTTAGTGGGAGAGAGCTAGAGGAAAAAACGCATTCCGTCCACGACTCGCCTGGACAAAACCATTCGCGGTACGTATTTTGTATACCCAAGTGAGGAGGAGATTATTATCCCCCAAAGAATAGAAGAAGAAGGCAGCCCCTGCCCTAGCCCTAGCCCCAGACGAGGACGGAGGAGCAGCAGCAGCCGCGGCGGAGGAGGGAAGAGCAGGGAAGAAGAAGCAGCGGAGGAGGAGGAGGAGCAGCACCGGGGCGGATGGCAAGGCGCGGCCGCTCTCCGTCTCTCTGACCCGCGGGGAGAGAGACACACACTGCCTCGGCGGGGTGGGGACTCCTCCTCCTCCTCCTCCTCAGACAGTCTCCCCCCTGCTCGGTCAACAACATACAACCGCCAATACCGGAGGAGCTCCGGGAGCACCAGCAAACAGTATTATATTGTGTTTTTTTATCCTCTTGTTGTCGTTGTAGCGATAAATAATCCCCCCTAGACAAGACAGACAGACAGACAACCTCGTTGGGCGATTTGGTTTCCGCGGAAGGAAAGAACACAGCAGCGAGGTGGAGCACTGGAGCTGACTGACTGTAAACAAACACGACTTCATGTTTTTAGGGTTAAGGGTTGAAGCTGCCTATTAGTATAGTCCCCCTTCAACACACTGACGTCTGACAGAGGTCTCCCTATATCCTCGTGTAGTGTTGTGTTGAAGGCTTGAAAGAAGAAGCTGTTTTTTTGTAGTTGTGGGTGTACTCCCCATTGAGGTGGTGCTCAACAGCTGTGTATGCGTGCGTGTGCATCACACAGTGTTCTGGCATGGCAGCAGCAGTATTATTATTATTACAGCGAGTACTGTTCGTGAAGAAGGAGCCAATGGCATTGTGGGATGTAGCGCTACTGGGGCTATAGCCATCATCCCCTCCTCATCATCTGATGCAGTGACTCCACCACCACCACCAAACCGGTTCATACCTCATCCACAACAACAACGTCTGGGAGGGAGAACATCAGTTTACAAGGAAAGAGGAGGATCATAGGGCAATTATACTAGGCTCTCTTACACACACACACACACACACACACACACACACACACACACACACACACACACACACACACACACACACACACACACACACACACACACACACACACCTCTACCCCCTCTCTCTTCTCCTAAAGGACCACCACCAACCAACCATCACCATGCCTGTGTTCAGCGGCCTGCTGAAGGTGCGCGTGTGCGAGGCAGTGGACCTGAAGCCCACCCCCTGGGCCCTGCGCCACGCTGTGGGCAGCACCAAGAGCGGCGGCTCCTTCCTGCTGGACCCCTACCTGGCGCTGAACCTGGACCAGACGCGGCTGGGCCAGACGGCCACGCGCACCAAGACCAACTCGCCCGCCTGGCACCAGGAGTTCTGCACGGAGGTGCGCGAGGGCCGCAGCCTGGAGCTGAGCGTCTTCCACGACGCGCCCATCGGCTACGACGACTTTGTGGCCAACTGCACCATCCAGCTGGAGGACCTGATGCAGAACGGAACCCGCCACTATGAGGACTGGGTACGTGCTTTATGTGTGTGCGTGTGTGTGTGCGTGTGCAGGGATGTCCTGTAATGCTGCTATTAGAAGAGAGAGGGGGTGTGCAGCATCTATATATTGACACTATGATGGACTAGTAGTGACCTTATGAAGACTCCCAACTGGCACCCCTGCATACGCATTTGCATATGTAGGAGTGCCATTGACACTTTGAGAAGTGGGGGTGCACGCCTACACAGGCGACCGTGGCCCAGGAGGTAGAGTCCAGTGGTCCGTGGCGTGGCGGTTCGAATCCCGGCTCCTGTCTACAAGTGTCGCCCATACCCAAAGCGGGTTGGCGAATGGGTTTGCATGTTCTCCCCGTGTCCCCCAGAGTAGATACCCTCACAGGAGACATGCAGTAAGCCTTGTCTCTAGACTGCCTCCCCCTAGCCAGTCGGGGCACCTGATGGAGGGGAACTGGAACTGGTTGGAATAACGTGTTCCTTCCATGCACTATGTCCAACCAGGGAAAATTCCCCCCTGTCAGGTGAAAAGAAGGCAGCTAGGATTCCTCATGCATTGAAGGAAGCGTGAAGTTTCCCCAGGTTGGCGGAGGGTGTGTCAAGCACAGGATCACAATAGGTAATTGACACTTGATGATTTTTTTTTACCATTTACATTGGCAAATGTGATGGGCCTGGATAGTCTCTAGTTTATTCATTATTGACCCAAACCAAAATCCTAAATCCTATTTTTTCATGTGGCGCTATCCCCTCCAATGCTCTCTTCACAAAACGCATAACAGTCCAGAAGTTGAGGCCCGGCGGCTTAACCACTTGAACCTCAGCAGCAGCAGCAGCATCCCTATCTGGAGGGGGAACGCTGTGCAAATTTGGGAGAAGAGATCCCTTGGTATGGTAGTGTGGTGTGGGGGTTGGTGGCCAAAAAAAGCCAGCGGTTAAATGCTTGGCTCAAGGACAGGTGAAAGACAGATGGGACTGAGCATTGCTCGTTCTTATGTCAGTATTCAATCTCCCAGCTGGGATGCTGCATGGTGACCTCGCAGTGGCAACATCCCCCCCTCCCCACACACACACAAACACACACACCACGCCTGTAGCCTTGAGGCTACTGATGACCTCGACAGACACACGTCTCTTATGGTCAGCACGTGTGCTGTTTACATATTCAGCCTGGTTTCTTGGAGGGGTGTGTGTGTATTATTACTGATAATATGATGAATCCGGTATTGTTGACCTGCTGATTTGGTAAAAAAAAAATGCAGTCATGACTTGGCATGCTATTAGAGCCGCTGTCATTATCAACATCACAGCAGCACTGTTATGAACTTTGGAAGTGTGTGTGTGTGTGTGTGTGTGTGCGTGTGCGTGCGCTTCATATACAGCCTGCGTGTGAGGCGTGGTTCAGCCATCTCTTGTTTGCCTCTGCCTAAGGGGCTCTAAGAGACAAATTAGTCCTCCTCCCCAAAACACTTGAATATCTACCCATTTAGCCTCTCTGGTGCTGTTGGGAGTCGTCAAGTGTAGCCCTTGTTCGGTTGTGTTGTTAGTGTTGTTTTGAGGCCCTGAACCAGCCTGTGCTGCACTTTCTTCTCGGCTTTCTCGAAAGTGGGAACAATATATAGGAGGCCTCTCTCTGCCCTTTCCCTCAGAACCTGATCCCTAAAAGAGAGGATGCCAGGAACTAAGAGTTTATTCAACCAGGTGTATGTGTGTTAGAGAGGTTCTATTACTAGGAGGTTATACACCTCTATACGCATCACTACTGGTGCTACTGCTATTACTGTCACATACTAATTATACAAAGTGTCTTCAACCATCTTCAACCGCTTATTCATAGTCGGGGTTGTGGGGGCAACAGCTCCACCAGAGTGCTCTTCTTAGTCTTAGTGACATCCTCCTGGGGGATCCCAAGATGTTCCAAGGCCAGTGACTGCGCCTTTGTCTGCCCCAGGAGTATCCTCCTATAGTGGGCTGTGCCTCTTGGGGCGTCTCCCTAGGCCTAGAGAAACCCCTTCTATACTCTATGTCCGAAAGAATCTGAATCAGTTGTCAAAGTTGAAAACATAAAAAATAGCACTTTGGCTTGAGCTAGAAAATTGTCTTTTGATGCTTATGTGATCAATATGGTGTCGATTGACGAAAAAATGGACATAGGGGGTTTCTGCCCGACGTCTAATGGTCTATCTATCCAAAACAATAACGCCTAAATAAAGTTGTCCTTATTGTGGATAAGTGGGGGCTTTGTCGCTTCATTAGTAGTGACTGCTCCTCAAGTGTTGTAATAACTGAATCGGGAGAAACAAGAAGACAATTAATAAAAAAATAATAAGGAATAAGAATTGTACAAATAATAACATATTACATTAAGTACATAGATGTCATGTAGCAAGACACAACCGTTTTCTGTATGAGTCAAGAAGTTTATCCTCAGCTACCTCTACCCCTGTCCTGCTCACGCACCACTGGTTTACTATTGCCCAGGATGGAAAGAACATTGTGTGTGTGGGTGTGTGTGTGTGCGCGCGCGCACGAGCGAGAGAGAGAGCATGCATGCATGCACGGCTGCCCGTAAATAGAGGCGTACTGTAGCCTGCATATAGTACGTACAGTACTTGGATACAAGGGCTCATATACTGTATGTAGGCCTAGTATACTGTGTGTACATATTGTACCTGTGCTTGTCTGACTCTGGGTTTACGGCTATGCACAATGACACACACACACACACACACACACACACACACACACACACACACACACACACACACACACACACACACACACACACACACACACACACACACACACACACACACACACACACACACACACGTACGCACACAGCCCAGGGTAAGGTCAGAGTGTATGGATCACCCTGTGCTGATTGACCACAGCCTATTGATCATCAGCCAGGCTGCTGGTCAATACATGTGGCTCACGTCGTCGTTTGCTCGCACAATCTCCGCCCACTCCCCCTCCCTCCCTCTCTGTTCCTGTCGTCCGCAATCCATCCATCCATCCATCCATCCATCCATCCATCCATCCATCCATCCATCCATCCATCCATCCATCAAATATATATATACCTGTATATCAGTATTTCCTTTGTTCACATGTAAACAGTAAGCCTGTACCGTACTTAACTCACAGTACTCCTATGCATGCCCCCTTAGACTACACAGTAAATACATTGTTTAGCAGTCCTTGTCATTAGCAACTGGAGTATCGGGATTACTGTTTGTTTTGTTCGACCCCCCCCCCCCCTCCCTGTCTTCCAAAATCAGACAGCGCAGTCCAGACACCAAAACACACTGTTTTTGTTTTGCTAGCCCCCCCCAAAAATCCCTCTCTCTCTACCAAAACACACACTGTTTATTTTGGTCGCCCCAAAAAACATCCCTGTCTACCAAAACACACAAGAAATGAAAGAAAAAAACAACATCCAAAATTCAGTGGGAGGGCAGTGTCTTTCCGCACCACTAACACAATGATCCAGTCTTCTTGTGTACAGTGGTGCTGAGTGGCAATTAATTTGTTTTAATATGTAATAGCCTTGTAAACATATTAAAGGCTTTCTAAATGTATCCGTGCTGAGAGTGTGCTTGAAGCCTGTCTCGATGGGACCTCTCCACAATACTCCAGCGGCTCATGACTAGAGGGAAAATGGAATATAAAGGGACAACAGGAAACAGATACAGAAATGGGCATAAAAGGGACACGAGACAGTTCGATGGAACTGGTCCTCTGACGTGGGTACAATGAGTATGCGGGGTAAGGCATGGATCTTCAACTTCCATCGTTACCGACTTGGTGCTTTACTTGGTGCTGTCAAACGTGAGGGTACTAGGCAACATTGGGCATGCATACTTGCACAGGTGCCAACATTGGAAACATATGGCACTTTGGATTTCTGAACCCTGCATTGAATCTCCTTCCTTCTCCCTTGGCCACCTTTTCTCCTCCATCTCATTTCATTTTTCTCCCTCCGGATGGAGAGGAGGAGTCCCTTCGTCCCTCTGACTGTCCATCTGTCCCTGCCCACCCTCAATACATCTCACTGACCCCCATCTCCTTTCCCTATCCATCCATCCGTTCCATCCATCCATCCGTTCCATCCATCCGTCCATCCATCCATCCATCCAGCCAGCCATCCATCCATCCATCCATCCATCCATCCATCCATCCATCCATCCGTTCCATCCATCCGTCCATCCATCCATCCATCCAGCCAGCCAGCCAGCCAGCCGTCCATCCTTTATTAAGGTGCATATATATTCCAGTAGTTCAAGTATTTCAACCTTATCGCTGTAGGAATGATGATCAATACATGATGTTAAGTTGATTAAATATCTTTTATGGCAGGGGCAGCAAATCAAAAGCACCACTGATTATATAGGCTACCCATGATAACAAAAAAACACAGCCATTCTCCCCTCTGCCGCTATGGGCAATGGCAGTTTTTTTTTTACCCAAGCCTGCATGTTACTCATAATGCTGAGTTGGCTGTGTCAGGAATTGAACCTATGAACTTTTGGTCCAAAAGGCAAGAATTCAAATACACATACAGGTAGGCAGGAAACAGGGACACAAAAACTCAGAAAAAAAAACTATGCCTAAACCTAACCTTAATTCATTATATTAACCCATTCAGGACGGGAATCCATATTTGGATTCTGTATAGTATGTACAGTAATCAAACAGTAAATCTTTTTGATGCTGCTGAATAAATATTTGAAGTTTTTCAGAAATCTTAGGTCAGGCCTAAATGGGTAACAACACATCTGCACACCAAATTGTTAATATTATTAATAACTGTAGCTCTGTGTCAAGGTCAGTGTTATGCAGCATGACACGTCCTTTTTCTCTCTATAAAATGAGCCTAGGCTTTCACTCCCCGAATTTTGGAAATTTAGACAAAGCTCCATGTTGTTTTTTGTTTTGTAAGGTCTTTTACTCAATAACTACTGCTTATTGTGAGGTGACCACAATGGAAGTACGATCATTTATTTATTATCCTTAAACTGCTGTAACCCTGTGATTTCATTGCATTTCACATATTGTAGGCCTAAAACAAATAGAATACAGTAAATGTCCAGAATATAGATGGAAATTCATGTAATTTGTTTTCCATCCACAGTAGAGAACGGCTTCGACGTCCTATCAGATTTCCTTCATCTATAGTAATCTGTGCTTGAAAGGAGCCAACATTACGGCTATTGTATTTATGGAAACAGGCTAATGTTCCCGTCAGTCGCCATATATAACTGCAGCGTTCCGCACGGGATATTCCACCCATTTTCAACATTTTACTATGTCATTAAAGGAGAATTCCACACCAAAGCACATTGGGCGCTAATCTACCTCGATCCCTGTGACATTATATATACTGCACTTGATTCATGTCATAGATGCCCCCTGCTCTTTGTTTCACCCCTGAGGTCCCCCTCTCCTCCCACAGTTTGCAATGCCGCAGGTTGTCTTTATTCTAATGCGGGTATTTTTGTAGCTCCCAACTTATTTTTTTCACACATCATATTTTAATACTTTACTGATACTCATGCATGTGTTTTACGACAATCTGGTGCAGTCTTTACCTGGTAATATAGAGATAAAGAGATAATCTATTCCTCCTCCCCTCCTTCCCTCCCTTCTGCCACTCTCCTCGCCTGGTAATCAATCAGGTCAAACCTACTCCTCCATGTCTTTGTTTCCTGGAAATGGAGGTCTAAAAAATCATTAAGATGGTGAAACACAACTTAATGTCCACGTTTCACCATGTTAATGATTTTTATTTTAGGACCTTTTTTTTCTCCCGGAAAAAAATGAAAATGGGTGGAATTCCCCTTTAAAGTTTACAGCAGTTTTCCCCATGTCATGGCTCATTATTTATTCAGCATATTGGATATTAGGTTGTGTCCACATTTCCATGCTGTATTGGTACCATATATGAGGCGGGACAAGTAAATGTTGATCAAAATATCAGTTATTTTACACTCCTGTATCAGTTTAGACTAAATACATTTTACCAAAATTGCAGATATTTGATCTCGAGTATGAACTCCAACCAAAAAGGGTTACTAGGTTTACCTAGTTACGTGTCTGTTTGTTTTAATGGCCCTTCGGCCATCTGGGAATTTACCCGGGAATTGATGCGAGGACTGCCTCGCTGTCTGGCATTTGCTGAAATCCAGGAGGTTGCATTCACCGGAGCCAAGGGAGTGGGAAGAGGTCAGGTTGCCGAGGTCTTTGTAGGTGGTGAGCAGGATTTCGGTAGTGCAGGGGATTTCAACTGATTTTGAATCCAGGGGGACCATCACCCTGGCTGAGAATCAACCTGGGGTCCACTGTTGTGTTGGGAGAAGGGTGGATATGGACATGGTGTGGAGGAAAAAATAACCTTCCACAATGCTGTTCATTGTAATTTAGTGTATGTATGAGCGAGCGGACACACCGGCACTGCAACATTTCTTCATAATGGTGACGCAACCAGGCAATCCGGTAGTCTCCCACAAGATGCCAACTCCCTTTTCTGTGGAAGTTCTTGATCTGACTTCCTAATAAACTGACAACATTGACGTGTTGTCACATGTCACCAGGTCATTTAATGCATTGTTTCTCCACGTGTGTTCAATACAATACTTTTGGATATCATAACCTGTGTTTGTGAAACCTAAATACAATATCTCCAATTCCTGCATTACTGAATGCAGTGGTTTCTATCGAAATCAAGCGCCGTCTGACTTGATAGGCGTCCTCGGGCCCGCCCTCGACTGCACCACGAGCGCATCACGATGCAGTCCACACATTTGGCTACTTTATTGCGGTCGTTTTGGTCAATATACTCGCCTCCTCTAACCCTAATCCTAAACATAACCACAAGCTCATCACCAGACTGACACAGGGCGTAAAACAAGGCGGACAACCGGCCAGGCTGATTGAGGATTTCCGGGTTTTCGTCTTATCAATGCAATCGTGTCAGTCGGCTCCCAGACAACATGCCTTGTTGAGGAACTCTGCTTAATAAGCAGCGCCCTGGGAATTAACGTTTGATAGCGGTTGAAGCGGGTGACTGAATGCACGGTCAGGACCCACATGCAATACCCCCATGGATCACCAGTGGTACATGGACCACTGGTTGAATAAAAAAAAAACATGTTGTAGCAGTGGATTCTTTGTTTCACAGGGAGCCAGTATAAGGTGGTGCAGGGCACAGGGGGTACTGGGGGGTGAGCAGACAACCCTGGCAGCTGAGCTTGGAACGTATTGGGAGTTTGTTGAGGTGGTGGTGACTTTGGAGGCGGTGCGGTTGAGGATACTGTTGCAGTAATATTAATCCGGATGGTGTAATACAGTATGGCAGCCATGTGGTCACATGGACCCTCGTAGGTCAGTTTGTTACTTTCGGAGTGTTTACAATTGGTTCCACATATAAACTCAGAATTCTGGTGGTACGTAAGGATCAATTAAGGACTAGGTGGTACGATCCCCTGGGACTATGAACCACTGTTACAGTTTATGTATTCCAGTAATGAGTAATCATAAATGGTAAATTTGTATAGACCAGTACATCGGCAGCAATTAGGGGTTCAGTGTCTTGCTCAAGGACACTTTGACAGTAACTGTGGGGGGAACCCAGGTTTGAACCGGCAGCCTTGCGGTTGCCATCCAGTGACTTAAGCCCTGAGCCACTGATGCCCCTCTATCACAAACCCTGTAGTCAAAAGCTTCTCAATCACTTCTAAAAAAAATCATTGCCATCATGTGATGGTTCACCAGGTTAATGACCGTTTTTTAGAATGGGTGGAATTCCCCTTTAACAGTATAGTAATATGCACAGCCGAAGGAAAGAGAAAAAAAATCAATGGAGGATCAACCTTCACCGGCCTGCTACAGTATAACTGCTGTCCTCTCTCTCCCTCTGTGTAACCAAAGGATGTTTTATCATCCTCGTTGCCCTTTTTCTTCTGCTCTCCCTCCCTCCCTCTCTTGTCTCCTCCAGCATCACTCTATCAATGCTATCTCCTCTCCAACAACCCCTCCTCCTCCTCCTGCCTCCATCCTCCTCAATCAGCTCTCTGCCTTCACCATTTATCACCCTGGGCCTCGCTGTTGGATCACACATCTCTCCTTACTCCCTCTCTCTCTCTCTCTCTCTCTCTCTCTCTCTCTCTCTCTCTCTCTCTCTCTCTCTCTCTCTCTCTCTCTCTCTCTCTCTCTCACACACACACACACACGCTCCATCTCTCTTTCCTCCTCCTTTCTCCACCCTTCCCTCCATCTTTCCCATGCCATCCATCTCTCACTTCTTGACATGACACCCCCTCTCTCTCTCTCTCTCTCTCTCCCTTTCTCTCTCTCCAGTGTCTCCTCCCAGCAACCTGCTCACTTCCAGGCAACTCCCTCCGTCCCCGTCTCTCTCCTGCTGCTACCTCAAACTGTGTGTGTGCGCATGTGTATGTGTTGGTGAATTATTAACCAGCCTTTGATGCTTATTAATTGTTTTGCCTCGTAATTGAGATGTTCGGTCGAGCCTGGTCCCCATGGCGACGGGACCGCTCCGCCAGCCTGCCTGCCGGGGCGGCCGGGCTGCTCGGCCACGAGAGGGGAGAGAGAGAGAGAGAGAGAGAGAGGGAGGGAGAGGGAGAGGGAGTGCAGATGTCGGGATTCTAGGGATTTTATAGAGATTCCGGTTTCCTTGATGGTCTGATTGCTTAGTGGTTCCGCCCTGTAATGTTTTCTATGGGAGGTTACAAATGGACCCTCCGTAACTTTGAGAGTGTACAAAATGTAACTAAATGGACCGTTACAGGTCTGGGTGTATAAT
>CM076981.1:24494361-24509361 GCA_039105355.1 Benthosema pterotum | reverse complement strand
AGAAATGTAGTTACTGAGGGACAGAAAGAGAGAGGGGGATATGGTTAAGCTTCTGCCCTTTTTTGCTTTAAATCCAGTTACCAGAATTTTTGACTGTACCGGAAATTATATGTACTTGTGGCCCACGATGCCCCACTGGGTTGTACTAAAGTGTCACTTAAAAAATCTACGTTGTACAAGCGGAATCGCCTATTTTTTGTTGTTGTTGTTACTGCTGCTGTACTTACATTTGATTCCTAAAAAGGGACAGTTTTTCCACATGTGGCTTTTCGGGGCAAAACAAAATGATTATTGCGGGTGGGGAGTGTTTTGCAGGCGGGTGGGAGAGAGAGACGCAGTGAGAGTGATGGACACAGTGTAGTGTGGGCGAGGGGTTTCATATAAATGCAAGCTTTGATACTGATGACGTCTGCTTCCTTTTGAGGGCTGCTCTGTGCTGCTGCATATGGAGTACTCTGTGTGTATGGAGTGTGTGTGTGTGTGTGTGGGGGGGGGGGTTCTTTGAATGTGTGTTTGTGAGTCTGTGTGAATGTGTGGGGGACTCTGAATGTGTGTGAGCATTTTAGAGATGTACAAATAACCACTGTTTCCTCAAGGTTCCAAATTGACTTTAAAGAGCTGTAATTCTGAGAGCCTGCAAAGTGAAAAATAAAAAATAAAACTAAATAAAAAAAAGTTTGAGAACCACCGATCTGGGAATAGTCAGATGTCAGATGTTGCGAGTCTTATTTGCATGCATTTCTACCTGTCTTACATAGTAATCTCAGTCTCACGACTGCGTTTGCAATAAGAAAACTATTTAATAATTGTTCATTTTACAGCTACAGTTTTGTAAAATACTCAAAGTATTCTAAATAGGGCAGTAAAAATATAACACAAACAGCAGCAGTCAACAGCTGTCTTCAAGGACATTGTTTAGATTATGAAACAAATGTGCAAACTCAGCTGAAACATCAAAAATTATTACTGAAAATGAAATGTGGTAAATCTGGTATCTGAATGGCATACTTACTGATACAGATGCCAGCACTTTCGGCAGTATTAGCAGCTTTACCGACGGTTTTGGTATTGGAGTGACTTCTAGTGAGCGTGTTTGTGTGCGCTCAAGTAAAGGCAAGACGAGAGGCTAAGCCTGTGCATGTGTATTTAACGCTATCTATCTCTCTACTCTGAGGCTTACTTTAGATTCCCCTAGACACTAGACACTCACAGGTCACCGCGGACGCGCGTGCACACGCCTGTGATTGCGTGCGACGCACGCGTATGTGTGCATGCGTGAGAAGCGATCGGTCGCCGTATCCGAGTCCTATATGCACTAACCAGATTAATGAGGTGAACTAGATTCGACACACCAGCCTTCTCTCTCTCTCTCTCTCTCTCTCTCTCTCTCTCTCTCTCTCTCTCTCTCTCTCTCTCTCTCTCTCTCTCTATCCCCTCTAGTCTTTCATCTAAAATCCCGAATGTTAATTTAACTACAAGAGGCTAAAAACCCATCCGTATCAAACGGATACACGAACAATGAGGATTTCACTGTGCAAGGGGATGCCTGCCTGCCACTGAGTGATGTTTAAAGCCGCACTGAGCTGCCGCGAGGCAACTAGAGCAGCTGCCTGTCTCCTGTTTTTGTAGCGCCAGGCAAATTGATGTACAAGTGCCTTACATCCTCCAGCCATGCTGATCTACTACAACAAGCACATCCCTGTCAGGAGGACATGGCGCTATATAGTTAGTCATGTCACAGCCAGGCACTGCACTATAAAACTACCAATGCATCCCTCCATGCTGAGTGACAAGAAAGAAGGCACCAGGTCTTTGTTATGACCCGACTGGGTATTTGAATTTTGACCACCCAAATCACCGAATGCTCCTTTAAATTAGTGTGGATCGCATATTTCCACTGTATTTGTAACTTTTTTTGGTTTTGTGTCCCTTCCTAGAAATGTATTGGAGTCAATTTTCAAATGGAGCTCAAACTAATGAGCATAGAGTGAAACAAATCAGCTTGCAAAAGGAAAAAAAAATACTGTACTCAGAGTAAATGTACTTAGTTACTGCTAGATTCACCTTGGTGTGCACGCGTGACCGCATGTGTGTGTGTGTGGAATGTGTGCAGCCTCAATCTACAGTACTTACTGGCCAACTGCAGGTTAAATGCAACCCACACCAACATGTAAAACGGAAACCAATTTCATTAAATTGTGGTCTTATCGCATCAGGTTTCATCCTGTCTCCTCTTGTACCCGTCTTACGCAAGCAGCCAAGACTAAGACACCTGGTTCATTGATGGCAGGCAGTGCGTTTGGGGACTTCCTGTGCATAGTGATCGAGAGCCCAGTTGGTTGCCAGAGTTTGTGAGAGAAATAAGCGTTGCAGCCAGGTTTAGGATATCAAAGCCCAAAAAGAAGCCAACGATATTATGAGTACTCATATATAGACGTTGGTCATTTGAAATTCTTGGGGAAAAAACACTTTTGATTATTTCGGTGGATTTTTAAACCTACACAAAACCTACACAAATCTGCTCAAAAGAACTTTGTTGTTGTCAACAAATCATAAAACAAAATATTTGTCAGGCCCAGGAAAGCTGGTGCTAATTTGTATTGTTGTGTGGGGGGGTGGGGGATTGTGTGTGATGAGGCAGCGTTTTGGCCAATTGCAGAACAGCAGTCTCCAGCAGAGGTGGTGTTTGTTTCTGTTGTTAAACTAATCTGTTTACAAACAGTGTTTGTACACACTAAAGTTGGCTCTATTAACTTTAATTTGGGGGGATCATAAATCATAAATAGATAAATTGGAAGCAAGCTCAAACAAGCAGCTACCAGTATTTAAAAGCAACCTTACAGAAAAAAACAAAAACAAGCACGCTCAAAGTCACTTATATAATGAGCTGACATGGCAACCCTGCCCTCAGGTCTCATTAGAACTGGTTTCTTCTAATTAGACTCTCTGATGTCTTATTGTTCCTCATCAGGTAGAATGGTGCCATCACGCTTTATCCAGTGATTACCGCACGCACGCACACACACACACACACACACACACACACACACACACACACACACACACACAACACACACACACACACACACACACACACACACACACACAAGAGAGCGAACATAGGCAGGCGCCCGTCGGGCACGCTACGATGGCTGCCTGTAATGGAGGCTGCACCCTGTCCATGGCCGTACAACACAATGATCACTGTGCAACCTGAGCTATAAGCCTGCCAGTGCTAACAGCGATCAGGTTGCCGCAGACCTGTGGCTGGCTGGTAAGCTCATTGTGATCGGACGGAATAATAGCAGGCAACCCGTTGCACTTTCGGAATTCGTAAATAATTTCAATATACTATATGTACTATATGAACGTTAATATTTACAGTAAAAAATGGAAAACACATATCATGTAATTGTGAATTGTGTTATTTACTTACGTCCCCCCAATTGCTCTGCTGCTTTTTTGTATTATTATCGGGACTATGTAATAATACAGTAATAAGTAGGAGAAATAATAGTAACAAAGAAATGTCTAAGTTTCGTAGACCATATGGCCCGCAAAATGATTTCTATGTTTTGAACCATTTTGTCCCCGGGGAAAGGAAAATAGGTTTAATTGAATTGGCTCCTCATAAAGAAAGGTTTATAAAGTCATAAAGTTTACAAAGGTTCTATCTGGAAAGCAGATGGATCCTTACATTTACTGTAAGTAACTTACTAGAGAGAGAGAGAGAGAGAGAGAGAGAGAGAGAGAGAGAGAGAGAGAGAGAGAGAGAGAGAGAGAGAGAGAGAGAGAGAGAGAGAGAGAGAGAGAGAGAGAGAGAGAGAGAGAGAGAGAGAGAGAGAGAGAGAGAGAGAGAGAGAGAGAGAGAGAGACTAAACCTTCCATCGCTATAAGGCTTCATTTACACAGTTCTGAGTGTGGTGGTTATGATCTATTTGACCCAGTGATCTACAAAAATCTACCATGGAAACTTTGACTTGCCGATAAAATACAGTGAAGCTACAGTAACAGGGTTTCACAGTTTCACATGACTGCCGTGTAATGCTGTTATGCTACCGTGCAGGAGACAAGACAAACCCAAACCCACTGTCACTAATAACTCTGGATTTTATATTGTCCTGGTCGTGTCTTTCACCACAGAGTGCATGCAAAGAGAAAGACACATTTCTAAAGTGATTGATTTCATGTTCCAAGTCATTTTTTTAGGCGAATGTAGGTTTCATTCGTTACACACACATTTCACACGCTATGAACAAGCATGTAATCCGTGAGAAACTGCGCCCAAGCTTTTCGTTTGTGCTTGAACATTTAGGTCAGATGAGAAGGACAGAAAGAACGACTTAAAGAGTGGCTTAAACTAACCACCAATTGAAGTATCAACAGTCTTGCAACAACCACGTTGTTTTTTAATACACTATATTAAATGCTTTGTGACATTCATTTTCATTTATTTTTATTTTTCATTTTTAGTTATTATGATGTCAACTACACAGAGAAAACCAGAGCTTTGAACTTTCAGTGGTCTGGAGTTTTCTGTGGGGCTTGGAAGATTTTTGAGCTGAAATGAAAACAGGACAGACAGTGGAAACAGTGACATATACTGTATGGGCGCAAATCCCATACGTGTCAATGAGATTTGCCAGCAGATGTGGCATCACATTCAACAGGAAAATCGGATCACTTGTCTGAGCCAGAAAACCCCAAACCACCGACAATTTTTACTGAATGTGAAAAGTTCAGGTGTTTTGGGTACATTTGAGCTCAGAAAACCTAAATTACCAAAACGTCACAATCCCTTTAATGCGCATAAGTGGAATAAACAACTAGGATTTTCAGATAAGCTAAGCTTCTTGTAGGAAATCCTGAAAAGCTTGATTAATAAATTAGCAATTGTGTTCACACATGTCTATTTTACCTTCCGGGGAAAAAAGTTCAGTCTAAGGTACAGTACAGTAGAGTATATTATGCACCTTATTAATTAATTGATTGCTAGTCTAAATGTTTCAGCGTGTCCTAGTTTCTTAGGTTGTACCCAGTCAGTGTACATTAAACCTTGAGAACCAGTGGTTTCTCTCTTATGATCCTGGCTGGTAGAGGTCAGAAAGAACTATCTCCAGTTTCCTTTGCGTGAGGCAGCTTGATGTACAAGTACACCCCCTGGACACGGATCTAGTGTGTCACAGGGACTTAACCCTTGTCTTTGGTATGACCCGGCCCGGGGATTGAACCCTGACCTCCCGCTGTCAGGACAGGCACCCTCGACTGCAAAGGGCACAGATCTGTATCTAGAACATAGTATTCAGCTAGTATCGCAGTATTGGATCTCATTCTGAAATCTGTGTGGGTTTCACTAGAACAGCCAAACCAAGTTCTGTCACCTGCTTTGTCTAATGAAGTAAAGTGCATTTTACTTTAAGTTTTTTTAAGTTTACGATCACGTTTTTTTTTTTTTTTTTTTTTTTTTTTTTTGGGGGGGGGGGGGGGGGGGGGGTCGTGATTGAGCCAACGTGCATGGTGAATGTTACTTTATAAATATAGCTAGATCGTGATTGAGCCAATGTGCATGGTGAATGTTATAAATATAGTTATAAATTAATATAGCAGTGGAACATTTGCATTCATGACAGGAGCGAGTAGGTCAATAATATTATTAACAACAGACAAGTGCATGAGCCAGCAGCACCTGCCCACATGCCATACAAGAAAATTCTATTTTGATTCCTGCATAATTCATCTCATTTAATGGTATCTCTCTCTCTCTCTTGCTGAACCAGTTGCTTCTCTTCACCTTGTGCTTATTCAGCACAAAGAATGGGTCATTTCGTTTTTGCCCTGCGGATGAATGTGTTTTTTTTTGGTCAGGTGAAACCTGACTAAAGTATGCTCTCATAAACTAGAGTGCCTAGTCCTGATTGGCTACCACACACTGTGCTCTCATGTATTGGTTACTCAGATCACATGACCAGGAAATAGATAACAGGAAGCTGACAACAAGTTTTTAGAGACGCCCAGTGCTATGTAACACAATGTTATGATTGAGAGCGGCCGGTTGAGTGTAGCATTCGTTACTAAATAAAGACAAGTATCTCTATGTGATCATGTCTTGTTTCTGTTTTGTTTGCTAAGGAACAAATGGCACAAACTGGCATGCTGCTCAACTCAACAGGTTTTTATGATGGGAGTATGATGATGGGTGCTGACCCAAAAGGCACAGAAATAGCCCTGGTCGTCAGCAGCAGTGGCACTCGCAATTAAGTGGGTAACAATTTAATAACTCACAGCAGGAGAAGGAAACAGTGATGCTAGATCTTTCACAGTGTTTCTGAGACACGGGCGTTCATTTAGTTTTTTTTTAGTATGTTATTATTAACACGTATAGGATTCAGTTTGCTAAAGGAGATATGGGTGTTTGTGCTGTGGTGGACATATATGCCTCTGGTCTTTTTTAAGGTATTATAGGCAATGTTTTAACCAAAAAAAATGTATATACAGTATATTTTTATTTGATATTGGGCTCATGACAAGGAGGTGCTAGTGTGTGGATGGGGGGGTTGGCGGTGTTTTAGCCAATCACAGCGCTAGAGTCTCCAGCAGTTTCACAATGAGCCAATAGAGTGGAGGTGAGGTGGAGTTACATTCTTGATTCTTTTGTACACACTACAAGGTTTAAGGTGGCCCCCATTGTGAAATGATGGAGAGTTGTTAGATATTTAACTGCTGTATTCTAGGAACAAAATGGCTTTCACTGCTGTAGGCATTGGGGTAAAAAAGTAAAAACAAAAAACTAAATTTTGACATCCTCTACTGGTCAAAAAATAAAGGAAAGTCGAGTTTGGCAGTTAAAGACAGGTTAAAGAATAAAGTGTTAACTCTTGAGAGCATAAAATAAATCATTTTATTGAAGTAGGTTATCTCCTAACCTACTTCAATATAGCTTGGAGTGGAATTGTGGACAAAATCCTATTGAATGACACAACAAAATACTGTATCTTTGCGTGTGAGAGGCAAAATCTCATCAAATCTCATCTTAAATACCAAATAAACATATAAATAACGGGCCTTGATATGAAAAGTGCTTAAAACCACTGAATGGCTGCAGCTGTACACTGAGCTGCAGCTGAAATCCCTCTGCGACGATGTGCTGTTATGCAATATGCGAGTGAGGGGGGTGGGGGGGTGGAAGGGGGGTTATACATTTAGAGGGATTAGCACAGTGTTTGGAAGACCGGGAAGATGGCAAGAATTTTGGGCGGATTATGTGGGTCACAGCCAGGTCTCTGAGGCAGTTAGTTGTTGTTAGTTGTTCGTCAACAATAAGCTGTGTACTGGAAGCCAGGGATGGGAACACAACGCACCCGGGCAGTGTTAATGTTGTTGACTAAGACTACAAGTGATATTTAGAACTGATATATAGTCGGCGAAGACTAGACTGGCAAAACAATTTCAGAATAGTACAAAATAGGACTAAGACTGAATATTTTGTTATTCAAAGGACTAAGAATAAATATTGTCTGGTAAAAAAAAGAAGACTTAAGACTAAAAAGTACCAAAATTGTATTAATATTGCAATATAAAATACTCTGTTCCATACTTCCATTAAGTAAATTGTACGGAATCCGAAATCCTAAAGTTTTCTAACAAATGTAGTTGAGTAAACGTACAATATTTGCCTTTGAGATGTTGTGGAGTAGAATATAAAAGTACTGGGAAATGGAAATATTCAAGCAAAATACCTCACACTTGTCTTAAAGGTAGGGGAAGTGATTTCACTTTTGTCAGATATCACCCAAGAAATATTTTTTTCTGTTAAAATGCTCTATTATAAGGTGTGGAAACCACATATGGAGTTTCCCCCTCCCCCACGTTAGCAGAGGAGCTAATAAAAGTTCCCCAGGTCACCACAATTCTCCTCCAATCAGGAGAGAGCAGCAGGTTCACATAGTGTAGCTACTTTTGGGGGCCCCTAGTGCACCAGGCTGGTACTACACCATGAATTTCAAATCACTTCCCCTACCTTTAAGTCAGATGATGTATTTTTTGTTTTTTGGTAGTTAATCCAATATATTGGTAGTTGAATAACTTTCAACTAAGTCGATAGTGATATATATACTGTAGATATTTTTATATCCAATGAAAACGTGCAATTTATTAAAGGTAGGGGAAGTGATTTCACTTTTGTCAGATATCACCCAAAAAATATTTTTTTTCTGTTAAAATGCTCTATTATAAGGTGTGGAAACCACATATGGAGTTTCCCCCTCCCCCACGTTAGCAGAGGAGCTAATAAAAGTTCCCAGGTCACCACAATTCTCCTCCAATCAGGAGAGAGCAGCAGGTTCACATAGTGTAGCTACTTTTGGGGGCCCCTAGTGCACCAGGTGGTACTACACCATGAATTTCAAATCACTTCCCCTACCTTGAAAACGGTGCATGCCTATTATACTGTAGTGTAATTCAGCCACAGGATGACATGATGAATAAGCAATCACCCAACAATCACTACCAACACCACACACAACTATTGTGTCTGCTGTAGAGCATTAAAGATTATTATTAATGAATACGCACTTATGAATTAATAATGTCGAATAGTATTTTGCTAGACGAATAGTCGGTTATTTAGTTAAAGCTCCTATTTTTATTCCATCTTTATTGCCAAAATAATAATGACATTGTTTTTTAAAAATATTTTTCATGAAGTCTTTCTTTAATTCGATCATCTCCAAAAAAAATCTTGTCTTTTTGACGCCTCTAGGGGCTGCAGGAGGCCTCCAAAGAAATCCCTATAAGCTGTGTCAGCAAAGCCCTTCCTGATTGGCTAACAAATAGTCCCGGCGGACTACTTGGGGGGGGGGGTAGGGCGGAGTGGGGTGGGACAGAGGATGCATGTTGTTTTGGTGGGTTGAGGATTCATCCAAGGAGGAGGAAACAACCTTTCAGAGCGCCGTGCTTCAGCTCGTGTTCTGGTTCAGATCTGGACTGCTCATTTACCACTTCCAATTCGATAGCAAGAGGAAAATGGAAAAACGGGACAGAGGAAAATGGAGGTATATACTGTATATATACCGGTTTAAAGTCAATGTGCTCAGCAGGAGTAGGTTCTAATTTTCTTATTTGTAATGTTATAATCCTAAATAGGTGATTTATCGTTTATTCATATAGGGTGGATAATGGACGCTCTCCGAAGTACAAAACAACAAAAGTAGCAAAAATAACAGCAAAAACACAAAATTAGTAATAGTCATGACTCATGAATATTACGAATTTGTGTTTTAGCTACTACTTTTGCTACCTCATGACTCATGAGGTTTTTGCTTGACAGCAATGATATTCTAGGTTTTCTGTTTTTCTAAGCAGCATAGAAAGCAAAACTGCAATTTGCATGCATTAGCTTTCAAAAAAACAAAAAACTACTTTACCTTGATAGTTGGACATCACAAATGTACGTTGTATTTCGTTGAACATGGCCAAAACAAACCTAAATGCTTGAGGTTTCTGGAAACGATGTGGCTGCCACCTGACTTTGCACAACGAAATGTTGTGACACTGGCATGGACTTTTGAACTGTCTGCAAAATACTTTATGTAACTCCATCCACACAATCTCAATCAATCGATAGCAAGGGTTACGTAGGCAACCACGGTTATGTGAGCGATTGGATCACTCCAATATATGATCGTTGCTATCAGCTATCATATATTGGAGTGATTCAATATAGCGTTACATAACAGTGATTTATTTCCATATACATCTATCATCTTCACTAGTCTACCCTGTGGTGTCAAACCTTTCAATTCCACAGTCCCAGTTCTTTCACAAAGCTTCATTTTTTATGATTTGTTTTTTGCTTTTCTGCCTTTGTTGATAGAATGACAGGATGATGATAGGAAATTATGAATTTTCAGTTTTAGCCTTTTCTGATATTCCTAATTATAATGCTCTACATCATTGTAGAATTTCGAGATCTAGTGGAGGTGTATCCATACCTTCACAATAAATATCAATTTAAATTTCTTGAAATACTTTCTTGTGATATGTCTGATGGTAAACATGTTGTCATAGGCTGCATTTACAAACCCCCAGAGTCAAACATTGAATATTTCAATTCTGCCCTTGCATGTGTCATGGACAAAATCAACCGGGAAGGTAAAGTGTGCTTCCTCCTCGGCGATTACAATATAAATATTCCATATGAAATGTACAGCTGACTGATCCCCACTGCCTTAAACCCAATGCACATGAGAGTAAGGCTCTAGGACACATTGTCCCTAGTGTATAGTCACACCAGTACTGTATACATGCTGTGGATGGTGTGTGAGACAGGGAGAGAGACAGGCACAAAGAGAAAGCTACTGTGTGTAATATGTACAGAGAGAAAGAAAAGAGAGATAGAGAGATCGCATGCTTGTATGATATCTCTCATAATGGTCGCTGTCAGTGTGAAATCTCGTATGCCCAAAAGCGTTCCATTTTCGTAAAGACACTTAAAAGTAGGGGAATGTATGTAATGTTTTGTGAGAGCTCGTAGATCTGCTAGTTCCACACTATTGCCAGCTGGGTCATGTTCATGTGACAGATGTGTGATGAAGAAAGGCATTCGCAAAAAATCAAAAGAAAAAAACAACAACAACTAAATATAAAATTGAAGCGTGGAGATAGGTTTCCGCCCGGCGACAGCAACGATATGTAGTATGCATGGATATGTTCATGTGTATTCTTTGGTGTATTGTTTTATAAGTGTGCGTGTGTGTGTGCATGTGCGTGTTTTTGCGGTTTTGTGTTTGTGTGTGTGTGTGTGTGTGTGTGTGTGTGTGTGTGTGTGTGTGTGTGTGTGTGTGTGTGTGTGTGTGTCTGGCTCGTTGCATAAGAGGATCTGCCACTGTCCCGGAGCTTAGCGAGGGGATTTAAACCTCTCCCTCACCCTCTCACTCTCTCTCTCTCCTGTCATCTCACTCTGTTCCTGTGTTCCCTCTCTCACCCTGTCTGCCCCCCCCCCCCTCCCCACACATACACTTCTAATCTCCGTAATTGCACGTATATTGTTGAGGGGTATGATGTCATTAGTTGCTGTATATGTGTGTGTGGTGTATGTGCATTGCAAGTGTGTGCATCTTACATACTTACATACATGTATCTACTTTATATTGTGTCTAGGCAACTAACAATTATTTTCATATTTGATTAATCGGCTGATTATGTAAATGATTAATCGATTTCATCGGACCTTACAAAATATATTTTTTTAGACATGTTCTAACTAACAAACAATGAAACGCAATAAATATTATACAGGGTATATATTTTAATTGAACAGTACCACTTCATTAAACAGTACCGCTGTTGAAGATGACCAGATTTGGTGTAGACCGTCTTGTGGTTTTCAACCAGTGGTACTGAGACCATCAGTGAGCCCTGAGGGGGTTCCAGGTGGTCCCCAGTTAAATGATGGAGTTGGCAAACCAGATGGACCCATATAGGTTTTTAACTCTTAAGAGAGTTACATTATTGTCACACATTTGCATTACTTCTTTCACAAGAAGCATACACAATTAAAGAATGTAGAGGCATTGTTATTTTGTTAAACATTTGCCTAAAAGCATGCAATTGTGAACACAATCGTATCTGACCGCAAAAAATATTCTTTATTTGGGGTTTTGAGAGGCTAAATCTCATCAAACGGTGCCCTTGAAATGAAACTGGCTGAAAACCACTGGTGTGTATAAACTACAGGGAAAGCCTATAAGCAAACAGACAAGCAACAAAGCCTATAGGTTTTAAAGTGGTTAAGCAGCCATTAGCCTACATTGTTACCCTGCAGCCTGCAGGGATGCATGGATCCAGGGAGGGGATTTGTAACAGGCCCCATCGCCTGTATGCACGTTTATGTGTTAGCGGAGGTAACTTGAGAAGTCAAAGGTCAAGGACTGTTAGCAAAGTAACTCAAGATCAGACAGGACAAATTTTCGTGGAACTTGTCAGAGGCGATGATCGGTCAGTATCCTACTGCAGGCCCAGAAGACATGATTAGCCTTTGGTCACAAAGGTCAAATGTCCTCCTGGCAGGTAGAATCCTACGTAGGATTCCAATACTGTACGTAGGATTAATGTACCCTGTGTAGGACGTACTCACATTTTCAACCCATTCTGTCTTGAGACTAGATTCTAGTTTCTGATACTAGATTGTATTTTTTTCTGGGAAAAAAAAAAGTTTCTGTGGTGCTCAACATATTTCATGCCAAGGACCCCCCATCTGAAAACACGTTGTTCTAATCTAGGGGATCATCAGTCATCAGTGCCCATACCCAAGACAGGTTTGGCGAAAGTGTGTAGGTAGATACCCTCACAAAAACTTGCAGTAATCCTAGGCTCTGAGTCTAAACCCTTGTAGAGCCCAGGATCACATTAGGAATTGGCACTCGGTGGAAAAAATGGGTTACAAAATCTTGGGATAAAATTTAGGAAAAAAAAAAAGATTTCTGCATCATTTTCACAAATTTTCAAAAATGGCAGAACTACGCTGTGAGCCTGTAGATCTGCTATCTTCCAGTAGCTAGAGTATTCCTGATTCCTAAAAATTGTACTGAAGTACAGTATACTTAAGTGAAGTCCTTTTTCTGCTGTCTATTGTTCTGTCCTTGTTGTAAAGTGCACAGAGAGAGACCCCTTGGGGTGATGTTGCACTATAAATAAAGTCAAACTGAAACTGAAGCTGAAACTGAACCGGTGACTACATTATGAGCTGTGTGACCTCTTTCATTTGAAACATTTAATTTCCTGCTGTCAGCAAACTCCTGATGCTGCTGGTGTGTGCTGTCTGTTCCATTGTTTGTCCAGATCCGTAAGACGGCAGTCCTACTGATTTGTTTGGGGAAGGATTTCATTGGCTATAAAACAACTAAATTGGGGGGAAAATAGGCACAAAATCAATCAATAGTTGTAGACCAGGGGTTTTCAACTGTTTAGCCCCACATACGCCAAAAATAAGGATTTATTTTGTTGTCTGCAATTCCAGGCTGGATTTCAGAAACAGAACAGTCAAACATACAGATCAAAATGACCATTAATTTTCTACATTTTCTAGTTGTGTAGACTTGGGCTAATTCAGTGGATGAACGTTTTAACTCTTGAAGGCTAACATGAAACCAAATGGACCTGCAAGGGTCCATTTGTTTTCATGTTTACGCTCTCAAAGAGTTACATCTGGTTAACCAACTTTACGTCATTTAGCCTGGGGACCGCCTAGAGCCCTCTCAAGGACCACTGGTGGTCCCCGGACCATCGATTGAAAACCACTGTTGTAAACCAAGAGTGTTCTTGGTTGCAAACAGGAATTGAACCCCAGGTGCGGTTTTCTTTTTTTTCTCCCCCATCATCATACAGTCAGATGGTCAACCACTACTACTACTCATATGAGGAGTTGAGGTTTATTTTTCCCAAGAAAAGACATATTTGGGCCTTTAGCCAATGTCACAAGTTCTTATGTTTATTCCTGTTGGCAATACTCTCACTGTCTGTTGTGAAGGAGAGCTAGATAGAGAGAGAGAGACAGAGAGACAAGAGAAAGAGGGAGACTCATCTCCTGTTTCTGTGCCTTTGTGCCTTTGAGCAAGGTAATAAATCAGTGTCCAGCTCCGGGGGGGACTGTTCTGTGTCTGACCCTGCCTGGAGGATTCCAGAGAAAACACAGGCGGCTTAAACTCCCTGCTCTGCCGAGTCATACCAGTCCGCACTGCCTTTTTCTTCAATCTCACTGCTGGCAAATTTGGACCATTTTGGATCCATAATGACTATTATACTGGGGATGTCACCATTTGCCTGATATAATCCATGATTCAATTTGACCTTTTATGTTATATATGAACAGGGTGATTCGATGACATATTTTTAAAGGCTGCTTTTTTCCAGGACTGATAGCTAGGCCTATATCATTATTAATTTTGGCTATTGAGTCATTTGTTCGTGAACACAGTGAGACTTTACTATGTACAGCAGTGGGTTTCAACCTTTTTGACACCAGGGCCCACTATTCAGGGTGGACTGACAGTCTGGCATACAGGGCATTTTCCCGGTGGGCCACCCCCCCTGGGGCCGTTAATGTCGTGTTTTAATTAAAAAAAAAAAAATCTGCACAAAACCGGCCCACGAATCAGTGCTGGCGGCCCTCTGTCCTCTTCAAATGAGACTGCCTATTGCCGCTCTGAGACAAAATTGCCCGGTACGTTTTGAGCTCCAGTCCACCCCTGCCACTATTCATTCAGCATTGGAACCATGGACCACCATTTGAGGGCATTTTAGCCCCACAGGCCCCAAAACTAAAGATTTCTTTTTCTTTTTTCCACAATTCCAGGCTGTATTTCAGAAACAAAGCAGGCAAACATAAAGATCAAAATGACTATTAATCTTCTACATTCTCTAGTTGTGTAGACCTAATTCAGGAGATGAATATCTTAAAGAGTTACCACTGGTTAACCAATTTTCCATCATTTAGCCTGGGGACCACCTGGAACCCTCTCAAGGACCACTGGTGGTCCCTGGGCCACTGGTTGAAAACCACTAATGTACAGTAAGCCAAGCAGAAAATGGGTGCAATTCCCGATCGCTGTGGTGTAGCCAGGTATGGTGTAAGTCCTCTCATTGCACATGTGTCAAAGTCAAGGCCCCGCGGCCGAATCCGCCCGCGAGATGATTTAATCCGGCCCCAGGCTTGTAGAGCAAAAATGTCTGAGTCTATTAAAAAAAAGTAAGTCTCTAGCACGTTCCTATCAAAAGTTATGATCGTTAAAGAAATGCTTTGAGCTCTCTTCTGAAATGGCATGTAATGCATGTTGTCCAGCAGGGGAAGTCGTTTTACCAGGCTAGGCTGCTGGCCTGCAAAGTGAGAACTATATTTCAGCAGTACAAGGTGTGTGAACCGAGAGAACTATACTTCAGCAGTACAAGGGTGTGTAACCGAGAGAACTATACTTCAGCAGTACAAGGGTGTGTAACCGAGAGAAC
>CM076981.1:24304361-24489361 GCA_039105355.1 Benthosema pterotum | reverse complement strand
ACACCCAGGAGAGGAGAGGAGAGGAGAGGAGAGGAGAGGAGAGGAGAGGAGAGGAGAGGAGAGGAGAGGAGAGGAGAGGAGAGGAGAGGAGAGGAGAGGAGAGGAGAGGAGAGGAGAGGAGAATACAGAGAGAGAATTGAGGAGAGCTGGGTGATGTGGTGAAAGTAGGACAGCAGCATTGAGTAGAAGGATTGTGTGGGAGAGAAAGAGAGAGGAGGTGGTTCTCTTGTCTTAAGGTAACCCACAGCAGAGGGAGAGAGAGAGGGAAGTAGATAAAGAGAGGAGGAGGAGGAGAGGAGATGAGGGCTGCCAGCTTGTTGGATGGTTTTGGCTGAGGAAGAATATTTTAATATGCTGTCCGTTTATGTGCCCACGCACCAGAGTATAAATAGCAACGCGCATAGAAATTGATCAACACAACACGCACACACAAATTTGCACATATGCACGGTAGGCCGAGGAAGCCTCGGGAGAGAGAGAGAGAGGGAACGGGAAGGAAGTTTAGACATATAGGGCAGTGGTTTATTAAGCAATGTTACACGAGGGGGCGTGCTTTACTGTCATTAACGCATTGCAAGAACAAGCCGTAGGCGACTTCCGTGTGTGAGCAGCAATACAAGCACAGAAGTTTTTGGTAACGCTTGCCATGAAGCCCACATTTATTATAGTGCATTATGAGGGCATCCACAGTGCACTGTGAGCCATTCATAATGCTTCATAACCACACTCATATACACACGACATATAATGACTTAAGTCCAAGGGTTTTATAGGTGCTCATGTAGAAGACCACATCTATAATGTATTACGACGGCACTCAGAGGTCATCATAATGCACCCTTGACAGACTGCTTATGATTATCATCATATCAATCATAATGCATTATGATTGCCCGTAGTAACTGTAGTAGTGAGTGACCCATAAGTCTTACATGCCACATACAGTATATGATGTGGCATTTCAGCAGATTTTACAGCATGGGATTGCTTGCCACAGAAAATAACTAAGTGGAATATAAATGCAAAATGTTTAAACACTTTCAGTATGTACCGTATCATGATGGTGTAGGTGTAGGACCTTTGGAGTTATTTTATTGACACACAATTAATAAACCCATTGTTAATAACAGTGACAAGGACCGTGTGCACCACTGTTAACCACTTTTTGGGAAGGCCTGAGCATGAGCCTCTTCGTGATCACATGGACACCTAAGTTCAAGCCCCCCCCCCAACTCAGGGGCCCCTGGGCCCAACTTGCCAATTGTATAATCCTCCCCTGGCTGCACAGAAAAACATATCTGTCTGTGTGTGTGCGTGTAAGCAATATACCGTCCACACAGCAGCACTACAGTAACATATGGAATAGCAGTGTTTAAATAATGTAGAGTTCTGAGTGTTGCACTGTGGAAACAGTGTCAGGCTTGAGTGGTTCATTAGCAGCTCTCTCTCTCTCTCTCTCTCTCTCTCTCTCTCTCTCTCTCTCTCTCTCTCTCTCTCTCTCTCTCTCTCTCTCTCTCTCTCTAATTAGGAGCTCAGATTTGGTTACATGAGATTGTTTTTACTCAAGTAAATGTATCAATCCTGCAATGTAGCAAAAATTACTTGAGTAACATTACAAGCGCACTGGTATGCATTTGTACTGCTAATTACAGTAACACAATTAAAAAAAAATAACTAATTTTAATACTGCATAAATCACTTTACTAATTTCAGGTATATACTGTACCAATCAACACCAGTGCACACAATGGGAGAAGAGGCCAATCAGACCACTTTGCTTGGCCCAGTGGATGATAGGAAAAACTCAAAAACTCATGGATACACTCATATACCAATCTGTTTTAATTGGCCAAAAAAAAGCTTCTCAGGTCAAATATTATTATGCGATTACTTTCGATGAATTAATTACAATGCTTCAAATGAGTTGGATTCGTCTTTAATCTGCCCTAAAATAAACATAGTTTTATCATTAAGTTTGTATTTTAAACATCTCTACCGGACAAGATCTTCCATATCTGTGAATCTCTACTTTCGCACCACACCTGTATATAATTATCATCTGCACTGTTGGTCTATAGCTGAGTGGATAGAGTCAGGTTTTTTTTGACCACCCGTGTTATTATTACTCAACGCACCGTTAAACTCTTGACATGATGTGTCAGCCGTGTGCCGGCTCTCACCTTGGCTGTAACGCGACACCGTTGCAGTGTCACTGATTTGTCTGTCGCTCTGGTTCCTCTGAGCCGTTAGGTAGGCGGAGGTAGGCGTATAGTGGTGGTGGTGAGTTCACACACATGGGAAGGAAAAAAGCTGCTGTGTCAGTTCACCTAACACCATCTGCCCTGGCCTGGCTTTACGCTGTGATGTAATCTGTGTCTTTACTGCACTCAATCTGACCTGGGGGTCGCGGGGGGAGTAGGAGAGACAGAGGATTATACATTTCATAATAGAATTCACCTACAGTATGTGAGAATGTCTGTCAACCACTCCACGTACACATTTATACTATATATACAGTATATAAAAATAAAAAAGTTGTGAGCTTAAAGATGTGCTATTTTATTTGAAAAATGATATTTAAAAAGGGATAAAAAATAAATAAATAAATAAATCCAGGTCCGGGCACCAGTTTTCGAAAAGTATTGCCTTCAGGGTGCCTTCATTCAGGGTGCTGAATACCAAATCACGTGGAAAGGAACACCAAACGGATATTGTTTGTAGGAAATGCAGGATTGTTACTGGAAGCCGGGACTCGTCTGTCTGTCCGTCTAATCTGTCTTCATCAAGTCTGTCTGTCTTTATTGTTTATTCAGTTGCAACAGTAGCTGCCCCGTAGCTGCCACCAAAGTAGTGGCATCTTAAACCTAGCCTCCTCACTGGGTGCTTCACTGATAGTGTTTGGTAATGTGTTGCATAATTGCGCTGGCCCTATAATGATTACTGATCAGCACACCGCATTTGTTCTGGGTTTTTGTTTTAACTCTCTATCTGTCTGTGCTGTCTGTCCGTCCCGCAGCCTCTCCGCCAAATGACAACGAGGAGCGCGTGTTCCGCGAGCGCATTGGGCCCCGCCGGCGACAGGGGGCGGTCCGACGGCGCGTCCATCAAGTCAATGGACACAAGTTCATGGCCACCTACCTGAGGCAGCCCACCTACTGCTCCCACTGCAGGGATTTTATCTGGTGGGTGGTGGATATGTGCACAAACACGCACGCATTTGCACACACATGCACGTACACACACAAACACATACAAACACCTAACTCTACTTTTCATTTGAACCCACAGGGGCGTGCTGGGGAAGCAGGGATACCAGTGCCAGGGTGAGTGACCATCTCTCTCAGAAAAAGCGGTTATACACACGGTTGTACAACTGTACACTCTTCCCAATGTTACCTTAGAATAGTGGTGCTTAAAAAAAATGAAAATGGGACAAATAAGAGGCTGCCGTGTTGCACTGGCAACTATGAAGATACATAATCTACCAAGGCTACAATTCAAGTTGAGGCAGCTTCAATTGCAGCTACAAAAGCTACAAAACTGTCTGTTTGAAGACAATTTCCAGTTGCCTTCTCTCTTCACACAATTATTTCTACCCTGTACTTCGTGTAATCCCAGGCTTTATTATTTTTCCTTTATGTTTTTACTCATTTATTGGATGCATGTCGACAGTTGATCTTTGACAGGTGTGTTGGGTTGCTTTTTGTAGCTTTTTGTATCGTTTACTATACTGCAGCCGGTGTGAACACTGCACAGCTTCTAACCAGTTGATTTATTCAACATTTCAAATATAACATGCACTGAAAATGTATGATGAGCAATCTAAAACAGGCGTCTCTCAACCTTTGTTATTAGCATCGATGTATCGGCCATACATCGGTATTATATTTGAATGTCTGTATCTTCAAATAAAACTGATCTATCTGTTGTTGATAAGTATACATTTTGTATTGCCTTTGTTGGTCTGTTGGTAATCTGCAGCCATACCAAGCTATACTAATTCTGAACATCTTTTATTGTATTGAAGATCTCTGTTTGAAATAGTTTGGCGCAAAAGGGGAAAATAAAAATAACCCAAACTAATAAAACTTATATCGGTATCGGCTACAAACCGATTTGTTATTTTAAAGGTGAATTCCACACTATATAAAAAGGTGCAAGGAAAAATAATCATTACAGGGATTAAAGTTCTCAGTACTGGGTACTAATTTCAGTCCTGAGGATTTCACAGGGGTCATTTAATTAGTTCAGTGCTTATTTGCAAAAGATCACTTTCAGTCTCAAGATTTTTTTTTTACTTTAATCCCTGTCATTAACAGGGGAAGTAGATCTTGATTAATTGATGATCAAGATGTGTTTCACCATGTTAATGTTTTTTTTTGTTCAGACCTCCAATTCTAGGAAACACAGAATGGGGGGAACTGTTTTATTAATTCCACACAACAGCTCTAAGCTATGTTAATGACATAGTAAAATTGAAAATGGGTGGAATTCCCCTTCCAAACATCAGCCAAGAATATCCATACCTATATTTTGACACAGACTGAGAACCTTCCTCTTCTGTGCATGAACTAGACCAGTATTCATTGTTGACTGTCTCCGTATCAGTGGGACATAGTTGTAGTTGTTGTAGTTGTAGCCTACAGTACATGCAGGTGTTTGTCATTGACACTGCTGTCCACCCCCTCTCCTCCCAGTGTGCACATGTGTGGTCCACAAGCGCTGCCATGAGCTCATCATCACCAAGTGTGCGGGGATGAAGAAGCAGGAAGAAGCGGCAGAGGAGGTGCAAATGCACACACACACACACACACACACACACACACACACACACGCACGCACACACGCGCACCCCCCCCCCCCCCCCCCCACACACACACACACACACACTACATATGCATTGGCGCAATGCTGCCCCTTTCATGACATCGCTCCCAGCCCAGAGGTAATTTCCCCATTCATATTCCTCATAGACTTTTCAAAAATTATTGATATAAAGACGATTACGCCATGGACAAAGCCAACTCGGGTCCAAAACAGGGCAGTCAAATATTTATTTAAGAAGAGAGCAAAACAAAAAAAATGTTCCATCCTGATACCCCCCCCCCCTTCTTAATAACTATTTAAAATATATATACGGTATATATATTTTGATTGTTGTCATGATTTGTCACAACCTGACTTGTCTTTGTCTGCGGCATAATTGTCGATATATAAATCATTTTTAATTTTAATCAAGTCTACAAGAAATAAGAATGGGGAAATTACTTCTGGGCCACGGGGCAAGGTCATGAAAGGCGCAGGCCTGTGCAGCTCGATATTACAGTATACTGTATATTCTGTACTACTGTGCACATTAATGCCTGGTTTAGTGTCATCTATAATGTGTGTGTGCATGTGTGCGTGTGTGCGTGCGTGCGTGTGCGTGCGCGCGTGTGTGTGTGTGTGTGTGTGTGTGTGTGTGTGTGTGTGTGTGTGTGTGTGTGTGTGTGTGTGTGTGTGTGTGTGTGTGTGTGCGTGCGTGCGTGCGTGCATGCTGTGTGTGTGCTGTGCGTGCGTGCGTGCGTGCGTGTGTGTGTGCGTGTGTGCGTGCGTGCATGCTGTGTGTGTGTGTGTGTGTGTGTGTGTGTGTGTGTGTGTGTGTGTGTGTGTGTGTGTGTGTGCGTGCGTGCGTGCGTGCGTGCATGCTGTGTGTGTGTGTGTGTGCGTGCGTGTGTGTGTGTGTGTGTGTCTCCACCTGCAGGTGGGTTCCCAGAGGTTCAGTGTCAACATGCCCCACAAGTTCAGCATCCACAACTACAAGGTTCCCACCTTCTGCGACCACTGTGGCTCCCTGCTGTGGGGCCTCATGAGGCAGGGCCTGCAGTGTAAAGGTATAGGCGTGTGTGTGATCGATCTCTGCTCTGTGTGTGTGTGTGGGGGTGTGGGTTGGTGAGGGTACTCATGAATAAAGCGGGGCCTGTGGAGTGTAAAGGGCAGAGCCGTGTAGTTGTAAAGGCCCCGCAAGGCGCTTTGTGTTCACTAAACCGAGGGGGTCGCTCACAGTGTGGATTTAGTCGACTAAAACTGTGATGAAAGAATGTTCATTGACTACTTTAATCCAGCAGTTCTCAACCTTGGGGTCGCAAACCAGAGATGGGTGTGACTATACGTTTCTCTGAAACAAGTAATATAACAATATTACGTCCTACAAATCGGTAATAATATTACAGTTACTTCTAATATTACCAGTTACTTTCGTCATGGTGCTGCTAGTTGTGTTTGTGAATGGAGTTGAAAAGTATTTTGGGGGGTCCCGAGAGGTTTGTTTTTTTTTGCAACTTAATGACTGAAAAAAGGAAACTTTCCTTGATGATTATATCTGGTTCAGCAGTAGTATAGTAAGGTTATTGTAATGGTTAACTTATATTGGGGGCGTGGGTCAAGAGACAGGGCCAAAACATTTCCAGGGGTTTGTAGACAAAAACGCTGCCTTAATCCATCCATTTTTTGTGCAATATAATAAATATAATGACCATTTTTCCATGTGTCCTGGTGCAGTGTGCAAGATGAACGTCCACAGGCGTTGCGAGAGCAACGTGGCGCCCAACTGCGGCGTGGATGCCCGGGGAATCGCCAAGGTCCTGGCTGACCTGGGAGTCACGCCGGACAAGATCTCCAACACGGCAACGCGCAGGAGGAAGGTAAACTAATGCACAGCCTGGCCAGAACGCTCTGGCCAACAACTCCTTACTTATAATCAGGGTGACTGGGAGCTCAAAACGTACCGGCAATTTTGTCTCAGAGCGGCCCTCTGAACCCTTATAATTAGCGTTGCAATCAGGCGTGCAATCTTTGTGGGGGCTCCGGGGCCTGAGCCCCCATGAGAATTTAAGACATAAGGGGCTCTGGGGCTCGGGCCAACTAAAATTAGTTAGTTAGTTTTAGTTAACTATAAAAACCCTGCAATAGGCAGTCTCATTTGAAGAGGACAGAGGGCCGCCAGCACTGATTCGTGGGCCGGTTTTGTGCAGATTTTTTTTTTTTTTTTTTTTCATTTTTTTTTTTTTTTTTTTTTAAAACACGACATTAACGGCCCCCGGGGGGGTCGGCCCACCGGGAAAATGCCCTGTATGCCAGACTGTCAGTCCACCCCTGCTTATAATCCTTTAACTTGGCAGTCACCCTGCCCTCCACTGTGGAGTCTATACACCAACTTTTTTTTTTCTTCTTTTGAAATATTTCTTGATACTATGCCATTGTACTGATGAATATACATCAGGGACTCCCTCCCAAATCAGAGTTCAGAGTTTGAAAGTAGAATTATACACAAGATATAATTTGCAACACTGATGTGAGGGGACCTAATATTTATTTTAAAATAGATTTTCTCTCGATACTTATGGAGCTAGGTGTGCCAGTGATCACGCTCCCCCCTTACCAATGTTGGCACCCATGCCAACATTGGCACATTGCCTACCCAAGGGTCTAGAGGTAATAATCAGACACAACCGATAATATTCTGAATGTGATTAATCATCTTCTATTAACTGCAAGGTCGTGCAGGTAATAGTCATTTTAACACAACTGGAGAGCCTATTCCAACTAATTGCTTGGTCAGAAGAACTATGTATTTTAATTGTTTAGCATTTTTTCTGTTTTTTTTTTTGGAGACTCCTCAGAATACTACAGGAGGGGGGTTCTATACCAGTGGTAGGGAACCTTATTTTAATCCACCCAAAATATAGTTTTTCTAAATATCCATCTAACAGTCTGTCTGTCTGTCTGTCTGTCTGTCTGTCTGTCTGTCTGTCTGTCTGTCTGTCTGTCTGTCTGTCTGTCTGTCTGTCTGTCTGTCTGTCTGTCTGTCTGTCTGTCTGTCTGTCTGTCTGTCTGTCTAGTTGACTCCAGGGCAGGACCCTCCGCAGTCACCTCCTGAAATCACTCCAAATGAAGAGGACCGCTTCGCCCAGCCAGCTGTCACCACCTCGCCCTCACAGCAAGGTTAGCACACACACACACACACACACACACACACACACACACACACACACACACACACACACACACACACACACACACACACACACACACACACACACACACACACACACACACACACACACACACATTCACACACACTAGAGAAGTTGCACAGGCTCTGAAACTAAGACTTAAAGTATTAATGTCCTCTGAGGCAAGGACATACCATACATACTGTAATAGACTAATTAAAAGCACACTGATTTACAGAAACAATAAGACTAACACAAATAATCTAAAGTAGCACTGATAATAATAATTATCATTTGAAGGAAGCATGCATGACTGCAACTTGTCTCCCATCTCGTACATCTCGCAATTTACCCGGTGACACAACTTGTGACAGAAGCAGTTTCTACTGAGTGAATGATTTTCTACTTTTACTGTATGCTTTTACTGTATACATTTTTTTTGTTCTTATAGTGGGCAAGTATTATGTTTAGGCATATTTGTCTCATCGGCCAGGGATCCTTTTAAGGTTTGAAACAATGATAATTAAACAAAATGTAGGACAAAGGAGACCCATAAAAATGTATACACGACCCACAGTTTGGTCCCGATCCAGTGTTTGGGAAACTGGTGATCTATAATAAGCCCAAAGATATGGTCTCTCTGCATCGTCACCTCCTCCATCTCTCCTCTCCTCTGATCCCAGATGGAGTGCAGTGGGCTGGCTGGTGGAGCCCAGCGAGTGAGCAAGCGGCTAAAGTCTAAAATAAATCTTATCCATTAGCTCTCCCCTGAGGAGCCAGCAATGTTTCCCTATCCTTGTGAGGACATGTTTGTTCTCATAAAGATAGCAGCAGTGCGATCGCACGCATGCACTCACAATATAGACTTCTCTCAATAGATTGTTTTTGCATAAAAGTTAACATTGTTGGACTTTCTAAGTCTATGCCTTGACTACTAATACACATTCAACAGAATCCTCAAGCTGTCTTATTTATTAACCAGGTAACAAGCCTATTACCAAGTAGGCTTGTTTTTCTTGACCACAATGTTAAACATTTGAATAATGTATTGTTTTTGCGTTTATTTGTGTTCTTAGTTTATGGCATTTTCAACCTTGAAGGATCTGCTGTGTCGCATGGCACAGAGACCGTAATGTTAACACATTAACACAACCTATTGCACATAATTTCTGAATATATTATGTTCACAAGTTTTCTACAGACACAGAGAAGCATATGGAGTAGCAGAGCATGGAAACAAAGATAAGAACAGAATTAACAGAAATAAACATTCATCATTCATTTCTCACGTCTCTCTGCTATAGTAGTGGACAGACACCCATCGTGGGTATAAATACTACTTATGCAGATTGCTGTTTTGACACTGAGTCAAGCAGCTACGGCCATCAATCATGGCAGGCACTACACCCTGTGCCTCTGATGTTTGTGACCGTATTGCTCGTTGTAAATGATTGAGCACCTTCTAATTCTGTTAAAATGTTTCTGTTGACATTTCACTGTTTATGTTTATGTTCATCCCTTGGCAGCGACTCCTCTGCGAGCAGAGGGAGAGGGAGTTCAGTAGGCTTAATTGATCCATTTGATTGGGCCATACATGTACATTGAGTCTCCCACCTGCTGACAGAGGCGATTAAGGTCAACATGAACATTTAATTGGAACAAAACCATAGTACAGCCAGAGGGGGGCGTGTCTTTCTGCAGGAAAACACCCCAGTAAAATCATATAGTGAATGATAGAGGGAAACAAAGCATAATGTGTAAATATACATGTATTGTGAATTTAGGCTTAAATGTTGTGCATGCTACTTTAACTACTAAATCAGGGGTTTTCAACAGGTGGTCCGGGGACCACCAGTGGGATGAAAAAGGTTGAAAACCCCTGTACTAAGTTGTAACTTGTGGTTCATTGGATTAACTATGAAATTCTATCTTCCAGAGCTGGCTGGCCTGGTACGCCTGCGCCAGGCGCTCACCCTGGAGCACCACTGTGGGCCGGCGGTGGAGAACTCGGCCTCCTCCACCTCGTCCACCTCCTCGTCCACCTCCTCGTCCTCGTCCACCTCGGCGTCCTCCACGTCCTCGTCGGGGGGCAAGGAGAACGGACAGCTGCCCCGGAGGACCCTGAAGGACTTCAACTTCATCAAAGTGCTGGGGAAGGGCAGCTTCGGCAAGGTAGGGCAGAGGAGAGCCATGGTTGTTTGCTTGTTTATGATGTAGAACAGCGGTTTTCAACCTTTTTCATACCAGGGCCCACTATTTATTCTGCATTTTAGCCATGGACCACCATTTGATGTTGAGTTTAGCCTCTCGGACCCAAAAGTAAGGATTTTCAAGTTTTTGTCTACAATTTAGAGAGCAAAACGTTGGTCAAAATAACAATTCTTCTACATTTTCTAATCGTGTAGATTCTTAAAAATTAAGCAATTCACATGTTTAAATATAATTTAACTCTTGGGAGAGTAAATTTGAGTCCATTTGGTTTCCATTGGGCCCCCAAGGATGGGCAGTGCACCAACATGTTATGGTCATTGCAGGAATCCAACAATCCAGTTAAACCCTATAGGCAACCACACAGACTTTTCAGGCCATAGGGCGCACATTTCTGCTGCTGTTATCTACTAGTACAATAGTCCAATGACATTCAGTGAATGCAGTTTCTTCCATCAGTGAAGTAAATGTCCTGTTTCGTGGGTTAAGATTGCCTTTTAAGCTACAATAAAACGTCATCCTAATCAATCTGAATGCACATCTGCAGGATGGAGGTGGTCTCTCCCTGCTCCTCTGTTGAGACACATCTCCCCCGGGCCAAGCAGTCTGTCTTAGCTCAGCTGTAGAAACTTCATCCCTTGTTTGAATGCTGGCTTGGACGCAAACAGATTGTGGCTTTAAAACCTTTGTTTCTTAACCGCTTTCAAATGAAAGGTTCCCGTACACACTCGTAGAAACACAAACACAGGTCTGAAGGATTTACTGTAGTGAAATCCGTAAGTTGCCTTTATACCCCTGAACTACTTTCGTATCAGTGGTGTACTGGTGCTCAAAAGTATTCACGTCTAGGACCGTCAGATTTATCTGTATTTGCCACGGACCCACATCTGAAATGATGCTATACCAGCGACTCCCTCCAGAAGCAAATGCACCAAATTACTGTGACGTACAGACAGACATACATTTCTGCCTGGTTACATCTGGCTGTCTGCGTTCGCAATCACAAATATTTGTGCAACATTTTTCGTGATTTTTCCAATAATAGCAGATCTACAAGCTTGTCGTGTGTCCTCGGTTCTAAAAGGGCGTTAAAACCGGGGCGGAAATTGGCTCCGGACAGGTTTATTTTTCATCTCCGTGTTTTTTTTTTTTTTTTTTTCAAATTGAACTTGCACGCAACAACACGTAGCGTTGTCATCATCGCTCGCGCAGCAAGAGCCTCACCAGATGGCAGACAAACGACATGGCCCTGCGTGGCCGGCAGTAGAGAGAGAGAGAGAGAGAGAGAGAACAGTTGGATGGAGAACACTTGTGAAGTAGAATAAACAGAGGAGCGCACTTCAGAAGTTGGCCGAGAGCTTCGGGAGTGGGCTGTTGGGGTTTGAAGAAAGACAGACGTGCATCTCGCATTTGTTTGTGTGGTTCCGTTGCGGCGTGGTGTGTTGTGGGTGGGGGGCCTTCAGGGAACTGTGATTGTTACAATAATCAAAAAGTTAACCTGAAAAACAGGTCATGTCATAATAAGCAACATTTGCTGGTTAAATAGCTGATCGATCTAGCGCACAACATGAGCTTGTGCTGTAGAATGGCTGTTTTATTTGACATTTGGTACAAAAGTTGACATTTGGTACACAAGTAGACATTTGGTACACAAGTAAAGTTGTTTAAAGCTTTTTCGACCAGTGGTCTGGGGACCAGCAATGGTCCTTGAGAGGGTTCCAGTTTGTCCCCAGGCTAAATGATGGAAAGTTGGTTAACCAAATAACCAGAGCGTAAAAATGAAATGGATCCTTGCAGGTCCATTTTCGTTTCATGTCTACACTCTCAAGAGTTAAAATATTTCATCTGAATTAACCCAAGTCTACATAATTAGAGGATGTGTGGAAGAATCATTTTTGATATTATTACTATAGGTATTGTGAACAAAAGCAAAATAAATCTTTAGTTTGGGGTCTGTGGGGCTACATTGTCTTCAAATGGTGGTCCTTGGCTCAAATGCTGAATAAATAGTGGGCCCTGGCATCAAAATGGTTGAAAACCCCTGGTTTAAGGCTTAAGACCTATAGATGACTTTACTGTACTGTATATTATCTAATATGACAGCAGTGTTTAGGCTCACAACAATTACCTTAAAGAGCTGATTCTGAAGATGAACAAACAATTTATTCTAAGGGTGCCATGGATGAGCCTGTCTTGAAAGTGTCCAACCCATAGTTGGACACTTGAGGGGAGAGGGCAGGGCTTACGGAAAGGTCTATTGCACACCAGACCTGTACAGGGACGTTTTGGAACCTACTCAAGGACACTTTGAGACCCACTGGTGTTAGCAGAAGTGTTTCCAGTGAGCCTCCATGCACAGCACCCTGGCTCTGACTGGAACGGAGCAACAGAGCTTTAATTAGTATCAGCGGCGACACCAACATAGACGGATCTAGAAATGATGGGTCCCTGGGCTGTCACCAGCCAAAGGACCCACCTACACTGGAGGATTTTTTATTGTACATAGTGTCTGAACACATACATATCAATTAAGATATTATAGGTGTGCGATATTCACCTCATTTCAGAAGGATTTACATTAAGAGATTGCATGAAAATAATAAACAGCCCAAAATAACTACAGCTAAATAAATACAAACACTTGTTGCAGTAGTGTACCATATCATGATGGTTTATGACTTTGGGAGTTATGTTATTTACACAAAATTAATAAGCCCCCTTGTAAATAACAGTGAAAAGGACTGTGTGTGTCACTGTTACCCTTTTTTGGAGGGGGGCCTGAGCTTGGGCCTCTTAGTGATCATGCAGACACTCAACCTCAGGGCTCTCCCCTAGATGAGGGGCCTCTGGGCCAACGTGGACGTTGGATAATCCTCCCCTGGGCACCAGAGGAAGGAAGTAGGGAACGGCCCGAGTTCTTTTCAAAATGGCGTGCTGTGTGTGTGTGTGTGTGTGTGTGTGTGTGTGTGTGTGTGTGTGTGTGTGTGTGTGTGTGTGTGTGTGTGTGTGTGTGTGCGTGTGTGTGTGTGTGTGTGTGTGTG
Source organism: Benthosema pterotum (assembly GCA_039105355.1). NCBI lineage: Eukaryota > Metazoa > Chordata > Actinopteri > Myctophiformes > Myctophidae > Benthosema > Benthosema pterotum. The sequence continues at coordinate 24,476,118 of CM076981.1, read as the reverse complement.
TGTGTGTGTGTGTGTGTGTGTGTGTGTGTGTGTGTGCGTGCGTGCGTCCACCAGGTGATGCTGGCGGAGCTGAAGGGCACGGAGGAGGTGTACGCCGTCAAGGTGCTGAAGAAGGACGTCATCCTGCAGGACGACGACGTGGACTGCACCCTGACGGAGAAACGCATCCTGGCGCTGGCGCGGAAACACCCCTACCTCACCCAGCTGTACTGCTGCTTCCAGACCAGGGTATGTGGACACACACCCCCCCACAGACACACACACGCACACGCACACACACACACACACACACACACACACACACACACACACACACACACACACACACACACACACACACACACACACACACACACACAATGTAGACTTGGACTTAGACATACTGTAATTCACATGATGAATATTTCAACTCTTGAGAGTGTAAAAATACACTCTCAAAGAGTTACATCTGGTTAACCAACTGTCCATCATTTAGCCTGCGGACCACTGGTTGTAAACCACTGTGAGAGGAGGAAAAATGAGCGTTTTATCTCTAGCGCCTGACGCTATTTCACCCCAACTCACCAGCCAAAAAGCACTAATTTTTCCGCCAGGAGCTTTTCACTATTTTTGGCACTAAGGGGGTCTGAAAAAAAGCTAAATACAGCGACAAATGCGCCAAGTTGGCATCACTGTACGCACACGCACGCACACACAAAGGGTTGGAGCATTAAGCGCCTTTTGTATTTTAGTCTCCCAAGTATTTGCGTGATCAGTGTGTTCCTGTTATTGCATGCTGTGCTCTAAACAAAAAAAAAGCCATGCAGCTTTACTTGCTGGAGCCACCAGGGTGCTCCATTGTGTTTTCCATTTACCGCCTTCTGTTCTAATAAATGCCAGTAACATGCAGTATCATCACTTCACTGAGAATTGTTTTGAGGAAAAGCAAGATTTATTAATAATAATAACTTTAATTTTATAGCGCTTTTCAAAGCATGCATCACAAAGTGCTGAACAACAGTCATCATAACATCTTCGTCTCACAGCATAAAATATACAAGTAAGGTACAATGAATCAAAGGCTATTACGCAATGAGCAAGAAATTTGATGGCGACGAGCAATAAAACACGTTAGAATAAACAAAAAGAAAAAACAGACTAAAGGAACTTTGGTCTCTGGGCAGATATCAAATAAACAGAATACAAACATAAGTAACACAAGCTATATCAAATGAGCAGATGTAAGGGGAGGCTTTGCTGAACAGATGTCTTTTCATAAGTGTTTTAAAAGATGACAGTGGATTGGCTTCTCTGATTGGCTGGGGAACAGTATCCCACAACCTGGGTGCTTGTGAGGCAAAAATCCTGATTATTATATTGGAACAGCCTCAGCTGCTGTCGATTCCCTTTTCATTTATTGTTTTCAAGTTCTTTTAGGGGGGGAGGTTTTGCACTCACACGCTATGCTCCCTAAATATTTGGGATATATCTTTTCGTAAACAGGAATTGTCAGCAGCAGTTATGGATTGATCGGCTTTGAAAGGCTGAAGTATGAAAGACGATAAAGATCTACCCCACTTATAGCACTATTGTTTTCATTATAGCAGTGGTTTTCAACCTTTTTCATACCAGGGACCACTATTTATTCAGCATCTGAGCCACTATTTATTCAGCATTTGAGCCATTTTCACCCCACAGACCCAAAACTAAAGACTTATTTTGCTTTTATCCAAAATTCCATTCTTTTGTCCAAAATGACCATTCTTCTAGGCTAATTAAGATTATGAATATAAAATGAATATAAAAATGAAACCAAATGGACCCTTACCGGTCCATCTGGTTAACCCAACTTTTCATCTGGTTAACCAACTTAGCTGGGCACCACATGGAACCCTCTCAAGGACCACTGGTTGAAACCCACTGCATTATAGGAAGATATAGGAAATGGAAACAAGTGCCAGGACTTGTCTGACTGTACCTCGCACTGTATACATATCTGACTGAAGCATACAATTCAATTCAATTCAATTCAAATGGCTTTATTGCCATGAGAAAACATACATTTATATTGCCAAAGCAGGAACAGAACAACAAGAAAACACAATATAACACAATAGTTAATCAATCAATCAATCCAAACTCCCCCTGTCTCTGTCCAGGACCGCCTGTTCTTCGTGATGGAGTACGTCAACGGAGGAGACCTGATGTTCCAGATCCAGCGCTCCAGGAAGTTCGACGAGACGCGCTCGCGCTTCTACGCCGCTGAGGTCACCTCGGCGCTCATGTTCCTGCATCGCAACGGGGTCATCTACAGGTGCCCCAAAAATAATACATATAATAAAAACACGCCCTGACCTGTTCTAGCACTGTCTGGCTGCTATACACGGGCACAGCAGAGGACAAAAACCCACACCTGTCAAACTGCTGGAATTGTGTGTAGAAACCATAGCAATATTAGGCCTGAATCAGCCACCAACGGCTTCTTGCAGATATAGTTGGCGGCGGATTTCAATCGCTCTTACTCAGGAAGCCAGTCTCTGATTGATGGTGTGAACGAGGTGCATGGTTTGTTGTGGGTTGTTCTTGGTCTGTCAGCAGAAAAGAGATAGAGCTTGCACAGCAAACAACAAAAGAATGTCTTTATTACTAGAATGACAACTTTTTGATCATCTAGATCAGTGGTCTTCAAGCAGTGGTCCGGGGACCACGAGTGGTCCTTGATAGGGTTCCAGGTGGTCCCCAGCTAAGTTGGTTAACCAGATGTAACTCTTGAGAACGTAAAAATGAAACCAAATGGACCCTGGCAGGTCCATTTGGTTTCATTTTTACACTCTCGAGAGTTAAAATATTCATCATCTGAGTTAGCCCAAGTATAGACAACTACAGTAGAAGATTAATGGTCATTTTGGTCTGTATGTTTTGCATGTTTTGTCTCCCAAATCCAACCTGGAATTGTGGACAAAAGCAAAATAAATCTTTAGTTTGGGGTCTGTGGGGCTAAAATGTCATCAAATGGTGGTCTCTGCCCTGGTATGAAAAAGGTTGAAAACCACTGATCTAGATCTTCTGCTGAAGTCCATTTTAGCCCAGCACCCAGTCGATGTGCATATTCTACGTCTACTTGTCTACTCTTGTTGTTGGTCTATGACATAACACCCCCCCTCCCCCCAGTCCCCTGAAAAAAAAAAAAAACAGAAAGTTCAACACCCACGCTTTGGGCGATGCGTTAGCCGCATGCACATGCTCACATGCTCACCCCCCACAGGGATCTGAAGCTGGACAACATCCTGCTGGACGCGGAGGGTCACTGCAAGCTGGCAGACTTTGGCATGTGCAAGGAGGGCATCACCAGCGGCGTCACCACCACCACCTTCTGCGGCACGCCTGACTACATCGCCCCTGAGGTGAGTCACTGCACTCAAAAAGGACACACAGGTGCTTTGCTTTCCCTGGTTTTAACGGGTCTAGCCCAGGGATTCTCAACTGGACCGCCAGCCTGTCCGAGAATCAAGCCGGGGACCACTGTTGCGCTCTCTTTTCCGAGACTTCCCAGTAAACTGTGACCCATTTTTGCTTGTACCAAATTGTGCCTGACAAGTCATCCAGAACAATGGATTGTGTTTCATACATGACATGGTCTGTGGTCAATAAGCTCAGCTGATCCTCTTCTGTCCAAGTGCATTTGGTAGTGAAGCACAAGCATTCTCCCACCACTTTTGGTGATTATTTTAGGGGGTTGCGGCCTGAAAAGGCTTAGAAACACTCCACTGAAATAAACCATGTGTTGGTGATGGTGGAGGGTGACTTTCAATGTTGATTTTGACAGCACATTTTGATTTAATTTGAGCTTACTTTGGAATACAATTCATTAGACATATCTTATTCATTCCCATGAAATGCTTTTAGTCTTAGTCCATGCAGTTTTAGTCCATTAAGTAAATCTACAGTTGATTTTGTGTTTCTGAGGAACTTGGTTGCATGCTGAAAAAAATCGATCTATAAGCTCACACACATTGTTGTGTTGTGTTGTCAGATTGGCTATTTTCAGAATGCAACACCCGAGCATCAACCAAAGTATATATTTATTCATAGTTTTGGTCATCACAGCTTATTTAGCTTTAATTGGGTAGGGTGGGTGTAGTCGATCTTTTCCTCACAGTTTTAGTTAACGACATCCACCTACTGGCGGTGTTTTGCGCTGGTCCTCCAGATTCTTCAGGAGCTGGAGTACGGGGCGTCGGTGGACTGGTGGGCCCTGGGGGTGCTCATGTACGAGATGATGGCAGGCCAGCCGCCGTTCGAGGCGGACAACGAGGACGACCTGTTTGAGTCCATCCTGCACGACGACGTCCTCTACCCCGTGTGGCTGAGCAAGGAGGCCGTGTCCATCCTGAGGGCGGTATGTACCTGCTGTCTGTCTGTCTGTCTGTCTGTACCTTACTTACATACAGTATATTGTGTTGTGATTTTTCTCAATTTAACATCTTTTTATGAACACAGAACACACAGGTTGTGTTTAGGTTCTGGACAAACGTTTTTTGGCATTTCAAGCCTATTTTTCCATCCATTTTCGCCTTCATTTCACTTAAATTTAAATAGATTTACAACAAGGCGACCAGATTCAAACTCACCAATCCAATGTGGGATAAAGAGTGTGTACATATGAAGTGTTGTGTCACACAAAATAAAACAAAAATAACATCTTCGATGGCAATGGCGGGCCGGCAGTTTGAGACCACTGGGTTAGAGGTTAGGGATTGAGTTTAGTAGGGAAAACGCTCAACTGGTTTGCAAAACGGTTGCGGCTGTTATGCAAAATAGTCGTGTCTGTTAGGCAATATAGGTACAAGTCTTATGCGCATAGTCACGGCTGTTATATAAAACCACCGCAACAGTCCGTCACAGTCGCAAATGGATTTTACTGTCTCTCCGCAGATCCTAGCCTGACACTCGCCTGCAGTATCAGCACACTAACCCCGTACCTATGTGAAATATTGAAATATATTGAAGTATATTTAAATATTTCTAGATATATTGAAATATATTCCACACTAATGTCACTTTTCTGACAGACCAAGGTTTTTCCATGTTTTTCAGGGATAAATAATTTGGCCCCCGAAGAACTATTTATTTTAACATTAAAATCCAGAAACAATGATATTCTGAGCGTGAGTTATCGTCAAGGGTGTTTCATTCCTCTGTTGGTACCAACTGCTACAGTGCTATTGACACAGTGCTGCCTGTTAGCTCGGCGGGGTTCTTCACACAGCCCTCTGACACCGTGGTTGTCACATATATACTCGCCTGCTTGTTTATCACGACCCCTGAAACGGATTAACGCCTTTATCCCCGTTGCGGACCAGTTAGCAGGCATGGCCCACGTGCGCTTCTGTTTACCCCATTGTTTATAACCCATACATTAACACCCAGACATTAACCCATAAGGACCTGAGGCTGATTCTACACGATGCCTTCCAAATTGCTTTTTATGATTTTTCTAAAACATTTCACAATAGACTGTATAGCAGACGGTAAAATCCAAAATTACACGGGTTGTAACGGGTTTGAATGGGTCCTTCACATTAAAACACGTCCTGGTTGAGTTGTTATATCTACTCAGAGCTTTGCGAGCAGCCCAGACGGGGTTTAAGTTGCTTGATTCAATATACAGTATACTCCTATTCCTGTAGGATACCAGGACTCCATGTTAACACCTACATAACAAATCTAATAATGTAATTTAACGCATAATGTAAATATACCATGCCTATTTCCATATAAGCTCAGCAGAAAATCACATTATTATACAGTAACTAGCATAACTCAGTTATGCTAGTTATAAGTCAGTTATGAAGTGTCTTTATGTCTAATCCTTTTATTTTAGACATGGTGAGTTCTAGCATTACTCTGATCCTGTGTGTGTGTGTGTGTGTGTGTGTGTGTGTGTGTGTGTGTGTGTGTGTGTGTGCGTGTGCGTGCGTCCGTGTGTGTGCGCGCGCGTGTACAGTTCATGACTAAGAACCCAGCCAAGCGTCTGGGTTGTGTGGTGAACCAGGGCTGTGAGGAGGCCATTAAGACCCACTCCTTCTTCAGGGAGATAGACTGGATCCTGCTGGAGCAGAGGAAGGTCAAACCCCCCTTCAAGCCACGCATTGTACGTATACTACACACACATAACGACACACACACTCTTCCTTCCTCTATTTTATTTCTGCATCTCTTCCTCACTTAATTTCTTTCTTTTCTCTCAATTCTCACACTTTCCTTCTTCCCTCTTATATTTACATGTGACAAGAGTTGGATTTAGTGTGGTCAGCTTTTTTCGTACTTTGAGGGGCACACTGTGTTCCAGCCGATCCAATGAAAATACTTGTGTTGTTCACTCCCAATCTGAACTGGCCTTTACATTGCATTGACTTAGAGACAAATAGTTACACACTGGACAGGAAAACTATTCAAAGAAAATTCTGTCTGAATTTCCCTGAAGGTAGTTCTGAAGTTTCTGAACCAAATCAGAGCTCTCATCCCTCCAGGCAATAGTAGGGTTTTTGATCTGTGAGTTCTGCCTCTGGAACGCATATTTTATTTTCATTTGTAAACAGTGACAGAGTGGTGTGGAGCAGGTCTAACCTACACACAGCCTATATGCATAGCACGATGATTAAGTTTACACCATGTGGTGTCATATTAATATTCTATTGGCTTTTGATGCAATGTTGTGTTTTCAGGAAGTAATTACATTTTGATTTTAAGGACGTTTGATATTAAAATACACAAAAGTGAAACTTTTCCATTTTTTTTGGTATGCTCTGTTGACCACGGATGTGACTCACATTAAAAGTTGTCAACAATATTTCAATGTTTTGCATTCGCTTCAATGACCCCCTTTTCTCTGTCTATGTCTCTGCAGAAAACCAAGCGAGATGTGAATAACTTTGACCAGGATTTCACCAAGGAGGACCCAGTGCTGACCCCTACGGACGAGGCCATCGTACGACAGATCAACCAGGACGAGTTCAAGGACTTCTCTTTCTGCGCTCTGGATGAGGCGCACACCTAATGCTTTAATGCACACACACACACACACACACACACACACACACACACACACACACACACACACACACACACACACACACACACACACACACACACACACACACACACACACACACACACAGGCTAGTAGTAAAGTGGAACCCTTTACCGACACACACAAACATCACTGTCACTTCTTTACTTTAAAAGTTGTCGTTACTTCGTTGGAATTATTATTTACCGCAAAGATGTGTCGTTCTTGTTGCCTGGCTTTTATTATGAATATGACTATGGCATACACATACACACACACACACATACACATACTGTACATATACTGTACATGAACATACCCACATGCACTCAACTCAAGCCAATTGCACTCACACAAACACTCAAACATTATTCCCGTGCAGCTGCCACACACACACACACACAAACCCGTGCGCAGAACTCGTGTCCATTAACTCTGCGCTTCTCGAAATGCGGGGAGGGTCTAGGGGACCCTCACACAGGGCTCCTTGAGGGTGTCCCGAACAGACCCTTACTTAACATGTCTGTCCTAACTCTTGAGAGTTTGCAAACTGAACTTTTCGTACGCTGTCAAGAGTTACGGGACGTCCTTGGAAAGTAAAAAGTTTTCGGAACCGCTGCATTTACTCGTACATAGGTTCACGCATACATAAGCGCAAATGCGTGCGCGCACACACAGACACACACACACTGATCATACTCATACACACTTGCTTCTCTCTCCAGCGCCTGTACACACATGGGACTGTGGGTGTCGGGGTGTAGAGGCCTGTACATAGCCGTGTCCATTGGCTGTATTGTGTTCGTATAATTGTCTGCTAGTATTGGAGAGTGACGCATGGGGACAAAGCATCCTACTTTGTGTTTATACTGCTTTTATTATGGACCAGATAGGGCCAAAAAATACCCTTTTGTGCAATACTCCCCCCCCACCCCTCCCACCCCCAGACGTATTATTATTATCTATTATGTTTTTGTTTTTTTATCCTCACATTATGTCGTGTTGGATTTTTTGGGGGGGGTATGACTGAATCATGGTTTAGCATTTGTTGTTTTATTTTGATCCCTTTTGTTTTAATGACTGTACAGTGTTTTCCTGAGATGAATTCACATCTCCATGTATTGCTGTTTTCACTGGCATACTGTATGCCGACACGCACGCATACTCACACGCAGCACAGTGCACACGAACGTGCGTGCTCACGCACACACACACACACACACACACACACACACACACACACACACACACACACACACACACACACACACACACACACACACACACACACTGTATTACTATACTTAAAAAATGTTGGATGGCATTGAAAATTGCAGAGAAGTAGATCATTTAAAAAAAATGTTTTTGGCTTTTCTGCCTCTGATTGATGAAAGGAAGAAAGGCAGAGACATGCAGCAAAGGCCGCCATGGGACGATGGGACTTGAACGCGCAACACGCTGTCAGGCCAAAGCCTATGTGGCATGCGTCTGGGCACACTCGACCAGCGGGCGCTCCAGAAAAATTCATCAAGATCTAAACGCAGCTTCAAATTTCAAGACCCAAATTAGCCAATTTGCATTGTTCCAATAGGCCAGAGCGCAACATGCACCGCTCTAGTTTCTCTAATTATACTATAGTTGTGGGGACATTTGGCTGTAGCGAGTATAGCATTACAGTGCACGCACACACACGCACGCATACACGCACACACACAAGCACTTCTCTCACTCTTGTCTGTGTCTATAAAGTGAATGTTGAGCTGGAGTTACAGGCTATTGAACTAATTACCTGGAGTGGAGTGTTACAGACGTCCTTTGAGGCGGGCGTCACCGTGAATTGTGTCCTCCTTCCCGCGAGATAGGCATGTGTCGCCGTGAAATGTGTCCTCCCTGGGGGCGGGGCCCCAAATGCCTCTCCTCTGTTTTTCTTTTAATGTTTTAAGCTAAAAGGTTCGTCTATTTCATCATAATGTTTTTTTTTGGTGTGTGTGTGTGTGTGTGTGTGTGTGCGCGCGCGCACGTACGCGTGTGTGTGCATGTATGTGTAGGTGAGTGCACACTTACTGTTGTGAATGTACATAGCTGTGAACGGATGTGTAACGTATTCTTTCTTTTTTTTTGTTTTACATCTTTGAAGGTCTGTCACTTCTATCTTTGTCACTTCCATTTCTATGGTAACCACCGCTACCAGTATTCTTCTCTTCCTTTCATCCTTCATCCCCCCACACACACAGACACACACAGACACACACAGACACACACACACACGCACAGACACACACACACGCACAGACACAGACACACACACCCCTTCGCAGCCATCTCACTCCGCCAAATTCAGTGTCACTGTCTGCTTATGACTTTAAATGTTTTTCTTTCCAAAATGTCTGTCTTTTTCAGCTCCCTTTATTATTATTATTATTATTATTATTATTATTATTATTATTATTATTATTATTATTGTAAAGTATCTGGCAGAAACCTTTGTGTACAACACTATAACTATACTATTATAGGTCTGTTGCAGCCGGGCTAAGGGGGAGAAACCAGCATCTGAATAAACACACACACACACACACACACACACACACACACACACACACACACACACACACACACACACACACACACACACACACACACACACACACACACACACACTATGAATTTCCCTTCCTCTCTCATCTCTTCCTACTCTCTCTCTTATGTCTGACGGTGCCGTGCCACGGGAATAGCCGATCTGAACACCTCCAGCGCATCTTTAAGACATTGTCGGCTGAGGGAAGAATCAAAATGTATTCTGATTGTGTTTTCACGACATCCTTCGGTATGATGCAGAGCAACGAAAACGATAAGCTCTGTTCTATTCCATAGCGTTAGAAGGACTTCTCTTCAATGCTACGGGACCAGAGCTAGGCTCGGCAGGGACAGCTCCCGTTGGTGCATCCTCCAAACAATTCACTCTCAGTTGACTTCAAGAAACGAGCTCATATACAGAGCAACAGGTGCGCAAGAGGGGAACAAACTAGGGCCAAAAACTGAGTAGAATAGACTCTGATGCCTCGGATTGGGAGTTTTCACCCCCCCCCCCCCCCCCCCCCCCCCCCCCCCCCTCCCCACACACACACACACACACACAAACTCGTAGCTCGGCTATTCCCGTCGCGCTGCAATGTTTCTACTGGGCACACACGGCCGAGAGCACAATCAAGGCTATAGTTTTTACGCGCACTCACTCGCACAAGAAGACGACGGAGCGTGGTTTTCCTGTGTTCTACTGTACAGTGTTGTATATAGGGCCGGCTGGAGGCCCTCTCTCTGTGTGCAGTAGAGTCTGTCTGTTATATAGTGAAGCTTGGTGCACCCAGGGGGGGAGGGAGGGAAGAAGGGGGCTGTTAATTTTCTCTCTTGCTCACACACTATCTAAACTCTGTGCCAAATGTAGTGTAACAGCCGGGCCGTCCCGTCTGCTCTTGGTCTGATTCCATTAAACACTGAGCTGTGTACAAATACATCAACCCCCTCCCCTGGTCCGCCTGCTGTGTCTTCTGTCTGAGTTAACATTCATCTAACACCAGGTAGTGCTGGACAGCCACCAAGTGCATTTTGGGAGGAATTTGTGCTTTACTTGCGTATTTCCAATTTCCAATGTGTACTTTTACATCTACTCCACTGAAAATGTTACTTTTACTCCACTAATTTGAAACCTATTACTAGAGTTACTATAGCTACTTAATTACACTTTGGAGTGTTTGTACTTCCAATTTTCCACATCTTTACTTCTGCACTACATGTCAGAGCCAAAAATGTATCTTCTACTCCTCTACAATTATTTGAAAACATGAATTACTAGTTACTTTGCAAATTTAGTAATTTGAGTATTCTGATACTTTTGTACTTACTTGAGTAGCCTACATTTGTACATCCACATCTTGTAAGCTACTTGCTGCGGAGTATATCTATTATTTACTTAAGTAAATGTAAGTTTTTCTACCACTGCATCTTATAAATACCACCAGGGGTGGTATCTACATCTTTTTTGGCAGGAGAGGTCTGCAGACAAGCTTCAGGTAAAGGAGGTACTTTATTGTTGAGGGGCGCTTCTATAGTATATAAACTACACTGCTATAGTTTTAATGCCATTGACAACGGATGGGGAATATACATCATGTGTTGCACGATGATAAGAGCACCCCTCACTTCACACACGTGTGGTCTTTAATTCCTGGAAGTCCATGCTATGCCTTTATTGACCAAGCACCCTCCATCAATATGTGTGTAAACAGGTGTGCTCTGAATGTGCAGTCTTTTCAGACAGTTATTAAAATTTCTAGCACACGAAGCAGTACCAGAATCTGTGACTGCTTGGAGACTCCAAGCAGTACCAGAACCGCTGTGTTTAAGCATGTCTAGCGTGTCACCTATGGATGATAAGAAACAAAGTAATACAGTATATTTATAATGATCAAGATTCAAGAACAATATCCTAAGTGTCCTGCTCCTCCAAATAACTATAGCCTATAAGTGTATACTTGTAAAGGCCCTACTAACCATAACCCATCTGACAATCTCCCTTGTGTGGTAAACCACAACAAAAAGCTTTGAGATTAAAACGGTTTTAAGGTAGACAACACCTCTATGCAGCTCATTGAGTTGCAGGGGGTTGCATTAAGTGGTTTAGGCCAACTTTTAAAAGCTTTTTGTCCCCACCCGACCCTTTAAGCCAATTAAGTGTGGTTATAACTAAGCCTACATACATCAAAGCTCTCATGACTCACGCACTGAGCGTGTGACACACTCTTCAGAGTGTATTCACACGCACACACGCCACACATGCGTCTTCACACGCACGTCAAAATAACTCGCCAAATAGTGCAGCGGTTAAGCAAACCAATTGTGCACTTTATGACTAAAGCATGAAACTTTCCACAGTGTTTCTACACACCATGAAGTTTGTTTTGAGATGTGGAAACACTTCTGAGCATGAATGTTTCTATATGCCAGAGGCTGTACAAATACCGGGTTGTCAAAAACATGTATTTTTTACTTTTCTGCAGACACATTGATAAGATATCAACAACAAGAGTTCTGGAACCCACTAATTATCATCAAATTTCTTCAATGGGTTATATCACCAGTATAAGATGTGTCATTTGTGTTTCAGGGTCCATTAGGTCACACAAACTTACCTCACATGACCAAAGACAAAAAACGGATTTTCAACAATTTGTGTTAAATTGGATCGAGCATTTCACATCTCTTCTAGACATTTCCTAGTTAGAGTAAAGTGTCTCCTAGTTGCAATAAAGAGTGTCTATAATGCAATGACACTGTTAGTGAGGCCTAACAGTCTCCTGAGTAGGGATGACACCGTATGAGATTTTGGAAACCTATACCTCAGTGTTTCATGATTTTTGAAAATGAATAAATACATACTAATATAGTATGTATTTATTAATTTTTAAATACCATAGGTATGTGCTATAACCTACAGCAGAACTGCACTGTGCATGTTCAGAACGGCATGCCCGGAACTGTTAACACTGTCAGACTGACATCTGGAGACCTTGAGTCACCGAGAGTCATTGACTTCAGAATTGCTTTCTGACATGTGCCAGTCTCCATTAAATGGAGGTTTTGTTCTAAGGAATCACAACAGCAATACAATATAGAAAAAACATAATTGACAGGTGCTCTTCATACAAGACACCCTGGGGAACCCTGTATCACCCAGCATCGGGGCATTACTGCACGTAGAAGATAGCAGTACAGAGGATGAGATTAGCTGGACACTGACACCGATACCAAGAACAACCAACCAAAGGTACTGTGTTCCAGGACTCTTCTTATTGATATACTGTCTGTATGCCTGCAAAAAGTGGAAAAATCCATGTTTTTGACCACCTTACATTTGTACAGCCTCTAACACATGAAAGCACTTCAACTGAGAAGTGTTTCCACACCTGAAAATAAACTTCATGGTGTATAGAAACACTATAGAAAGTTTCATGCTTTAGTCATAAAATGCACAATACCTTCCATTTAATGAGCTTAACCGCTGCACTAAAAGTCATTTTTTGCCCCTGGCAGCTTTCTAGAGTTTGCTAAGGGTGTAGGTAGACCCCTGCAGGCCCTGGCGTGCAAGACACGTTTAAAATCTAAGTTGAATGCATTAACCTAGAGGTGTTGTGCGCCCTTTCATAACAATGGTGACAACTCTTTAAAATATAAATAAACCCATCCACCCCAACATCGCAATCATAAACTGTTCAAAATAATATCCCCAGTATATTTACACCCACAGTACATTATTAAACATTCACAAACACACTTTAAAACCATAAACAGTAATAATTTATAGAATTTACACCCATTCAAAATGTGTGCATTTAGTTTATTAAAAAAGAAAGAATTCACTTCTTTGTCCATGTGTTCATATATCTGTATGTCGTGCAGTATTTCACTGGAAATATAATAATTAATGAAGAAATGTCAGTGCCAGCACCCATCTTTTGCATGGGCCTTTGGGTTTCTCAAGCTAACTTGGTTGTTTTGAAAGGCAATATATAAAATTATTATTATTATTATTATTATTACCCCTAACACACACAAAATAGTCAACATATTTTCGTTTTCTTTACTAGATGGAACAAATGTCTTAACTAGGCCTATTAGTGCTACTCTGTTATTGTTGTTGTGATAACCAGCCGATGGGCCGGTTCGGTGGTGCCCCCCCGGCCCCCCCGGCCCCCCGGCGCCCCCGACCCATCCAATCTCACACTCCCAACAAACTTCAAAAGTTGAGAGCCTACATACATGCAGTTGCAAAGTGAAACTGAATGCACAAAATGCATATTGCTCAGAATGCTCACAGATGAGTGATGTTTCTCCAGGCCAGCTATAGCTTCTGACCTATCACAGCCATGATACTGTATGTGCTGGAGGAGGGGAGGCAGAGCCTGCTTAGAGTATCTACGGTTACGCAATCTCCATTCATTTCATGGGGCCGGTTTGGCGGCTCTGTTCTACTGAGAATGGGGACGACAACAAACGGGTTAAGTCCTGAAGTAGGCAGAAATGCATTCGACATAGGCAACAGTTCAGATTTAAAGGGGAATTCCCTTTTTCAATCTGTTCCTGCGAGTGTATAAATGTGAACCAAATGGACCGTGTCTGTCCATTTAGTTCCATTTGGTCACTCCCCGAAGCATAGGTCCTAAAAGAAAAATCATTAACATAGTGAAACACATACAGCTTGACCTCCATTTCTACAAACACAAAATGGGGGGATTTTTTTTTAGGACGCAGCAAACCATAGGAGCCACTCAGCCCAGGTTACTAAAACACGTCTTATTTGGGCCGTCCTCGTTGAAGACAGTGTATTTCAATTCCAAGTTTGTCAGGCTGAATGAACGGCGCTCGAGTTCTCAGTGTCTGACCCCACAATGTCGCAACTCTTCCACTAGACGGCTCCGGAGGAGTGGAGTCTGTCTGTCTGTCTGTCTGTGAAGCACTAGCTGCCGCTGTGCTGCCTGCTGCCACCATCCTGTCTGCTGCTCATCATCATTACATTGGCCACCACCTGTGTCTACTGTCTAATCTGTGCGTCTGGCGCGCCTGCGGATCGAGATTTATTTATTTGCACCATGACAGCAGACGATCCATGTGGTAAAACAACACCAGACAAGGAGAAACAAAGGTAGGTCGGCAGTAATCTGATTTATATGAGTTATAGCTTCCCCAGAAGTCTGGACAAGAGGCGAAAATTCATTAAAGTCCAGACACGAGGAAACGCAATTGTCATAAAGTCCATCTGTGTCACCTATTGTTTCTCTAATAAGTTATGAATATAAGTGGCAAACAATATATATTAGATGTTGAATCATTTAATTTAATTTACAGTAGGCCGCCCTATAACTTAATTCCAAAATGTGTCTTTTACACGCTGTACGTCTGCTTTATGGACACATTTGTCTGTGAAAGTAGAAAATAGTCAGTTACTTCGTGATAATAGTAATTTATTAGCCTATGATCCCATATGGAAAAAAAAAACTTTATATGCGAACTCTTGAAAGTGGTACCTTTCATACAAGCCACTTTACAAAAAATACTATGGATCTTATATCCGTTTCGTATCATATGTGGCATATATAATTCTGATAAATTAGTAAAATTACAATATTATATATGTTTCACTTAACAAAAAATACCATGGGTCTTATACATTTTTTAACGTCATATATAATTCCTATCACAAAATTATATTGTTTTATGTGTACAAAAATACTATGGCTTTTAGACGTTGTATTAACTTTATTCCCGTGCAATTGCATGCAATTCTAATTGATCGAATTGCAAAATAAGCTACAGTGGCAGTAAACAGATACTCAAAGATGAATTGAATACACAGGTCCTGTGTATTCAATTCATTAAGACATTAAAGACAAATGATAATGTACAATAATATGCAAAACATCAAATACACAGTAATACAAATGTAAAAGATACAGTATGTAGGGGGCTACAGTAAGTATTTCCGGTGGTAAGCTTAGAGTTTTTATAGGTGCCTGTCACAGATTGCACAACACGTTGCTTTATACCGTAGTGTTTTGAGTGTTTTTTGAGTGTTTTTTAATAGGAACCATGTACAAAAGGGTGTTCTTTTTCTTTGACAGTGTGATTGAGTTCTTGTTGTCCCGTCTATCTTATTTGTCTTGTAATTAGCAAACACTTGCTAATGCCAGCGTCCTCACTTCCCATACACACCAATCATGCTGGGTAAGACACGTTGTAGAGTCTATCAGCGGAAATTGTGGTATTTAGTTGGATCTACTGCCTAAAGAAATGACATTGACACTAGAAATGTGGGGTTCAATGTCCTGCCCGCAAGGACACATCAGCATGTCAACAGGAGGAGACAGGATTCGAACCACCAACCCACAGATTGTCGGACGTTCTACCCCCTCAGCCACAGCTGTCCTAGGAACCTGAACCTACTGTATTCCTTCTTCCTACTCCAGGGCTGTTAGTCGTGAAGCAGCGAGGATCAGGCGTAAAGCAGAGTCTGATGTGTTAAACGACCTGTCCAGACTGCTGCCGCTCCCAGCCGCTGTTCGGGCTCACCTGGATAAACCCTCTGTCATGCGCCTCACGATCAGTTACATGCAAACACGTTCACTGCTCTCAGGTATGTACAGGTATCGGCCTATAATGGCAGCGGTCAGGGACGGATCTAGGCATGGCGCGGGGGGCCTAAATGCCCAGACTGTCCCACCAAACATGATGGCATGCAAAGCAACCCAAAATGTTTCAAATTAAATATATTATATTTAAAATGATTTGAAACACTGCTACTAACTAACTACAATTTTGGCACCACTAAACCAACAGCATTTTATCATTCAAAACAGAAAACTCTCAAGGCTAAATCAGACCTTTAATTTATGCATGCTAACCGATGTTATTATTGAAGCTTACTTGCCTAATTTAAGTCCTGTAACCGAAAATGGTATGGGTGCGGCGATGAAGTCGCAACGATACCATACGTATTATCCACAGCATTGAAAATGTAAATTGAGTTTCCACAGTCATGAGATTCCTGGAAATATTTCTAAATTCGAAAGAAATTCTACTGATAATAAAATAAATATACAGTCCTCTAAAAGGTTTGGAATTTATCAAGGGTCTAGGAAAAATAATTGAATATGTGTCGATTTTGGCTATTGATTTTGTTAATAAAAACATGTGAACAATTACAACAAAAGCGGCAGAGTGACTGCAGCCTAAACCAATATGTGACAAACATTACAGAACTACAAGCTCACAATGTACTGTGGTGTGATCGTATTCCATAGGATAGCTGGTATAGCAAAACATTTGGTACAACATTTGCAATAGAATTATAGCATTATATATTGTATGTTACTGTGCTACACTGGACGGGAGTAAGGGACTCATCATCACACAGAATGATTGTTATCCTGGCCTGGGAATTCTGGAAAGGTTTTGGAAAGTCATTGGTAAAAGTATGGGAAGTTCCCTGGTAAAATTGCAAAAAGTATTGGCATCAACAGACAACAGAGCAGTGCTATGTGGTCTATAAAGACATCCTGTGTACTGTATATACCTTCTGTTACAGGCATCGGTGGGACACTGACAAAGACACAACACGCTTCAAAACACAGACCGCTGCCGGGGAGAGGGGAGGAAGGAAACAGCGTAGCACAAAGGTGGGAGGAGGAGGAGATGAAGGAGAAGAAGAGAAGAAAAGAAGAGCCGGAGGAGGAGGTGACGAAGGAGAAGGAGGAGAGAAGAAAACAGGAGCTGGAGGAGGAGGTGATGAAGGAGAAGGAGGAGAGAAGAAAAGGAGAGCCGGAGGAGGAGGAGCAGGTGACGAAGGAGAAGGAGGTGAGAAGAAAAGAAGAGCTGGAGGAGGAGGAGGTGACGAAGAAGAAGGAGGAGAGAAGAAAAGAAGAGCTGGAGGAGGAGGAGGTGACGAAGGAGAAGAGAAGAAAAGAAGAGCCGGAGGAGGAGGTGACGAAGAAGAAGGAGGAGAGAAGAAAAGAAGAGCTGGAGGAGGAGGTGACGAAGGAGAAGGAGAAGAGAAGAAAAGAAGAGCCAGAGGAGGAGGAGGTGACGAAGGAGAAGAAGAGAAGAAAAGAAGAGCCAGAGGAGGAGGAGGTGATGAAGGAGAAGGAGAGAAGAAAAGAAGAGCTGGAGGAGGAGGAGGTGACGAAGGAGAAGAGAAGAAAAGAAGAGCCGGAGGAGGAGGTGACGAAGAAGAAGGTGGAGAGAAGAAAAGAAGAGCTGGAGGAGGAGGAGGAGGTGACGAAGGAGAAGGTGGAGAGAAGAAAAGAAGAGCTGGAGGAGGAGGAGGTGACGAAGGAGAAGGAGAAGAGAAGAAAAGAAGAGCCAGAGGAGGAGGAGGTGATGAAGGAGAAGGAGAGAAGAAAAGAAGAGCCGGAGGAGGAGGAGGTGACGAAGGAGAAGAAGAAGAGAAGAAAAGAAGAGCTGGAGGAGGAGGTGACGAAGGAGAAGAAGAGAAGAAAAGAAGAGCTGGAGGAGGAGGAGGCGAGGAAAGATAAGAAGAGAAGAGCCGAAGAGAAGGAGAAGGAGGAGTGGAGAACCCTGCTGTGGCAGAGGGAGGAGGCAGACGTCTACCTGAGGGTCCTGGAGGGTTTCGTCCTGGCCCTGTCACCCGAAGGAGACATGATCTGCATGTCTGCCAATGTCACCAAGTACCTGGGGCTGACTCAAGTACGCACTCACAAAGAGCAGGCCATGCACACACACACACACACACACACACACACACACACACACACACACACACACACACACACACACACACACACACACACACACACACACACACACACACAGACGTTTGAATTATTTAGCTCACTCTGTCCTGCTCTAAAATGTGCAAGACCCAGTCATATCTTGAGATATCTCGACTTCTCCGGACACGTGTACAGTATAAATTATAAATCATGTATGCCCTCCACTATGTTGCCTACATAGACGGAGTTGATGGGGCACAGCATCTATGAGTTCACCCACCCCTGCGACCACGACGAGATCAGAACCAACCTCCGTCTGACAGCAGGTGAGTATTACTGTGGTTTTATTAGAGCTTGTCGCCTGACCTCGATAAATGGCCATTGGTGCATTTTATAGCGCCTTTATCCCTTTATCCCTATCACTTTACAAGGCATCAACCTGTATGTTGAGGGCAATTAGCCCTTCTCAAAACCCCACCCTTTGGAGCAGGGTTTAGACACTGTCCAATGCCATTCCAAATAGTTTAACAACTGTTGGTTTGCAGGACAAGCTTTCCTGGTCAAGCTTTCCTCTACTAACTTGCCTATTGGACAAGGCCGGATTGGGGAGGGACTTTAGTGAAGGGCTAATTAGCCTTGCTCAAGGACACTTTGGCCCATCCATCTTTTCTACTGTACTCCAGTCCCGAGCCAACACTGCGTGATCTTTGGATATCCGGTAAACAATAAACAGATGCAGGATAACCATTCTTTACCTGGTTATCCTGTAGTGATCCTGTAGGCTATTATTTTGCTTAGTGTATTGTTTTGAGACTGATGCTACAGTATAGGTTCTATAGGGGAGTGATCCTACTTGACTGAGCAACAGCAGTAGTGTGGTCTGTATTTTATGACTATGTTCTTCTCAGTAACTCCTGCGTGGGATGTGAACTAACAATACAGGCATGTGGATTGCTGAGTCGACGCAGCGTGGAGGCGTTGAGCAGTGGGAAAGCAACCGAAAAGCCTTACTTGAGTACAGATACAGTATCTTAGTACAAAATGACTGAAAAATGAAATGAAAAATGACTTGAGTAAAAGCCCTATTATAAAAGGTTAAAGAATCTCGCCACTTGTGATAGTTTTGAACTAAAGTATCTTGGTTAGGTCCTGTGATAGAGTTCTGTGGGAGAACTCTTGCAGGGTTTGGAATGTGGAGGTCTCCAGGTGAGTTTCAAACTCACAATATCAGTAAGTTACTGTAACAGTATATACCATGTGCTAACCAATTGCAAAACTGGAGCTATGGTTCGATTTTCGTTACATGCTAAACGCCTTATCCCAAATCTTATTTCTTTTTTACTACAACGTATTTTGAAAAACTTTTTGGAATATTTCAACATGTCATTCTATTAACACGTTGTGAGCTTGTAGACTGGCCATTTGACCTACTTAATTTTTTTTTAATGGTTTAAAAAGGCAAAGAAGTGAAGGGATAAGGGCTTTAGCGGTAACGAAAATGGAGCCCTTAGTGTTAGAGCAAGAATTGAAGATTTAGATGGAATACTATTATAATTATATATTGTGACTACTTAACCACTTGATCCCTATATATATTGTACTTGATGGACAGCATCACCCCAGGGCTTCATATTTGTTCTGCTTCTTTTCTCCCTCCATACATCTCTTCGTTGCAATTACACAAGAGAACGCACTGTGACTCACACTGCTGTGTATCAGCATGTTGTGAGCTCGTAAATCCATTAGTTGTCTGCGGAAAGTTATTGTTCTTCAGTGTGGATCAGTTCACATCATTATCATTATGATTATCTTATCTAGTTCTGTACACTCAAGACACGCTCAAACTTTGGCGATTATAGAATTCATTACATATATTAATCTGAGCCCCACCCATGCGAAAGTGCCAGCGCTGCCATCACCCAGGTGAATGCGCGCACATATTCAAGTTTGTTTTTCGTGTACAGAACATCTGCGATGATGGGATTGTCTGTTTGGGTAACGTGAATGGGACAACTTTTATTCTGCGATGTTAAGAGATCGCCTTACAGTCTAGACTAGCGCAAAAGCACTATACCCTCATTCATTGCTCCAGTAAAACATCTGTGTTTCCGAGGCTATTGCTCTAGTAGAGCGATGCCCAAACAAAAAGAGCAACCAAAGCAGACTCTGTGCTGTGTGTTGAGTGTGCATGTGAAATGTGAATTGTGTATGTGTGTGCGTATATTTGAAGTGTGAAGCAGGGGAATAGCTGTTGATGATTTATGCCAGAGATCTGCAATTTTTTAAAAAATAAAGAAAAAAAATATATGTAATTATATAATTGTAAAACTCATTTTGACAATAATGACATGAACAAAATATGCATGCCAGGTTGCTTAGCAGCTGTTAAAATGCAATGACATTTAGATGGATGTTGAACCAAACCAAATCCCTCCATATTTCTGTTTAGGAGGTCACCGTCTGGGCTCTGAAAGGACCTTCATCATGAGGATGAAGAGTACCATCACACACAGAGGAAGATCCACCAACCTCAAGTCAGCAACCTGGAAAGTGAGTGTTAACACAAAGATGTTGCGCTTAGGACCACAAGCCAACTATTGCCTGCTGCGCCTCTTAGTATAAACCACCGGAACCATGCTGCATATAAACATCCTGTTTGGGAAGCTGTCTTGCTAATGTCAATGCTAGTTAGGTCAAACAGACCCATCCTTGCTACAAAAAACGACAATGACACCACCAAATAATCAGCAGAGAACCCTGAACATCATACGTTTTATCCATACTATGGAGTGTCAGCACTTTAGCGTGCTGTTAGAAATGGAGGTGAACGACAGTGCACATGTGTGATTCGGTCTCTGACGGACTATAGACAGCAAGCCAAGTCCAAAAAAGAAAGATAAAAAGAAAACAGACATCCGGATTAATATCAGTGATAAAGCTAATATAACAGTGCAGTCTATTTGGATCATACTGTATTTACTGTATGGTGTGCACCGTCTGATGAGTAAGGGCAGGAGTCTTTGTGTCAAATGGGTCGCCTAGCCGACCGACACAACAGACTAAGGGCTCCATTTTTGTTACATGCCAAACCCCTTATCCCTTTTTTTTCTTTCTTTTTTACTATTTTTAAAAACGTTTGGGAATAGTTCAATGTGCCAATCTATTGACAAATTGTGAGCATGTAGACTGGCCATTTGAACTATTGAAAAATGTTTTTTTTTTATTTTTAATAGGTGAAAAAGGCAAAGAAGTTAAGGGATAAGGGGTTTAGCGTTGACGAAAATCTAGGCCTAAGTCTGAGCAGGTTGTGAAACACTGTCCTGTGCGATGCGTTGTCCATCCAGGTGTTTCGCTGTCGAGGCCGTGTGAAAGTGTGCATGGCACCGTGCCTTGCCCCCTGCCCTGTCTCCATTCCCATGCCGTCCTGCCTGCTGCTCACATGCCAGTCTCTGCCAGTGTCACACAATGTGCACAGCAGCCACACCTTCACCAGCCAGCACAGCATGGACATGAGGTTCATACACTGTGACCAGAGGTGATGTAGTGTCACGCACACACACACACACACACACACACACACACACACACACACACACACACACACACACACACACACACACACACACACACACACACACACACACACACACACACACACACACACACACACAGTGCTAGCAGTGAGAGTGGGTGACTGGGTGGGAGGCAGCTGTATGTCAACTGGAGGAGATGCTGTTTAAATAATCACTCAGTGAATCGGCTGGTGGCCAGAAGTGCACTGGCAAAGGGCCCAAGTTGAACGCGAAAAGGTTGTATGCATTATTCAGTTTAGTTTGCGTTCCTTCTGAGGCCAATCAAGGGTATCCCCTGTCGAAAAACTGTGCTCCAGGTGAGGCTCGAACTCACAACCTCGGCATTGCTCAGCGAGTCACTGTCGTATAAGTACCGCGCGCTAACCGATTGCGCCACTGGAGCCTTGGTGTGTGCTCCTTAATTGATTGATTAATTCATGATTGAGACATACAAATTGTCCCTTGTGTATGGCCAAAAGCAGAGAAATCATAGTGGATGTAAAAGGGAAAACAAAAATATATGAGGGCAAGGGCAGATTTTATGTTAAAAGACCTGAGGTTGATTCTACCAATGCCTTCTAACATGCACGTGCATGTGCATGCACATGCCAACAAACAGTGGAAGATCATACCTGAATGTTTAGAGAGCCTGCCAGGGAACCTTGCAGGTCCCAGGTTCGATTCCAGCTCCCAGCGACACTAGAAGTGTCTCTATCAAACACGCCAAACCCCAACCTGCTCCCCCCACAACAAGCGCCCCTCTGTGGGTATAGTACTCAGCTGGTTGAAGGTGGAACTGAGTTTCCGGTGCAGGATGAGCAAAAGGTCTAAAAATACTGTATATGCAGGCATGAGCACACAGTCTCACACAGCGGTATGTATCTATGGAGCTTGTGTGCACAGGTAGGGGCAGTGATGTGTTAATGTGTGTTTCAGGGTGACAGCACTGCTGGGTTACAGCCCAGGGGAACTGCAGGGTCGCTCGGTGTACGAGCTCTGCCACGCGCTGGACATGCACCGTCTGACCAAGAACCATTTGAACTGTGAGTACTGCTGCATGCAGGTGGCACACACACACACATTTCAATCTCTACTCCCTCTATCTCTATCTCTACAATGTTTCTGCCTGCCAATCACAATATGTTGTCTCTCTCTCTCTCTCCCCCTCAGTGTGTTCTAAGAACCAGTCGGTGACAGGTGTGTACCGGATGCTGGTGAAGGGTGGAGGCTACATCTGGGTGGAGAGCCACGGCGCCGTCCTCCCGAGGGTACGTGCATCCAGGCCCGCCCTCGGCCCCGCCCCACCTCTCTGCATCGTCTGTGTTAACTACGTCCTCAGGTAAGGATCAAACTATTTATTACCAAACTAACTGTTGTGAGAATGTGATAACCGTTCTCCATCCCTCACTGGCCACTGCTGTCATCTACTGTGAGGGTGAGGGTCCCATTCAGTGATGTACCAACTTCTGCGAGGGTCATTAAAGGGACACTAAACTGATTTTTTGAAAATAATAATAATAAAAAAATTGTTAATGACATTTAGAAGATTTAGAACACTTTCCTGGGGATCTTTATGTGTGTGATATGTGGTTTTAGATATTTTAGATTTTAGCAGTGAGTGTCTCTCATGTCATCGACACTGGTATCCGAGTTGGAGTTGACAGCGCAGACTAAAGATCCATGCCATGGTCTGGTCAATGGACCATCCATTGACCAACCAACGGACTCTAGAGCCTAGACTCCTGACGTACTGTATCTATGGGCCACATAGTTCAAACAAGGCTACTTGCTATAGCCAAATGGGAACGCTATAATCCATGTGGATGATCACTGACATGACTCATGTACAGTACAACTGCAACAGCCTGCAAATGGACCATGCCAGTGGAGTAATCAAAACGGCTCATTTGATTACAGCCATCGGCAATTTGTTGCTCTTTTGTCCGGAAATAACATCAGGCACGGGCCGGCCTGCCACACTGGAGTCGACTGAGCGTGTAGCCCAGTGTGCCGACACGTTTCTTTCAATTAGGCTACGTCTGGAAAGCAGACAATTCATCAACAGCAAATCAAATTTGTTACAGACTGCGCTTGGAGTTGGCCGGTATAGTGTAGCCTTCTGGCTGAAATCAATAGTCTGAGAATGTTATCTGTCATCAATGTTTTCTTTGTTGTGACCAAATACTATGTTAGCATTCTTGACTTGAGCATTTGGCACGCACACACGTACAAACAGGAAACGGAAAAAAGTGAACTGGCTTACACTCTGTTGCATTTTGTCCACTCCGGACCACATCCTAAAATGTGTTTGACATCCCTGCACTAAAGAGTCTAGCTTGTCCGTGCTTTCTGTCCCCTTCCTTTCATAAAACATGAATTCCCTTCATGTTCTGTGTCAAGCACTTTGAATAGACTCGTTGAAATGTGCTCTACATGTAGTAGAGTAGTAGCTGTTCATTTATGATAATAATGATGAGTGGTATTTTGATATGAAACAACTCTACAGCAACCGAGTGACCTCATGCTTCCTTCTATGCATGAGGAGTCCACTGATGCGGCCTCTAGTTGCTTCTCACCTGACAGAGGTTTTTCCCCAGTGGTCCTATTTTGAGCATGTCAAAATAGACATTCATTTAGAAAAATTTGAAGAAAAAAAACACCAAAAACATGACAATCTCTCTCTCTCTCTCTCTCTCTCTCTCTCTCTCTCTCTCTCTCTCTCTGTATTCTGTATTATAGTGGGGTGGAGGAACCGTCCTCACAGCTGTCCTTGGACCAGAAAGTTTGTAGACATGCAAACTCTAAATATACTCTTTAAGGCCCCTGTTGCACCTATACAGCATATTCTTTTTATATTTTTTATACATTCTACATTCTTCTACATTATTAAAGTAATTATTCATAAGCTACTCTTTGTCCTTTTTTCATTTTTTAGATATCAGGTTTAGGTTGTTATTGCAGCCGTGCAATCTATCCACACAGTACACTAACGGGACGTTCACACTCTCAGTTTTAACGTCTGCCAATACTGATTATTCACAATAGTATGGTACAACATGGGTTTTCCATAAAACTGTAGAAGACGTTTGTTTAATGGGAAAAAAATGCCGTTATTCAAAGATTTAGTGCAGCCAGGGATGGCTCAAGATACAATAGATAAGAAACAGACAGTTGACTTGACAGAGCGTGTGTGTGTGTGTGTGTGTGTGTGTGTGTGTGTGTGTGTGTGTGTGTGTGTGTGTGTGTGTGTGTGTGTGTGTGTGTGCGTGTGTGTGTGTGTGTGCGTGTGTGTCTTCAACCTGCTCCTGACCCCTTTGGTCCCGACCTCACTTCCTGCTGAGGTTTCCTGCTGGGTCACCTGACACGTGGGGAGACATGGTGTGATCGCCAAACATAGACATAGACACACACACACACACACACACACACACACACACACACACACACACACACACACACACACACAGAGAGAGTGGTAATGAGGTGATGCGAGCAGACATCAACGAAGCCAAGACCACAGCTTCCTGAATAGACACTCGATAGGAACGTTCTCGTGAGAACTTTGTCAACTTTTTACCTCTCAGCATCGATCTTCTCCTTTCACTTTCTCTGTCTCTGTCTGTCTCTCAGTCTCACCGTTTTTTTTTTTTTCACTGTAATTGTTATCAGCAGGATTTTACTTACCGTATTTTCCGGACTATAAGGCGCACCTAAAAGCCTTTCATTTTCTCAAAAATCCACCCTGCGCCTTATAATCCAGTGCGCCTTATATATGGATCGTTCGACTGCAGTAGCTGCTATTCTATGTTAACTGTAGTAGCTTCTATTCTCTGCGCCTTATAATCAGGTGCGCCTTATATATGAAAACAGGTCTAAAAGGTGCGCCTTATAATCCGGTGCGCCTTATAGTGCGGAAAATACGGTACACAAAGTCATGTATTAACATGTGCAACAACATGTGCATGAAGACCCCCCACCTCCATACAGTATATACTGTAGATAGTACTGGTATATACAGTATACTAGTATATACTGTATATACAGTATACTGTATATATTTTGCCAAATGCAGGTGAATAATTGTTAAACATCTGCATTACTTAAGTTAATTTAAAATGAGACTATACACAATTGACAACTGACAACTGACTACACCGCATGGAATTGTGGACAAATTCTTTAATTTAGGCCTGGAAGTCTAATTAAAAATGCAGAATAAAAATGGACCTTGATATGGGAAATATTGAAAATCACTCATTTAAGTTACATTTAAAACCGATAAAAAAATATGTGAAAGATGAACTATGGGCAATGCGATTAATCACGATTAAATATTTTAAACCACTAAAAGAAGGTATATTGTGGAGTACCCACAGCACACACCAGGCATATCAGAAAGTACAGCTGGGGCTCTAAAATCACTTCCTTATACGTATATCAATATTAACAGATAATCTATGAGTGGCCACCAAATATTCATGAAGTCATCTTATCTTATCTATCTTAATTTGACAGTGAGTCTTTCCATTTTCAAGACAATTTTTAAACCTTCATTGGCCTAAACAATTTTAAATCGCACCATTCGTTTACCCTTTTCAAGTAAGTTTTTCTATTCTGGAACTATTTTATATTACTTTGACTGTCATATTGTATGTAGCAACAACAACAACAACAACAACAACAATATATTGGTACTTTTTAAATATATTGGCACTTTTCATTCACAAAAAAGTGCTACATAGTTATATTGCAGTTGTGATCATAACCATGCAAGGAAGACAATACAATTTACTACACCGGTCCACAATAGAAACAAAACCCCTAGGGCTATTATCCTTTAACACTGACTGTAAGTCGTACCTCTGCACTAATTACAAACTAAAGTGTTAAATCAATCAGTGAATCAATAATACAAGCTGAAGCATTCTCAATTTCTCTCCCTCACGTCAATGCATTCAGGGAGATGAGACTTGCAGGGGTTGGAAAGGCTGCCTGCGCCATCTAGAGTCAGAAACCTGTCAGTGCCACCGCCAATACCCCATACAGCTCCTACAGAAATGCTGTAGCATTTGAAGGTCCTGGATACAAGGGTTCAACAGCTATTAAAACGGACCACTTTGGTGACTACTTTTAGTGAGTGAGTGTGCATGCGTGCTTAGTGTATAGAGTTCTCAACCTTTGCCCGAACACAAACTCTGCCCGAACCTTCTGAGTGGTCAGACTCACAACCTACAGGTTGAGAACTCCTAGCTATACAGCACACTTTTTAAGAGTAGAAGTTGCATGTATACATAGAGAGGAAACGCTCCCCCCGCACAACTTTTAGTCATTCCCTCTTTTTGTAAGAAGGTTCATTCATCTTGCTCAGTTTTCAAGTCACGTGCAGTGTCTATGTTATGTGCCTCTGACTCAGGAAAGAGGAACGCAGGCCCAGTGTTTGTTCCATGCACTATTGAGCCAGCAGATCAGAGTTTAACTTTCTATTCCAGCCAACACCAGTGTCCTCCTGTTACCATGCATTGACTGTATGGAGAGAAAGAGAGAGAGAGAAAGTATATATAAAAAACATAACAATTCCACTGTCTTAGACTAGATTCAGAGCCCTGGCATTTTTCTCCACAAAGTTCAAAGTTAATTTAGACATGCCATGTGCTGATCATTGTCAATCTACAGTATTTACACAGGCTCACAGGGTGTATTCGTGGCTCATATCTGCAACTTGCTAAATATAATAGCCAATCTACAAGCTCATAATGTGCCACATCTGCTCTGACTTGAGTGCCTGAGTGGGTGTGTCGATCATCTATTTACAGCTTTTGCTTTTAAGAATTAACTGGACTTAAAACACTCTTTGGAAAATCTTGGTCTGAACTAGCTATAGGCCTTTACCCTCGTACATCAGATCAGTGGAGTTTGTCTCATTTGTCACAGCTCTACCATGTGCATGCATTTTGTCCGACTGTGTGCAACAACAGCTCAGTTTGTAACACACTCTCAAAAGCTCCTCTAACACAGAAGACCCTGAATTCCACACACTCTGCCAGGGTCACCTTGACAACCACCAACACACAACCAACCAGGAAGTGTCAGTGAGTGGAGCCAACTTTGGACTAATTCACAAAGTGTGTGTGTGTGTGTGTGTGTGTGTGTGTGTGTGTGTGTGTGTGTGTGTGTGTGTGTGTGTGTGTGTGTGTGTGTGTGTGTGTGTGTGTGTGTGTGTGTGTGTGTGTGTGTGTGTGTGTGCGTGTTCACTGTTCAGCTTGGTTTCAGCAGGGGTGAGTTGTGTCTTATACCTAGCAGACCACTGCCACTTAGTGGGCAGGGGAATCAATCACTGGGCATCGAAGCCCCAGGTAATTGAATCACTATATTATAGGGGTGATGACAGCTGACCCGCACTGGAAACGGAAAGAGCAAGAAAAGAATCACAGCGCCACAAACACCAGAAAAGAGAGGCCGACAAGACCAGATTCTACACGTTTTCCAACCCCTCCGCGACCCTGCTGAACCGAGTGAGCTGTTTACAACAATCATTTCCACCGTGCGGGGCAGACGGGCACCCATCCACACCCTCCTCAACCCCCTCCCAACGCTCCCTCCACCACCACCACCACCCTCTGCTCCACTAGCTGTCTTAGTACACCCTTCCCCCAGTCTCCCACCGCGGGCTGGTGGGTGTTGTCAGGCCGCCAGCCAATAACCGGAGAGAGAGGGGGCCGAACCTCCTGGAACAAACACGCCGACAAATCACTGCACGTCCATCCGTGTGCTGGAAGACCATAAAACGCATGTAGAGGAGAGGCAGATTGAGAAGATTGAGAAGACAGAGGGAGATGACTAGAGAGAGTCACACAGAAAATGAATGAGAGTGGGGGGTTGGTGGTTGTCGAGGACTAGAAGGATGGTGCAAAACATACAATCAAAGGCAATCACACCACATGCAGTGTTCTTATTACTGCACTCTGCAATCACTATCACTAATTATTCCAATTATCAGCCACTGGTCTGCCCGTTGGCCAAAGAACTGCGTGGGCGGATACTATAGGGAAATGCTGGATTTAGACTTGCTTGCATGCTATGGCGTCAGTGTCATGCATTTAGAAATGCATAAATTGTGGATTGGCTATGTTCGATATGTTGGATATGTTATATACTATACACAACGACCTTGAGGCAGTGCTGCACCCAGGTCAACACCACTGGTATCAGTCAGTGTGCACTCTTAGTTTTGTTTTTTTTACTGGGGTCATTGGGGTATGCCAAGACGGGCCCCAATGGATGCCTTTTTGTCAGCTGGTTGAAGGCTGTACTGCATTTTTCTCTCTGACCAAACACCCCCAAAACTCTCTTCTCTTCTCTTCTCTTCTCTTCTCTTCTCTTCTCTTCTCTTCTCTTCTCTTCTCTTCTCTTCTCTTCTCTTCTCTTCTCTTCTCTTCTCTTCTCTTCTCTTCTCTTCTCTTCTCTTCTCTTCTCTTCTCTTCTCTTCTCTTCTCTCTTGTCTTCTAAATAATAAATAATAATACTACATGAGTATTGGGGACAGTGGCATCAGTGGTGATGGTCATTAATGACAGGTGACCTCTGTCTCCACTAACTCCACTACTTCAGGTGAGGCTTGAACTCACGACCTCAGCAGTTGTTCAGCAAGTGCTCAAACAATTCCACCACTGGATATTTAAACCCATTAAAACAGGACAGGCACCATATGTTTGGAAAACCACATTCTCTTCTTCATGGTGTCAGATGAAAAGCCTCACACATCACTCCCATCTGGTCTAGACTAGAGCTGTGTAATTCATTTCAAAAAGGGCTCCATGGGCTGTAGATAAGATTATAGATGCTCTGCTGACAGACAGGCTAAGGCACTAAGGCGCTCATATCATTTAGTACTGGATGAGCGTGATTTCTCACAGCAGCCAGAAGACAATATTAGTTTTAAATGTCAAGGAAATAAAATAAGAACAAAAATATTTGTGTCATATTTTGACTATATATCAAGTAAGTTCAAGTTCAGGAGCATCATCTTCAGTGTGCCGGTATGTGTTTAGAGCAGTGTGCCAGTGTGTGTTTAGTGTGTGCATTGCTCAGAAACAATGCATCATGTGAAATTCATTAGTGTGCAAGAAATCCATGATTATCTTTACTGCTTGCATTCTTATCTAGAAAAAATAGTAGGACGGATAGTCACGGGTGACCCTTACACACATACACGTGCACGCACGCGTATGCACGTGCACACACACACACACACACACACACACACACACACACACACACACACACACGTGTGAACGTGTGCTGTTTTAGGAAAAGTGAAGTACAGGGATGGTGCAATATGAGATAACATTTTATTACTATAGTGGATTTCTTAATAGGGGAGAAATTCATGGCATTGTTCCAGTACACCATGGTCGATTGAATCTTGAGTATTGATTGCTTTGGCCATCTGACATCAGAGAAAGGCTACAGGTTGCACAGTCTATACTTGAGGGAAGTCAGCCTTGGAAGCCAGAGGTCCCTGCTGACCCATTTTGGATCCTAGGCCAGCAATGTGTTGAATTGATGCATGAGCAAAATTCTTAGCCCTTAATTGCTCTGAACACTGTAGTATAGTTCAATGTAGTGGACAAGTTTCATGTGCAAATATAATGACAATAAAGATTCACCCTAAGCCGGACTATTTTATCAGAATTTATAGTTAATTCATGCCGTGCATGTTGTGTACAAATATAACGTAGTCAGAACCTCTTTCTTTAATCCCACTTGAACAAATACAAATGGAATTTGCTATTTCACATTATGAAGTTGGCTCAGTGCTTGTTCATCTGTTTGTGTGTATGAATTTGTACCTGTATTTGCACAATGCCAGAGGGGCCGACACTAATCTTATCTCCCGTGCAGAGTCCACAAGTACAGGCCAATAGGGCAGGGTCTTAATGCGGTCAACATCGAGCTCCAGCAACATCACTCCTCCTCTATCGCTTCGTCTTTCTTACACTCCTTTGCCTCTGTAGCTCATATCACCATCTAAGGTTGCACAGGATGCCCTTTTTATTGCATTTATTGCACGTTTGTACATTACATTATCAATTTCATCTTCACCTTGTAGTCTAGAAGTTATAATGCTTCATTGTGCATCCTTTTCACAGTTTTATTTTTTAGAAAATAAAACTAAAATAAAACTAAAAATAAAAGCAAGAAACCTTTAAATGTGACTATTAATACCCAAGATTATGGCACTGCCTGTATACAAGATTCATCTTGTCAAGAAATGTCAGTCTAGCTAAATAAAAGGTGTCCTTTGCTACTGGCAGATGGCATGGTGACATGCTTCATCATCATTTGGCTGAAAACTATAAGACATCTGTTCTTTCTACTTCAGTGTTTCCCTGCCCGGTGTCTGGACCCCCTTGAGGGTGATGCCAACCGTAAGATCACACTAGAAATGCAGTCTACCGAGGTGCCAACTTTGCGCCATGCACACAAGTAGGCCATAAATCTACCGCTGAGTACCGACTTCTACAACTATCAGCCCCTCTATAAAATATAAAAAATAAATGAAAACAACAAACTTTTAAAGAAATCCAACATTAATATGCCATTCTAATCCAGACATACAATGTATGATCACTGATTGCGCTGCACCTGCTCCTTTTCACACCCATCACCATCAAGGGCCAATTAGGGACTCTCCAAAAGAAGCCTACATACCATAGCCTACATACACAGCTGATACACATGCACAAGTAAATAAATACTATAGTTTGCCTGCCTATTTCTAAATAAGTCCTTGCTTTCATGCACTCTCCCAATTGCTTTTAATACCAGACTAAGCCAAGAGAGGCCATTCACTAGTTGGATTGAACACACCATTGTTAAACTTTAAAAGATTTTACTGGACATTAGTTGAAAGCATGGGTGGGGGAGGGGCAGAGCTTCTTTGGGGGGGGTGCTGACCCTGGAGACTTTGAGGAAGGAGTCATGTGGTGATTGGCTCGCTGTTCACGCAGCCACGACCCCCTGTGGCAAACCAAGGAAAAGGGGGGGCTGGATGACAATCGACAAGGGAGGGCCATGGCGATCGGCCTCAAGGTGGTGACATGGGGCAGAGGCTATGGGCAGAGGAGGGATACAAAAAGCATAGAGGATGCTGGGATGTTTGGCGGGACATATATAGACTCGGTTGATTGGCGTGGAGTGTGAGAGCAGCATGAAGGGCAGGTGGAGACTGGAGAGTGGTGCGAAGGGCAGTGCTAAGGTGTAGTCCGCCGCCTCCTGTTGTTTGTTTGTTGTTGTCCCTGTCACAGCTCAATGAAGGGCACCTGTCCCACCACCACCCCATCTTCCTCCCCTATCTCAATCAAATTACACTCCATCCATGTGACTAATCCTAATACATTATATAGACAGACATATGTGTACATGTTTTTCCATTAAAGTAACATGAGGTATATCTTCTATGGGCTGACCGTGTCAACTTAACAATTGTTCCAGCATGTACTGTATATGGAAGGTGGCCTTGAGAAGAGCTGCCTTCATGTTGTGGCTAAAAGCACCAAACGTCCTCTGGTTGTACAGTAAACAGCAGGTCAGAGAGTTCTCAAAGGGTCTGGCTTGCATGTGCTGTGATCTAGGTAGAAATAAATTCTTATACAAAGATATAATATATACTAAAGGTGAACTCCAGAATAGCATTTACATTTTATTATTTTATTTTAGAATTGATACAATACAATACAATTCTCCAAAATGTCACTAGCATAGGGGTCACCAACATGTTCATACACATACAAATGTGTCCTGGAAAAGACTTGGTCTTGTCTTTAGCAATGTTTTTATTTTGACCCACTCAAAGAATATTAAGTATCCAGGTTTTCTTCATTCTGAATGAATGAATGGATGAATTAATTTTATTTGAATAGCACCTTTCCAAAGACAGAGTTACAAAGTGCTCTGCATTCAGCAGCAGCCATAATGCACAAATTAAAAAACAAGGAAAAAAATAAAGTGAGTTAGTGAATAGAACTTGACCAATTGTGTTTTTAAAAGCTGTTTAACGGAGGGCACTGACTTGCCTAAGAGCATTTCAGAGGGTACGCAGGCCGCAAAAGCCTGTTCCTCACAGGTGACTCAGTGAGTTAGTTATAGCAGGGGTTTTCAACAGGTGGTCCAGGGACCACCAGTGGTCCTTGAGAAGGTTCCAGGTGGTCCCCAGGCTAAATGATGGAAAGTTGGTTAACCAGATGTAACTCTTGAGAATGTAAAAATGAAACCAAATGGACCCTTGCGGGTCCATTTGGTTTCATTTTCACACTCTCAAGAGTTAAAATATTCATCATCTGAATTAGCACTATGTAATTAAGAAGTCTACACTGTTTTGTTGCAAAATCCAGCCTGGAATTGTGAACAAAACCAAAAGAACTCTTTAGTTTTAGGTCTTTGGGGCTAAAATGTCATCAAATGGTGGTCCGTGGCTCAAATGCTGAATAAATGGTGGTCCCAGGTGTCAAAAAGGTTGAAAACCCCTGTGTTGTAGAACTAAAAGGGCCCTATCTGCAGATCTGAGGCAGCGCACCAGCCTGCAGGGTTTTAGCATATCCGTGATGTATAGTAGCTGTAGTGTACAGTACAGTAGCTCGCCATGTAAGGCTTTAAAAGTGATCCATGAAAGTTTTACAGGGCTGGCCAGTGTAGGGTCAGGATTGGTGGAGGGTCAGGATTGGTGTGGTTCTAATGTTGAAATGAAAGAGTTGAAATTAAACCAAATGGACCCATTTGAAGACTCAGAGTTATTGACCTGTTATGGTTAATGGTACATTATACCTCCTTTATCCAAGGCGATTTACATAGTGCTTTACATTCACATTGCAAGTGGAAGCCATCAAGGTGCCAACCAGCAATCGGGAGCAATTTGTGGTTAACAGTCTTGCCCAAGGACATTTCCACGTCATATAGACAGGAGGAGCCAGGATTCAGACTGCCGAGTGCCGACCCACAGATTATTGGACAACCTGCTCTGTTTTTCTTTCTGGTAATAATGCCCACTCATTTTGTTTGCCAGCATCAAAAATGGAATGTTGACAAAAAATAGTGGTGACCCCTGTACTTGCAAAATGTGCAAAATGACACATTTGCTGGTTTCACTTCTCACATGATTAATATGGCCTGCCAAAAAGCAAATCTGACAAGCCTAGACCAGTCCTACCAACTGGCCTTGTCTGACCATCTCTCTCTCTCTCTCTCTCTCTCTCTCTCTCTCTCTCTCTCTCTCTCTCTCTCTCTCTCTCTCTCTCTCTCTCTCTCTCTCTCTCTGATCTCTGATATGCTGATAACAGCAACAGAACCCATTTGATATATCGGACCAGAGAGACAAAGTACAGATGTTGCTGTTCATAGGCTAATGAATGACTAGACTGGTGCAGTTTGACAGTTTCCATAGCTGAGTCATTATGAAATTATTAGTCAATCTCAGTCAGCAATGTCATCCAAGCATAGTGATTTAAACAAAATGCCTGATTGCCAGAAGGTTAACATAAACAACAAGTGGGTATGGGTGCAAATCTCCACATCAGTTCACCACATATATTCTTTATTGCATAACAAAATTGGTGCTTGTAACAAAATGTACAAATGCAAAATGGAACCTTTCAGGTCTCTAACTGTAACAGACCTGTAAAAAATGTTTTGACCACATATAGCTAAACCCAAGGCCTGGTGGCCAAAACATTGACGTGAATGAATTATCTTTGGCCGATGATATTTAATTACTACTAGCACTGGCCCTCTGGATATTGCACACACCATGGAACTAATTGTTTTACTTTCTCAGCTCAATTGATTTACTTCCTCATCACTACAAAAGCAGTGCTTGGTGAGGACCATAGAACAGGTAACTGAGCTTTTTATAATGCATCAGTTTTGAATGCATGCAGTTTCATCTTTGCATTTACCTTGCTATTAAGGGAAATTCATGATTTTTGAAGTTACTTTTTTTGTTTTCCTGGGACGTCCCCCTAAACTGGTGCCCTGTGTGTTGAAACACAGTCGCGTTTGACTTGACTTGTAGGGCCTACCAATTGTTTTATTTTAGCACACAGTGTATTTGAGTTTGACATCCCTGAAATAGACCCTTACAGGTCTGTAATAAAATGGAACCAAATGGACCTTTACATTTCTGTAACTGACTCTGGGAGTACATTACAAAATGGAACCAAATGGTCCCTTTTAGGTCTGTAAATCTGAGAGTGTAATCTACATTACAAAATGGAACCAAACAGACCCTTTGGGGTCTGTAACTCTGAGAGTGTACATTACAAAAGCAAATGGACCCATGGCTGTAAATCTGGGAGTGTAGGGTGTAGGCTACAAACTGGAACCTAATGGCGTAATGGACCATCCCATTTGCACATACAACTCGAGTTCAGATAGTTATGCCACTGGTGCCAAATGCACACAGTAGAGTACTGGGGTTGGGTTACTTGAAAACGTTTCAGATAGTGACAGTTAGCCTGCCTAATAAGCCATACTCCTTAAAGTGACAGTGCCTCTCAGGCTGTATCGCGTATCATAATTGGTGCATTCTCGGCAGCGCGCATTTATCTCAGGCGCCGGGGACGCGCCCTGTCTATTCTGTAATGTGACCCTCCCCTTTCCTTCCTTCCTCCTCCTTCTTTTCCTCCTCCTCCTCTTCCTCGGCTCATCCAGGGTAGAGAAATGAAATCCCAGATCCCACCACCACAATGACACCACTCACATGCACCACTGTGTGTTTTTAAAGCCACCGTACACCCAGGAAGTCGGTCCACTCCCTCAGAGGACGAGGCACAGTGAAGAGCTGCTGTGTCGCTCATTCCATTTCTCCACATCCCCCCTTTCTTCTTCTTCTTCTTCTTTCTCTCCCGGTGTCTGTCATCCCTCCTTGTTTGTTGTTTTGGCCATTGATTTAGTCGCTTTCAACAGTTAGCCGCCCCTGTCTGTCTCCGCTGTCTCTGTTTTCTTTTTTTCCACCACCATGTACCGCTATTTCGGGGAGCTGCTCACCCGCTCCGCGGGGAGCGCGGCTCTGGCCTCCGGCTGCGTGGAAGCCGCTCTCCCGGCGCTGTCCCCCGCCGCGTCTCGGGTCTCGCAGCGGCGACGCTACGGCAGCTCCGCGGCGGACCAGCCCGACGACCCCAACTTCTTTCGCATGGTGGAGGGCTTCTTCGACCGCGGCGCCTCCATCGTCGAGGACCAGCTGGTGCAAGACATGAAGTCCAGGGAGAACGCCGACCAGAAGAGGAACCGCGTCAGGGGCATCCTGCGCATCATCAAGCCCTGCAACCACGTCCTCAGCGTCTCCTTCCCCATCAAGAGGGACAACGGCGAGTGGGAGGTGATCGAGGCGTACCGCGCTCAGCACAGCCAGCACAGGACGCCCTGCAAGGGGGGTAAGGCTAAGAGGAATCCCCCTGTCTGTCTGTCACCATGTCGTGGGGGTCCCCATTCAGTTTGACAGCTAGCATGCAGCAGTAGCAGCAGCTGCAGCAATAGCCCCACACACTGTCTGTCACTGTCATTGAATCAGCTGTTGTTTTGCTGTGTTTTTGCATTGTGTTGATTGACCGACATACACAGCCTTTACATTGCTGACAGTGTTGCTACTGGCACTCAGTCTTCTGTCTTAAAGAGTGTCATTTCTTTCTGAATGACCTTCCACTGCAACCTGTGGCTTTAAAGTTAGCTGTCAAGTGAGCAGCAGGAACCTCCTGTCCTGTCATTGTGGGGGGCCTTTTCATGGCAGTGCTTTCTTTCTTGACATGAAATAACATGGCCAACACAGGTGTTTGTTTACCAATTTACCATTGAGGATCCATGCTATGCTATTTGTGTAACCCAGGAGAGAACTGAACCAACATAACAGAAAACCATCACAGCAGCCTGACTATGTTAACACCTGCATTTGTTTATCCTGCTACTTCAGGTCAAAATGATCTGTTGAATGGATTATTGGCCTTGGATGGAGATACTAGATGTATTCTATTGAGTCTGGCTTTTGCTATAATAAGAATTACTAAAGTTAAACTTGATACAATCTTGATCTATAGTCTTGATCTAAGGCGCCAGCCTTATGGTCTTGCAATGTCTATATATTCCAATTGGCCTTGACTCTTGATCCTTGAAAATAAAAAAGGTGCTGCAGGTACCATGTGTGATGGATGCTGGTACAGAATGTGGTTGTAGAGGAAGCTAACTATTATGTACTGTAGGTAATGCCAATGGGCATCAGGTGCACTTTAGTTGGTCGATCCAGGCCTGTTTGCTGCATGAGGTGACACATGTGAGTCCTATTTATATGCAGGACCCCTTGCCGTCAGATCTGATTTGAAATACTTCCTTAATGTCAACAAAGTTCACTCCTGCAACACCAGAGGGAGTTCAACAAATCATGTGTAACCCAGATTCGGCACAAACAAGAGACTTAATTTGTTTCGCAAATCCCTTGACTCCTTCAAAGCCACCCTCGAAGGGCAGCTACGGACACCATAAAAAAT
Organism: Benthosema pterotum; assembly: GCA_039105355.1. NCBI lineage: Eukaryota > Metazoa > Chordata > Actinopteri > Myctophiformes > Myctophidae > Benthosema > Benthosema pterotum. The sequence continues at coordinate 24,438,683 of CM076981.1, read as the reverse complement.
ATGATACCCCCCTTTTCCCCCTCTTGTCTGTTTGTCCTTTCCCTTTCACCCCAACTATGATTAGCTGCTTCTGACTTTACAGAAGTGAATATTTCTGTCTTTAAATGTTTGATAAAATCAACAAGGTGACTGCCATTGTAAACAAGTGTAAGCTTTATTGGTTTGTCCACTCACAGTTATTAGTCTTGTGTTGAGTTGTGCTTGAACTGTGCTTCTACTGTATCTACAAGCCGTTAATATAATTCCAGTCAATCAAAGCTATTGCTGCTGATCCAGTCGAAGCAGTCGAACAACAACGTGACATGAATAACGGCCGTGACAGTGGTGACAGATGTGTCTGGTTTCACACCAGCAGCGGTTGGTGCAGGGTAGAATGAATTACCTTGCTGGGGGTCAAAGTTCAAGGTTCATTTCTGGTGGAATCATGGGTAGTTTTCTTGTTCGCGGGAGAGGACATGACGTGCGTACGTACAGTACAGCGGGGCTGTGGGTGAGGGAGGGGATGAGCTATAGGGGTTGGAGTGGGAGGAATGAAATGGAGGCATTCCTATTTGTCAGTTTGGCATGACAGGTGGGGGGAGGGTGCACCGTGCACAGGCAAGAGGAGGGGGGAAGGAGTAGTATTCTGTTAAGAGAGAGAGAGGGGGTGGGGGTGGGGGGACTTTTCATCGACTCTCTCAGTCAAAGGCCATGTTTGACTGGACATTGGTCCAGTGTGGCTACTGTGAAACCGGCCCATTGCAACCTGCCCAACTATATCTATAGTGATCCGACTAGTGCAGACATATTCTGGACAGTTGTGTTTCTCCGAGGATAGTAGTGAATAAGGTGTAGACATTTACTGGGGGGGGACACCTCAGCATTGATTGCCTACAGGACAATTGCCGTCTGTGGATTTGTCCATAGCAACTTGAGATGTCTAGTTTGACACTGATTTTTCCGATGCCCGGCCATGACTTGCATATTGGTCGATAAAGAGCACAGATCCGACACTGGTACCTAATTAAAAAATAATCTAGGACCATGGTTCTAGATTGTAGTGGAGCATGCTGGGCACAATCTACTCTGTCCAGTCAGGGGAAGTTGCAGGATTGGCGGAAGTACAGTAGCACCAAATCCAGAGGAAATACATCTGACGGATGTTTTGATGGAAACTTCCACTGATGGGACTCTCTGCCTTAGTTTGGGCCCAGGTTTTTCTCTTCATAGATGAATAAACCTGGGGACTGAGGCTAGGTCCAGAGACACTCTGGGTTGCTTTTAAGTGGTTCCAAATGGATCCTTGCATGTTTTACTTTAGAAAGAATCTATGTAGAGCCCTAATCTACTTCTCCAGAAAAAAATGCATCAGGGATGCTTAAGTGAGCCTCCAATGCAAGATGGTAGTATCCTGATTTAACCACTCCATCTTGAAATCTCCGTAATTTTCTGTCTCCTTCAAATTTCCTTCATTTCAGCCATAGATTCAAAGGAATAAAATGTGATTTCAAGGGGGAGTGGTTGAAGTTAATAGTATCAATCTCCTCAGTTATAATAGTCATATATTGATAATATTAACAGGATATGATACAATTTATTATCATTATGTTCTGACTGAGGTGTTAACTCAGTTTATTACTACTGGCAAACTACCAGTAGTAGATCTGCTATCTGTTCGAGCAACTCCCTATTCAGTGACTGTGGACCAATGGTCTGTAAAGCAAAGCCAGTGTGTAATACTCCTCTCAGGGTCAACTGTTGTGCCATAACCGGGGTGTACAGGGGGGTCAAGAGCTGTTATTTTGCAGTGGGTTTAATCATTGATGCTGCATGTAGACCCTTGATCAAGGTAAAGTGCAAAGGCTGCACCACACAATAACAGCTTATGGTACAGTACATTGGACCCTGGCACATGGGTATCTTTTACTATGTCACTTGTGAGTTTTACCCATGTGTTAAGTTGAGACTCTTATACCTATTCTATAAATTAGTTCATAATTTATGTGCAGGTTGACACTATTCATCTCCCAATGAGCAAATACAGGCCATGTTCCATTGCCCATAAAATGTCATAGCTACATTTTTATGCTAAACGTCTAGCTATGACTATCAGTTAACATTTTTCTGTTGGCAACAGCAAAAAAACAGCACATTGTATGTAACCGAGCTCTTTTTTATTTCACAGACCACACCACATTCAGGTGTTTTTAAACCAATACCTCATGCTATGGTTATAGCCTGCTGCGTCGCCCCCTCTCAAACAAGAACTTGCAACCTGCACATTCCAAACTGCACCTGCCCTTAAGTTTTACTTACCTGCCAGGAGCAGGTGGAGAAGCCTTGGTGTCAATGCCTGTATGTAGTTTTGAACCTATAATGTCAGTGTACTTGGTTGATAGCACTGCTACTGCATGATTAGGGTTAATCCCCTACCGTGTGTGTATAGCTGCAGGCTGTGTTTAATACAGCTTTGTTTGATTGACTTGGAATGTTTCAGCTGGAAACGCTTGCTTACTGTAACACCTTCACCTCGGTTTCCAGTGGAAATATGCTGCTGAGTCAGTCAAAGCAAATCATGAGGAAATGAACAGGATAACTTAAATAAAAGTATGCTTGCCAGCCACACACAATAGTTATGTTTAGAATTAAGAAAATTATGTGCATTCATTCTACACTAATTCTGATTGCTGGTAATACTCTACCGGCTGCTAGTTAAAAACGTATTCAAACCTTGAAAGCATTTTGCGTCCCAAGGCCGTCACTCCTGAAGAATTGTTTCCAACATACACTGCACCGTGCTAGCTGTTAAGGGTAGGTTAAGGGTAGGTTAGGGGTTTCGTTATCAGTCTCGTGACAGTCATAGGACTGGTATGTGTGGATATCGGGGGTCTGGGGAGTCATCTTAAATAGAATGAGTTGCCATGATTAGTTTGTTTTTGGTGGGGTCTGTGTGTGCATGGGACGTGTATTTGCACATGTACTTCCCCTGGCATTTTGAAGCTGGGTGGGGCAGCCACTCCACCTTGAAGAGCTGCCAACTGCAGAAAGGAAAATGAGTCAGAAGAACGGAGATTCCTCTCAGTTTCAATGTCACATGGCGTAAATGAATAGCTTGGACTTACACAGAGGCCTTTTTTCCACACCACTAGATTGATTTCTGAGCATTTCTTCTTTTGGCTAAGGATTAACCTTCACACACAACTAATGTCATTCCTTGATTAGGTTTTATTGTGTTGTTGGTGTAAGACAACATGACCATTTCAGCTGCAACGAAGAGCCGGAATTCGACAATCTGAAAGCTCACGGTGAATCTTATTGAGTTGTAATGAGCTTGTAGGTCTGCCATGTTTTGGAACACAGTGCCTATAATCACATGCCCCCAAAGTTTTATTTGCACATGATGTACAACACAAATTAAAAACATGAGAACTAAGGTGTTGGTGACACAGCACTGCAGACACAACATGCTGTACTGTATGTATAAAAAAGAGTCTTGCAGTTGCTGGAGAAGATTCACTGGTGAAAATATGATTATAGGGAAGTGGTGTTTTCATTGGAGGCAGTAAATTAAACATTTGGGGGAACGTATCAGGCCGGGGTTTATACTGTAGTGTAGAGGATAAACACTGGCTGCTCTGACTCACAGGGCCTGCTTTTTCCATCCTCTCCTCCCTCCTCGGACCACTGCAGCAGTGTTGCCAGATTTTACCAGCAAAATAAGCATCTTTATTAGGCCACATGAACACACATCTTTACTACCCCCCTCCTCCGTAGGGTCAGTGGATAATTTGGGGGTCTTTATCTTGAAACTATTTGAGGAGCCCTTAGTTTAACAACATTTAAGCAACCCGCAGCATCACAGAATAACAAAACCCAAAGTTACTTATAATAATAATCAGACGTGGCAGAGCCCAGACTCTGGGCTGTACAACTGTAGCGCGTGGTGGGTGCACGGTTGTTTACGTCCACACAACAAGCCGCCTCGTATTACTGTGGAATGTGTTTACATACAGACAGTATGTGGGCTTTGTTTCATGTGCCACAGTGTCCGGGGCGACCATGATGATGGGCTAATGAAGCAGATGGGTGGTCAGAGTGGGTACTATATGGGCACAGGCTGGTCTTTGTACAACTGCCTCACGAGCATTTACTTGAGAACAAGTAGCAATAGCACTCTTGTCTTCCTGTTTTCCTTTCGGCTGTTCCGTTCAGTGGTTGCTGTACAGCAAATCATGTGCCTCTGTCCTAATATTAGCACAATTTAGAAAGTAAAAGTAGAAGTAAAATTCTGTTTTCTGCCGCAATGAATGATTGTGGAATGGGTGACTGTAATGCACTAATGCACTATGTAAAGCACCTTTTGGATAAAGGCACTATATAAATGCACCAGTAATAATAATAATAGTAATAATAATCTAAAAAGTAATTGGTAAAAAAAGATGTAATGTGTAGTTGATTCAAAAAGTACATTTGTAAAGAAAAGGTGCCTCAACCAAGTACAGTACTTGAGTAAACTTAAAACTTAGTTACCCGTACCTATGAGCACCATTTAGTGCTCATGGGTTTTCACTGATTTCACAGAGAGGGAGACAATTACTGGGAATTTCATGAACCCATAAATGGTGATTGTAATAAACTTTTGTGATTTAAATGTTATCAATGGTCCGAAGAGATAGAATTCAAAGTTGAATGTTGAGCTACTGGTATTAGCATAATGTGTGACCATCCATTAACAACCTAATCTAAATTGCAGTATTCTCTGTAGTAGCAAAAAGTCCATAGCCTGTTGCCCTAATAGGCTGACCTCATCACATTATGTGATGACCGACGGCTGTGTGCAACCTTTATCAACCAAGCTTAATGCAATCTGATAGCCTGTAGATGACATTTGAATCATAAAGGTTTATACTAACCAACATTTCTAAGTCTTATCAAGTGTGTTTATGGCAAAGGGAAACACCAGACAAAGCTGTCTGTTTTGTTAATGTGATAACTGGGAATGCCTGGCCTTCATCTATTGATCTACAGTTACAGTGACAGTAGTATAGCGCTGGTTCTTCTCAGCGTGGTGGTGTCCGGTGGAGCTGCAGGAGCATGGATGTCCAAACAATCATTCCAAACAGCAATTCATGACTTTAATAGCCTCCTGCTTGCATTAACGTCTATTTCTAAGTTTGATACTGATCATATGGTTTTCTCGTTGTTCAAAATGAGTTGAGACCCGGGGTTGTGGGTGGGAGTTGCTGAGCAACCTATAACTGCGTGTATTGTGTATTTGTGCTGCAATACTACGCAATGTTTCACTTACTATATAATGTATTTGTGCATTATGTTTTACTTATTTGTATAAGACCTCCTCCAAAACATCTGCTCAATAAAATTATAACAGATTCTTTCCCAAATTTGAAATAAGATGGCTCACTGACAAGATAAGCTCCATTGTTTATTACTTATTCACATTTTGATGATCTGATACAGGCCGGTACTGAATATATTGAGGGGAAACCATTGACCATTGAGGGGAAAAATCATGACATCAAATAGATTGATTACATTTTACAGTATATTATATTGCAATGATTGCTGTCTGTGGTCTCAGGATCCTCAGTGAAGCGACTGTAGTAATTACAATCATAATCGAGTAGGTGGGCACTGAATGATGTCATTGGTCTGCGCCTGAGAGATGATGTCATACCGCAGGGACAAGCCAAGTGGGCGAGGTTTGCATCAATCCCTGCTTCCTCCCTCGTCTCCTTGGCTCCGTTCCAAAGAGCTCTTTCTAATGAAATAAATGCTTGCTCTCTGAACCACACACACACACCTTTTGTCTATAACATTATGCTGCAGTCTCCTCTGCGTGTGTGCCAGATGTCCTTGGGGTTTCTATGTGTAAGCCAACACTGGATGAACTATATTTGGTTGCCCCCCCTGCTGCGCGCACACACACACACACACACACACACACACACACACACACACACACACACACACACACACACACACACACACACACACACACACACACACACACACACACACACACACACACACACACACACACACACACACACACACACACATTCTAGCCATGCCAGTGGCTACACCAACAAAGACCTGCTTGCTGAGACTGACCGTCTGTTTGGTTTGACTACTGCTGCATCATCATTATTAAACAACACTCTTGAAGACTATTACTGAGAGTGCAACCCTCTCCTAGCCCTTAACCCATCCCACGACAGGGCACTGACCTAAACCTAACCTTGACCCTATCCTGACCCCCAATACAGGTCTGGCCGATCATATGTCTAACCATAGTATGGCTCCACTTCTAGCCAGGCCAATGGGACAGCAGGCTGCATAAATACTATACAATTTTGAGGTACTTTAGTGGAGAATTTTCAGTACTTTAGCTTCTACTCCACCACATCTCAGTTTACTCCACTACATTCATTTGAAAACTCTAGTTGCTAGTTCCTTTGAGATTCATTTCAAAGCATACATAACCACTTCAGCCCTTTGAAAATAGTTGTCCTACAAGCTCACAATGCATCGTCAAAAGTGGTTAAACTGATTTTGATGCATTTTGCTTGAAAACCCCCCATGAAACCACTCGAGGACCCCTGGGGGTCCCCATGACACCACTTTGGAAAGTGGAAACTGTCAAAGTCTCAAAGAGGCTGTGCTCAGGTTGGATGTGATGTGAGGTGATGTGATTGGCTCATTGTCTCTCCGCCCCCCTCATGCTGTTGACTGTGAGTGACTTCCTGAAGCAATTTAGCCTCTGACCTGTTAACGTGAGCCTGCTCTGTCTGTGGCGCTGAACTGAAGAGCAGAACAGTTTATGGCCCAATCCAACCGATCTTTCAACTGGACTCAATCTGCTGTGAAACTCTGCTTGTTATCTAGCCTATTGATTTGCTTTGCGGGGTAGAGTGCGATAGAACAGATTGTTATGGCCTAAAACATCCACTCACTTGCACTTGCAGTCCAGCCTAATGTTGTTGCAACATTCAACCACTGCTCTAATATACAGTATGAACGCAGTCTCCGTTAGTCTGTTTTATGGCTCATGGATTATTGGGTTATATTAATGATTGAATAATAACCATTATTAGATTTTCTTTTTTTCCATTTGTGTTTTCTGTAGTCTGAAGGATTACCGGTACATTTTTTTTTCTTTTGATTGTGACGGTGGAACTAAAATGTAAATACTTGGTGTTGGTTTGTTTTTTAGTGCAGGACAGGTGGTTCCCAGACCCTATAGGTAAAAACCAAATGAGTACATAGACACTTGCCTGAGATCTTATTTCTTCTTTGATTAATAAAAAACAAAAACAACATTGAATTGTTTTCACTTCATGGAATTGAAGAATTTACCTATTTTATGGATCCACAAACCACTGTTTAGGAATCAGTTGTCTAGTGAGGGTGGACAGGATTAGACATTATATGTGATTATGTGACATAAAGTAGGTATTGTTTAGCTGACATCACACTTAGGTGGATAACACAGATTTTGTCTGTTGTGGTTCGACTGACCGGCGTATGTTGTTTTTCCCCAGGTATCCGTTACAGTACAGATGTGTCTGTAGATGAGGTGAAAGCCCTGGCGTCGTTGATGACCTACAAATGTGCTGTTGTTGGTAAGTACCAGAGCATAATTATCATTTGAATTATTTACTCTCACAAACATGAAACGTGTGCCGGAGGTGGGCTGCCATCTTTTGACGTCCCCTCAAGCATTGTCATGAACGGCCCTGCGCACACTGCTCGAAGCTGGGCTATGTGAAGCCAGGAGTCCTTGACGACTAGTGCTCATTTTGATTGGGCAGGATTCTGATTTAGAAGTGTTCAGCCATAAGCCTGCACCATATCAGTGGTTTTAAACCATCAAGGAATTGGAGATAAAATTACACATGACTTTTTGATGAAGATACGGCATCAAATTATTGGCTTAAGAAAGCAACAAAGAAATCTCCATGAAATCAAGGCTTCTTGGGTGTGTAATTGAAAACAAATGGGTGGGGTGAACTACTCTCTGTGTGTGCGTGTGCGTGCGTGTGTGTGTGTTCGTTCCAATCTAATCCCATGTCTTCCCATGCATTCCCCCCTCCCCCCCAGATGTGCCGTTCGGAGGGGCCAAAGCCGGAGTAAAGATCAATCCCAGGAATTACACCGTAAGTCTTCATCAGCCTCTCCCTCCCCCACCACAACAAGCACACATACACACACACACACACACGGCACTCACATATACGCCACAGGCGATGACCAGACACACGCAATTCCATGTCATTCTGTTTCCTTGAATTGTTGACCTAGAAAAGCTGCTGCTGTTTTCAAGTTTAGACACATATGCATAGCAGACTCATGGCTGGCAGTTCCCCCTGGTGCATTCTCACACACTACATAGAGAACCCACTTCCCACCATTTGGTTCCCATTGGAAACCGGTTCTTAGTTTGGTTCTTAGTCCAGGAGCCAGAGCTCCAAAATTAGGATATTAAGAATATTTAAATTAGAAAAAGAATATTTAAATCAGATCATCACCATGAAGCTTCCCAAGGTTTATTATTATTGTATTACACACACACACACACACACACACACACACACACACACACACACACACACACACACACACACACACACACACACACACACACACACACACACACACACACACACACACACACACACACACACACACACACACACACACACACTTCCCCTATCTTTAAAGCACTACCCTCGAGAGTAATATTGCAATTCTCCAGTTACCCTTAAAACTAAGAGAATCGCTAAAAAATAATATTTTTTCAATGACGGATGTAGTCACTACGACCACAAATGTCCCAAGAAACTAGCTAGCCAAGCCACCCAGTCTGCAGCGCTAGGAGAGAAAAACACGAGCTGAAACCTTTGTATAGATTGAGGGTCGGAGACACCGGTCTGTGTTTCAACACCGGCTTACAATGACGTAAACTGCTATTATTTTCAATAAAACTTAAAACTTAAGTTTTATTGAATAATAGCAGGTGTTCAATTCTCATAGCACGCCACTCTGTGGCGCACTATGAGACATGAACACCTGCTATTTTTCGGGAAAAACATTAAAACACAGCGCAAATCTTTGAATATTATATGTTCTTTCGGAGTTAACATTTTTTCTATAGTGTCAGTCGATGTTGCGCCACTGTTTTACATTGTACAATTTACATACTTTCTTATTCAGAAGGTGTTTTCTTTTAGAATCGTCAGATTTTCATCAGCAGATCTGCAACTCCCAGCTTTGCCAGTGGGTAGAGAATCCTTGATGCGCTGATGATGACCGATTCTTCTCAATCGGTCGATCCAGCAGGGTTCATCAATGACATGTATTATTCACTGTGTTTGCAGGATAATGAGCTGGAGAAAATCACAAGGAGGTTCACTATTGAGCTGGCCAAGAAGGGATTCATTGGTGAGTACGCACGCACACAAGATTGTATAACCCCCCCTTACATACAGTACACATACAGCCAGTGACCAGTCTGTTCTCCTTGGACTGTATGTGGGTTAATGGCTGCATTGTGTTCAACCCAAACACAGACGGAAAGAGAGCCCTGCCAGGCTGTGTGCTGCCTGTGAGCATGCTGGACTGGACACCACAATGGTGGTTGTTTATAGGCAGCTCCGCATGTGGAGGAAGCCACCGGCATTCTCTCCATGCCACTATTTATAGACCCTGAAGGAGCACCAACAGTTGTGCCCACTTCCACTCTTGACTTCCTTAACTAGTGTATGTGTATGTGTGTGTCCATTGAGACATTCACTCTTCCTGTAAGTTCCCTGTCTCTGTCAAGCTATGGGCACATTACAACTTCCAAAAGAAGCTGACACTGTATTTTTAGAATGGCTGTGGGGAAAAATATGCTCCCCCCAAGCGGCAAAGTGCCGCAACCGGCCAGCTTCCAGGAGACACTTGCCCTTCCTTAAGCTACGCCCGAGCGTCTCTTTCCGTCCAGCGCCTTTATGAAACGCGTCACGTGACATCAATACGCAGTGTCTCTTGTCCGCAGTGTTAGTGTTGTTTTCTGTAGTCTGCCTGCAGTCTCTGTCCTCAAATGTGGGGAGACGTGGAGACGTGATGGCTGCAGGTCATGTGTATTTATGACACAAGGGGCACGGAACGTGGAATTTACACTACAACCCCCTCGGGGTCACTCACGTGGACAGCAAAGACATCTGTTCGATGCTGACTTGTACACGGTAAAAAAAAACCTCCATACAGTGTGGTCACTGATAGATCTGCAAGTACTGTTTTTCTAGTTAGTTAGTTGTCCCATATTATTATATCATTTAAAATATAGTAATAGTTGCTGACATTAATGGTTGTATGATTGCCTGAGGGGTAGATACAGTGAAACATTTGGCCAAGAGGAGTTTGCTTTCCAGTTGCGCAACAGGGAATTGCAGTCTTTGGATTGACTTTGGATTTTAAAATCAAACCGTTACAAGAGTTGGTTACATTTTAAGACATGTTTGGTGAGGATTTTAAGTATTAACAGTTTGCAGAATACAGTATACTGTACATTTCAAGCACAAACGTCTTTTAAAAATACTTTTTACTTTGACTGTAAAAGTACTTTTGAGAGTCTTTTACTTAAGTTACTTTTTTCAATGACTACTTTTACTTTTACAAAAGTACTTTTTTACCCAAATAATTGTACTTTTACTTAAGTACAAAATATGGGTACTTTTCCCATCTCTGTTGGCCAGCAGGCAAGTGCCTCCGAGACCTAAATGGTAAATGGTGCACTTACTTATACAGTACATAGATTGTGCATCACATTCACCCACACACTTATTGCAGCGGAAACCATGCAAGCCACAACCAGCTCATCGGGAGCAATTATGGGTTAAGTGTCTTGCTCAGGGACACATCGACACTAACTCTGGGGAGCCTGGGTTTGAACCGGCAACCTTGCGGTTACCATCCAGTAACTCTACCCCTGAGCCACCGCCACCGTTAGTAAATTTTGATATGCTTACCTGCAGAAAACTCCATGTATATTGAAAATGGAAGGATTATGGTACAGTACATAACATATTCAATATTATGTGATAATACAGTCTTAAGGGATTAAGAAAAAGTAAATACTGGATTCTGAACTGCATCCCACTGGCCAGCCTGCTGGAGGGGACAGGAACTGGTCGGAATAACGTGTTCTTTTCATGCACCACGACCAACTCAGCATACTCCCTCCCGTCAGGTTAAAGGTGCAGAGTGTAGTGTCCAGGATTATATTAGATAATTGACCCACTGAACAAGTGTGTTACATTGTGTATGTGTGTGAATTCTGTCAGTAAAAATGTCCAGTCGTGCAGTCTCAGACACTGACCCTCCTCCTTCTCCCCCATTCCTCCTCTCCTTCCTCACCCAGGGCCCGGCATCGACGTCCCTGCTCCTGACATGAGCACAGGAGAGAGGGAGATGTCCTGGATCGCCGACACATACGCCAATACCATCGCACACACAGTGAGACTTATTATTACAAGATTATCCTTTTTTTTCGCTTTCGCTTCTATGACTGGCTTCACTGCTTTATGTAGGCCTGGAATCTTTACATTGGAAGCCACTGGTACCACCTCACTGTTTGTCAGGACCCTATCAGTTAATCATTCTCCTCAAAGGAAGTCAAACAGGGCTTATTTGATCACATGCAGGGCAATATTGATTCAGCAAAGTGTGTGTGCATAGACTGGACATAGATTATTATAGCAGCGATTCTCAACCCGGGGGCAAGTGCGGGCTCAATGAATTGTCAAAATGTCTATTTTAATGATGCTATATCATTAATATTAAAAAGTGACACTAATAAAGGGTAATGTAAAGTATATTGCATTAGTTCCATTGAGCCAACCTCGAACACAACTGATAATACATACCCAATCTAAAATATCATCTGTATTCACCGTTCACCGACACACGTGGTTCACCAGCCGTCTGTCCTCTTATCTTGCCGTGGTGTCCACGGTGTGTTCCCCACACCCGTGGGGTGATGAGTGACACATTCCCCACATATTCCAACACACAGCATGCTGGGCACTGGGAACTGTAGCTCAATGACTGTTCCCCTTTGCCGCCAGAGTAAAAACCTGACCCTGCCTGTTGTTGATTGTCCCCTCCCTGCTACTACTAATAAAAAGTATTTGGCCTACGTGGGGTGGGTCATCGTCACGTTCTAGCATAGCCAGAAAACTCAATTCGATTTCGATACCCGGAGATGTGACGCATGACTACTGTAGAGGCGATGCAGTTCCTTGTCTGCCACAGAAAGGGGACGATTCCGTATGCCAATCAGAGGCAGATGGACCCTTTTGGTATCTTGAATCATATTTCATATCTCTCTCTCTCTCTGTGTAGGATATTAACGCCCATGCGTGCGTGACGGGAAAGCCCATCAGCCAGGGCGGTATCCACGGTCGTATCTCTGCCACGGGTCGCGGAGTGTTCCACGGCATCGAGAACTTCATCAACGAGGCTTCGTACATGGCCATGGTTGGCCTGAACCCCGGCTTCCAGGACAAGACCTTCGTCATCCAGGTACACACACACACACACACACACACACACACACACACACACACACACACACACACACACACACACACACACACACACACACACACACACACACACACACACACACGCCCACAGTCGGATTGAAGTCTTCATTCTTATAGAGCGCCCCTCCTCAGAAGTCACAGATCCCAGCACACTATATACCGGTACTCGTTTACATTGTCGTCTCAGTCTGCAGACCTTGTCCCTTTATCACATGTTGGAACAAACTAGTTCTAGTTTTTTACCATTGTCTTATTCATTCATTCTGTTCTTCTGCATTGTGTCTCATCTCAATGGGTATAGAGTTTCTTTCTTTCTTTCTTTCTTTCTTTCTTTCTTTCTTTCTTTCTTTCTTTCTTTCTTTCTTTCTTTCTTTCTTTCTTCTTTCTTTCTTTCTTTCTTTCTTTCTTTCTTTCTTTCTTTCTTTCTTTCTTTCTTTCTTTCTTTCTTTCTTTCTTTCTTTCTTTCTTTCACTGCTCAGATGACTTGACTTTCTGCATTACTTTACTCTGTTCTCTTGTCACTTTAAATTAACAAAGGTGTTTGTCCAAGAAATGCAATTTGTTCTACATGACTCAGCAAGTTCATGACATCTAAACGGAAATAAATGCCCCTTTCCTGTGCCAGAGAGAGACAGAGAGAGGGAGTTGTGGAAAAACATCAGGCCAAAGAGCAGTTCTCTTTAGAATTCTCTGTTCTCTTTATCACACAGGAGCACCTCACATTTACATGGGCACGTGTGTGGACACACACACACACACACGCACGCACGCACGCACGCACGCACGCACGCACGCACGCACGCACGCACGCACGCACGCACGCACGCACGCACACACACACACACACACACACACACACACACACACACACACACACACACACACCTTTTTCGTGTCCTTACCATTGGACTCGACTTCTTCTTTGGAAAACCATCTATAATTATTTATTGCTGTCTTGGTACTGAGCAGCACCATGCCAAATGTGGGGCCCATGTGTAGTATTACCATGTGTGGCACACACATGGTACACGCTTACTGTAAGTGTCGAGGGATTGTTCTGTAGAGGGCCAAAAGACTAGTTGAATAATAGATCAATGGAGGCAGATGGGAGGTCTTGACATGTGTTGGTGCATGTGTTGGTGGATTAAGTTGTGGTGTGATTAGTCAGGAGGTTCAGTGGGTCTGGGTAGGATCAGTGTGGCTGAGGTTAGATGTAATAAAGTATGGTGGCCAACCTGTGGCTCGCGAGCCGCATGCGGCTCTTCAGCTGGTTACATGTGGCTCTTAAAGGGCTTCCACATGAAACCATCAAAAACCTTTTTTTATACCAGGGCCTACCATTTATTCAGAATTTGAGCCATGGACTACCATTTGATGACATTTTAGCTCCACAGACCCCAAAGCTAAAGATTTTGTTTACTTTTGTCAACAATTCCAGGCTGGATTTCAGAGAAAACAAAACAGTCAAACATACAGATCAAAATGACCATTAATCTTCTACTGTACATTCTCTAGTTGTGTAGACTTGGGCTAATTCACATGATGAATATTTTAACTCTTGAGAGTGTAAACATGAAACCAAATGGACCCGCAAGGGTCCATTTGGTTTCATGTTTACGCTCTCAAAGAGTTACATCTGGCTAACCAACTTTCCATCATTTAGCCTGGGGACCACCAGGAATCCTCTTTGATGTGGCTCTTTGCAGTAACACAATGAAAAACGTGGCTCTTAGTCTGTGACCGGTTGGCCACCCCTGATAAAGTATGTTGTCCACAGGATGGCACCAGAGTGCCACTCTTTTTTTTAATCATCAATCTGGTATCACTTTACACACTTTATTGAGCTATAGATGCCATAACCTGTATTGGCCACAGGATGGCACCAGAACACCTTATTGTATTCGATACTCATTTGCCCAGACTCTGTGGACATCAAGAAAGAGTGTGAAATAAGCTATAAAAAAGTAGAACATGGTCCAAATGTAAAGTATACCTGATTTGTTCGTGTACAGCGCATCATTATCAGATTTCAGTAGTCTTTCTTCCATTCTTTATTCATGAGTCCCAACATTTGCTGTTCTTAACAGTTTTCATGCCATTGAAATAGATCTACGTCTTTCGTTATCATTATGATTTACAGTAATGCCTCATGCCGCTGACGTAAACGCTACTGTAAATGACGTAGTTACCGGCGCCGGTTTAATTCGATCCCCATGCTAACAGCAGCTAGCAGCGACCGCATCCACCATTGATAGACAATAACAAGAGACCCACCAAACCGGAACCGGAAGTGTGTCCGGCCAACTAACTTGTCCGTGCGGAAACATGGACCGAAATATGAAATATGAGTTTTTGATGAAAAAAACTGGCACTGGCTACCTCCAAAAATATGAAAAAGGGCTGGCACGGAGAGTGTTAAGCTCTATAGGTTATTATCCCTCCAACCTCCCCATTAATTAATCATACAGTGCCCATTGTAACCTAAATCTTCGAAGCCGGATGTTATGACCTAATATGACCTATAACGTAATTCTCCTCCGAGAGTCTCACACAGCGGCCTGCTCTAGGCCATTGAAAATCCTTGGTCCATAATAACCTAGAACCCCCTCTTTCTCCACCCTTTTTTCGTCCCTTCTCCTCCCCAGGGCTTCGGTAACGTGGGTCTCCATTCCATGAGGTACCTGCACAGGGCCGGGGCCAAGTGTGTGGGCGTGGGCGAGATAGACGGCAACATCTACAACCCAGAGGGCATCGACCCCAAGCAGCTGGAGGACTACAAACTGGTAAACACCAAAGAAAGACAGAAATAATGCAGATTTGTTTTTTTTAAGTGGCATGTACATTTGACCACCGTGTGGAAGAGGTATTCAGGGCTTGACACTAACACTTGCCCGCTTGCCCGGGGCAAGTAAAAAAAATGGTAGGGCAAGTGAAGACTGCTACCTGGTTGCCCGATCGAGCAAGTGTGCTACTTAGTGCACTACAACACAACACAAGATAAATTTGTCTTGAAGGCGGTCATTTCGACCTGGGCTAATTAAGATGATGGATTTTAACTCTTGAGAGTGTAAAAATGAAACCAAATGGACCCGCAAGGGTCCATTTGGGTTACATCTGGTTAACCAACTTAGCTGGGGACCACCTGGAACCCTCTCAGGGACCACCTGTTGAAAACCCCTGGTTTAAAGCACCCAAGTAGAAAGTAAACAAAATGCAAAATTTACAATGTATTTTTTGGGGGCAAGTGACCATGACCTGAGGGCAAGTAGAACCTGACTTGCACTTGCCCGATGGGCAAGTACCCCGGAGACCTTAGTGTCAACCCCTGATATTCCTTACCAAGTGCCCACTATTACTATTATACTATTACTATTATACTTTTACTATATACAGTTTGCCTACAAATGAAAACAGCTGGTGATCATACTTGACAGCCTCTGTAGTGTCCACGAATCAGTAGACCTTTAGGTAAGCCTCTCCCCAAACTGCTATGGTCCAATCACAGCTAAGCATAATGTGTGGGCATGTGAAAATGGTATGCGGGCGGCTTCATCGCCCGTGGCGCGGGCGATGAAGCCGCACCCATACCATTTTCGGTTACAGGACTGTTATTAGGCAAGTAAAGGATCAATAATATCATCAGTTGTTGTTGAAGTTGGGGTCTGACTCAGAGAGTTTTCTGTTTTCAATGATGAAATGCTGTTGGTTTAGTGGTGCTACAATTGTAGTTAATCAGTAGCAGTAGTAGTGTTTCAAATCATTTTAAATCTAAGCACTTTAATTTGAAATATCTTTGAAATTTGCATTGTTTTGCATGCCAACCTTTTTGGTGGGGTAGTCTGGGCATTTAGGGAGGCATTGCCGCCCCCCATGCCCATGCCTAGATCCGCCCCTGAGCTCGCCATCTGTATCCTGGAACACTCAAGTTTTCCGAGTTTAATGTTAAATGTGTGTGTGCGTGCGTGTGTGTGTGCAGCAACACGGGACCATCGTGGGCTTCCCTGGGGCCAAGCCTTATGAAGGCAGCATCCTGGAGGCTGACTGCCACATCCTCATCCCTGCCGCTGGAGAGAAGCAGCTCAGACGGGACAACGCCCCCAGGGTCAAGGCCAAGGTAACATCACCCCCCACAGGTCCACACATATCTATATATGATGAGAAGATTTTTTTATATAGGATATCAGGATTAAGGCTGTTGAAGGTTAATGGCATTAATTCATTTAGTTGATTAATCCGATTAAAGTTTTTAACGCAATTAACACTGCATGTGCACACTGACTCAACCCACTGAGCATTTTCTCATGGAAAAAAAATCTGTAGAGCACGGTTTTACGGAGACATGGCTCTGTGTCTCCCTGTAACCAGAGCCATGAAGGGAGCATTGGGGGCTTGGGGGACCTATTTTGATAACTGTTTAAAAAATAAACAGATCTTTTTCCCCCCCAGATTTTTTTTGGGACATACTGTAGTTCAAGTGGTGATAAATCATGAGTAAATATTGAAGCTGTGAATACATTTTTTTTTAACTTCCGTTGCTCCAGACTGTATGACGGAAGCATTTGAAAATTGTGAGAGGCGACAGTCTGGCAACACTAAGACTATTTGACTTCAAGAGTTGCATCAATGATGGGTCAGTCGATCTGTAAATCAATAATGGAGTTTCCATTATCTCAGATTCTTACCCCTCAATGTAGACATTTCTGGCAGATCAGGCATTTTCACTGGCGAAGAGCTTCAAAATAAAGGTTACAACGAGGAAACCTTGGCATGGAACTACAAGTTAACAGTCGTTTTAGAGGAGTATAGTTTCAAACGTGCTGTTTGTTCCAGATCATTGCTGAGGGTGCCAATGGTCCCACGACCCCAAGCGCCGACAAGATCTTCCTGGAGAACAACGTCATGGTCATCCCTGTAAGAGCGCGCGCACACACACACACACACACACACACACACACACACACACACACACACACACACACACACACACACACACACACACACACACACACCCCACACACACACACACGCGTGACCGACCTGTGTGGGTGTGTGTATTCCCTTACAGGACATGTACCTGAACGCCGGTGGTGTCACAGTGTCTTACTTTGAGTGGCTGAAGAACCTGAACCACGTCAGCTACGGAAGACTGACCTTCAAGTACGAGAGAGATTCCAACTACCACCTTCTCAGTGAGTAATGCGTGTGCACACACACACACACACACACCCACACACACACACACACACACACACGGTTGACTTTGTGGGAATATCGATTGTAAAAATATATATTGTAGCCATGCCTACGAGGTTCATAGGTATGGCTGCTGATCGGTGTTTTATATACCCGTAAGAAAAGCCTGGGGAAATCCATCGATAGGTCCAGCATAGGCAGTGGGAGCCTACTTGTACGTTGTATTTTGCTAACCAATGGCAGTGCAGAGGCGCTGGCCACATCTATGTTCTCCCCAGACGTCAGACAAATTCCGGACTTTGCGTTATTGGTATTTTTTTCCGAAGTAAAGTTACAGCTACACTCAAATCCACAGGTAGATCCTCAAGGAAGTATAAGTCAACCCATGGCCAGCTATGGGCTCACATAAAACACTATAAGCTGCTCAGGCCCAATCCACAGCCGGTGGTCACATTGGTTCAGCGTTGGCCTGTGGAATTTGTTCAGAAATCTGGTGGTCACTGTGTCACCTCAGGGATGATGGGAGCTTTTTGAAGCCTGCGTCTTACATGCACATTAGATTCCTTGATGTACTGTAAATTCAGCTCCCCAAGTATCTTTATTGTGTGCATGGACAGCTCTTTTGTTTCCACATGAACCTGTCTTTTCTCGTTCTCACTCTCTCTCTGTCTTATCTCTTCCAGTGTCTGTACAGGAGAGTTTGGAGAGGAAGTTTGGCAAGCAGGGAGGACCTATTCCTGTTGTCCCCACTGCTGATTTCCAGGCCAGAGTTGCTGTGAGTAGTAACGCACAGTTTCTTATAGAAATGTTGCGTGTGACTGACAGTTAACCTGATAACATCTTCCACAATTATCTTCCACATTTATTTTTTATCATTCATCCAGGGTGCTTCTGAAAAGGACATTGTCCACTCCGGACTGGCCTACACCATGGAGAGATCTGCCAGGGTAAGTGTCTGTGTGTGCAAATTAAAAGTTCAAACCAATGGATGAGAGGCAGTACCCAGTCCTGGTCTTGGGCTAGTCAAATTTGATGGGCTAGTTCACCCTGATAATGCTTTCCCTATCAATTACTCGCCCCATGGAGTCTGTTATTCATGGATAGCATTGGGGGCTTGTCACTTTATCACCCATTATGATAAATATTTTTAAAAATAGTTTGAGTGGTGATTAATGATGGTTTAATTCTAAAGCTGTGATTAATCTGATTAACATTTTAATCATTCAACAGCCCCCGCATCAGCATCAATATGTAACATTCTGTCAACACAGCCTGACTATTTGACTCCACAAACTGATATAGTCGCATCAATGACGGTTCAGTCGATTTGTAAATCAATAATGGATTTTCCATTAGCTCAGATTCTTGCCCCTCAATATACTAATTTCTGGCAGACCAGGTTGTATACTAGCGATGCGCAGGCCACCTTTTTTCATAACAAATGAGCATTGGAATGATGATTGTATGTAAGTAAGGTCTCAGTAATGTCGTAGCTTAATAAGTTACTTTACTTTAATCTTGACACAGCATTCTGTTCACTTCACTCACTCGGGTGTGTAGCCTGCTGCAGCCACGTGGATCTGCTATAATTCTGTCTGTGCACACTGTGCACGGCTGTGCTCACCTTTCATTTAAGAAAGATTGTGTGCAGTTGTGCTCATTATGCTGGTGGCTGGCCACATGTCCAGAGGCTCATAAAACATGCTCTCCTCTCCCATTTCTAGCAAATCATGCGCACAGCCGCCAAGTACAACCTTGGCCTGGACCTGCGAACAGCTGCCTACGTCAACGCCATTGAGAAGGTCTTCAAGGTGTACAACGAGGCTGGACTTACCTTCACATAAACAGCCAATCGAAGACCGTCGACCGACCCCCCCCACCACCCCACCCCTCACCCCCACCAATGCTTCCTCCTGTGCCTGTTCCCTTTGCCGTTATCAGCCCCAATCAGAACATATCGCTGTTTACATCAAAGACTCCCAAACTGCTCTCTTTGGCTCAATGGCTCACACCCATGCGCACATGCGTTATCGCACACACCGGGACGTTCTGTAGCTAGCCTGGTATTTGTTCTGTGCCCTGTGTTCTCTCTGCTGTCGCCATATGAGTTTCTCTGTATGGGACTGTTGCTCAGGTCTGTGTCTGTCTGACATGTGCAGAGAGCGGCGTGATCAGGCAAACTGGAAGACCTCTGTTCCCCCTGCCCCTGTATAGGATACTGCTAAGTCTCGACGTCAAAGCCATGCCCCACTCACAAATAAAAAAAAACATCTATATTATTATATATTTTATGGTAATTTTTTAATCATCATTAAGATAGACAAAAAAAGAAACTAGCCCGACATTTTATTTGTTTACCAAACATAAACCGACTCCGGAAGCTGGAAGTACAATCATGCATACAAATCACAGACTATATCAAATATAAGTGTATATTGTGAATTATACAGTGCCACCACCTTTTTGTTTTTATCGGAACACGGTTCCAAAGTTAAATATTTTTGGAAAAATCAGTGTGATTTTTGATTCATTCTTTTTCTTCGAGGGATGGTTCTGACATCAGACTTTGATTCCTATAACCAGCCGTCCAGATTGCCCCAAAAACCCAACTCCCATCAGCACGGAAGATGCCTTAGTTCGGGCTGCCGCTGCCCTCTAGAAGTTAAATGCCCAGTTGACTCAATGGGAATTAGATAGGAGTAAAAGTTAGTAATAATTCATTTAAATGTATTTCTCTTGTCTTGTCTCACAAATTGAGGTTAATGGTTATTAGGCGATGTTGATGTTTGGGTTCAGGAGTACAGATTTGAGCTTATAACCACACAAACCCCTTGCATTCCCATGTGTTCATTAAGGGCAAAAAAAATCAACAATGATACTTAACATAGATGGAAACCGTTCAGGTTTCAGAGATTGAGGTTACCTGTAGAATGCATTTCTGGCATTCATTTTTTTCATTTCCATCTCACCCGAAGCCCCACTCCAGCCTCTTTTAACCCCACACGCCTGCCCAAACATCATACAGCCCCTCTGTTTGTCCCGTGGAGAGGGACACACTGTGACTGCCGTCCTTTTATGTTTGTAAAGCTGCGCTGAGTACTCTTGTGGAAATTAGCTTTAGAAGGGGTTGGGGGGGGGGGGGGGGGGGGGGCGTGGGAGGGAGAAATTTCTATTGCCTTTTTGTTTTAGTTTTTGTTGTTGAAACCCAATAAAAACCTACAACAATATATGTCAAAGCAGCTGTTGTGTGAATATATATATTTATGTTAATAATGCTTGATTAATGTTAATTAGTCTTAGACTAGACTTGCCTTTGAGTAACAACATTTATACAAAAAAAAGGAGATTTTTTTCATGGTATGTTTATTTTTTCCTCGATTTCGACATTTTATAGAAATCCTCAGAAATTAAAAAACGGCCTACTATAGTATGTTGTCCAAGACCATCTATTATAGCCTGTCATTTTTCCTTGAGTCCGGCAATTTTTGAAAATCCTCAAAAATGACGAAAAACGGCATACTATGGTATTTTGTCCAAGACCATATACCACAGCCTTTCGTTTTTCCTCTATTTCGACATTTTTTTCAAAAATCTCCAAAAATGAAACAGCGGACTATAGATGCTTCAATGCTAGGAAACAAGGCAAGCAGGCCTCTGGTGTTTCTGTCACTTTCTATTTGCCATTTTGTGAGCAGAGGAAGCAAGTACAGTCAGTGGATTACTGGATTAGATTCTGCCTGGAAATGTGAAGCCAAGGTTTAAGTCCCAGATCTTACTGTGTGTTTGTTGTAATTGAAACCGAATGCATTCATCAGAGAATTAAGACCAGGAAGTCTAGTATGTTTTTATTTTCTTTTTGGTTTTCATTTGAAAAATCAAACCTCCAAAGTGATGAGAAATTACTTGCTATAGTAGACTACTGGATGTCATCCAAAACTATAAACTATAGTATGGGTTCACTCATTCATGTTTTACCTAGAAATGTTTTGAGTTATTTAAATAAAACACCCAAATTGACCCAATGCATTCTCAATGGCAATAGCGCAAACTTTATTATGGTATTAGTCCTATACATACTTAGATACATACCCTATTTGAGGCCGGAAAATGTTGAAATCGAAGAAAAAACAAAGGCTATAGTACATACTATAGTATGGCGTTTTTCATCATTTTTGAACATTTTTTAAAAATGTCAAAATCGAAGAAAAACCAAAGGCTATAGTACATGGTCTCGGACGACATACTATAGTATGGCGTTTTTCATCGTTTTTGAGGATTTTTGAAAAAATGTCGAAATCGAAGGAAAACCAAAGGCTATAGTACATGGTCTCGGACGACATAGTATAGTATGGCGTTTTTCATCGTTTTGGAGCATTTTTGAAAAAATGTCGAAATCGAAGAAAAACCAAAGGCTATAGTACATGGTCTCGGACGACAACTATAGTATGCCGTTTTTCATCGTTTTTGGAGCATTTTTTGAAAAAATGTCAAAATAGAAGAAAAACCAAAGGCTATAGTACATGGTCTCAGACGACATACTATAGTATGGCGTTTTTCATCGTTTTTGAGCATTTTTGAAAAAATGTTGAAATCGAAGAAAAACTAAAGGCTATAGTACATGGTCTCGGATGACATACTATAGTATGGCGTTTTTCATCGTTTTTGAGCATTTTTGAAAAAATGTTGTAATCGAAGAAAAACCAAAGGCTATAGTACATGGTCTCGGACGACATAGTATGGCGTTTTTTCATCATTTTTGAGCATTTTTGAAAAAATGTCAAAATCAAAGAAAAAACAGGGATCTCCCATTGCTCTAGTGGTTAAGATGTTTGACTTTCATGCTGGAGACCTGAGTTCGAATCCCGGGTTTACACATATGAACGCCCATGATCCAGAGGTCATGAGTTCAAACCCCACTCAAGTACTTGTCCATCCTTTTAGGAACGAAACTTCCTAAAAGGAACGAAACTTTGTAAGCAGTATATTTCTACAACAATGATACATTTCAAAGATTCCTTTTCAGTCAAACATGCCCACTGTAAGATGAACCTAAATAGCTTCAAATGGGGTTTCTGCGTGCAAGTATGTAGGACTAATAATAAGTTTTCCCATTAAGAATGCATTGGGCGTTTAAGTTAAATAACTCCGAAACTAAAACATTTCAAAGTAAAAAGTTCCTGCATGTATCTCCACAGTAAGCTGAATCTAAAAAAGTGTGAATGAAGTTTCTACAAGAACGTGATTTTTTGACCCCTTTGAAGCTGCCATTGACCCCATTCATAAAGTTCTCAAATTTGGGAGCACTATATTTCTAAAACGATGAAACGTTTCAAAGATTCCTCTGCAGGCAAACATGTCCACCGTAAGATGAACGTTAATAGCCATAAATGGGGTTTCTAAGTATAAGTATGTAGGACTAATAGCATAGTAAAATTTCTGTTATTGCCATTGAGATTGCATTGGGTGTTTTAGTTAAATAACTCAGAAACTAGTGAGTGAAATGAATGAAAGACATACTATTGTTTATGGTTTTGGATGACATAGTACAGTACTATAGCAAGTCATTTCGATTCTTTAATGAAAATCAGAAATAAAAAACAAAGACTAAACAAACTACTAGAATTCCTGGTCTTAATTCTCTGTTGAATGCATCAGATCAGAAAGAGCACAGTTACAATCGTGTGGACTCGAACCCAGGGCTCCAAATCTCCATTCAGAAGCTTTATCCAGTGAGCCACCAGTGCCTGCATTGCATGCACAAAAAATGCCAAAATCAAGGAAAAACGACAGGCTATAGTACATGGTCTCTGACAACCTGCGATTGTATGCCGTTTTTCATCTTTTTTTGAGGATTTTTGAAAAAATGTCGAATCGAAAAACAAAAAACAAAGGCTATAGTACATGGTCTCGGACGACATATTATAGTATGGCGTTTTTCATCATTTTTGAGCATTTTTGAAAAAATGTCGAAATTGAAGAAAAACCAAAGGCTATAGTACATGGTCTTGGACGACATGCTATAGTATGGCGTGTTTTTCATCGTTTTTGGAGCATTTTGTGAGCAATTTTGAAAAAATGTCGATATCGAAGAAAAAACAAAGGCTATAGTAACATGGTCTCGGTCGACATACTATAGTATGGCGTTTTTCATCGTTTTTGAGCATTTTTGAGGATTTTTGAAATAATATCGAAATTGAAGAAAAACCAAGGCTATAGTACATGTTCTCGACGACATAATACCACAGTATGGCGTTTTTCATCGTTTTGGAGCATTTTTGAAAAAATGTCGAAATCGAAGAAAAACCAAAGGCTATAGTACATGGTCGCGGACGACATACTATAGTATGGCGTTTTTCATTGTTTTTGAGCATTTTTGAAAAAATGTCGCAATCGAAGAAAAACCAAAGGCTATAGTACATGGTCTCGGACGACATACTATAGTATGGCGTTTTTCATCTTTTTTGAGCATTTTTGAAAAAATGTTGTAATCGAAGAAAAACCAAAGGCTATAGTACATGGTCTCGGACGACATACTATAGTATGGCGTTTTTTTCATCGTTTTGGACCATTTTTAAGCATTTTTGAAAAAATGCGAAATTGAAGAAAACCAAAGGCTATAGTAGGCCTACATGGTCTCGATGACATTGCTATAGTATGGCGTTTTCCATCGTTTAGGAGCATTTTTTGAAAAAAATGTCGAAATCGAAGAAAAAACCAAAGGCTATAGTACATGGTCTCGGACGACATACTATAGTATGGCGTTTTTTCATCGTTTTTTGAAGCATTTTTGAGCAATTTTGAAAAAATGTCGATATCGAAGAAAAAACTAAGGCTATAGTACATGGTCCTCGGTCGACATACTATAGTATGGCGTTTTCATCGTTTTTGAGCATTTTGAGGATTTTTGAAATAATATCGAAATTGAAGAAAAACCAAAGGCTATAGTACATGTTCTCGGACGACATACCACAGTATGGCGTTTTTTCATTCGTTTTGGAGCATTTTTGGAAAAAATGTCGAAATCGAAGAAAAACCAAAGGCTATAGTACATGGTCGCGGACGACAAAACTATAGTATGGCGTTTTTCATTGTTTTGAGCATTTTGGAAAAAATGTCGCAATCGAAGAAAAACCAAAGGCTATAGTACATGTCTCGGACGACATTATAGTATGGCGGTTTTTCATCGTTTTTGAGCATTTTGAAAAAATGTTGTAATCGAAGAAAAACCAAAGGCTATAGTACATGGTCTCGGACGACATACTATAGTATGTGGCGTTTTTTCATCGTTTTGGACCATTTTTAAGCATTTTTTGAAAAAATGTCGAAATTGAAGAAAAACCAAAGGCTATAGTAGGCCTACATGGTCTCGGATGACATGCTATAGTATGGCGTTTTCCATCGTTTTGGAGCATTTTGTGAAAAAATGTTCGAAATCGAAGAAAAACAAAGGCTATAGTACATGGTCTCGGACGACATACTATAGTATGGCGTTTTTCATCGTTTTTGAGCATTTTGAAAAAATTTGTAATCGAAGAAAAACCAAAGGCTATAGTACATGGTCCTTGGACGACATACTATAGTATGGCGTTTTTCATCGTATTTGGAGCTTTTTGAAAAAATGTCAAAATCGAAGAAAAACCAAAGGCTATAGTAGCGTATGGTCTCGGATGACATACTATAGTATGGCGTTTTTCATCGTTTTGAGCATTTTGAGCATTTTTGAAAAAATGTCGATATCGAAGAAAACCAAAGGCCATAGTACATGGTCTCTCGCGACATACTATAGTATGGCGTTTTCTCGTTTTGAGCATTTTTGAGGATTTTTGAAGAAATACGAAATTGAAGAAAAAACCAAAGGCTATAGTACATGTTCTCGGACGACATACCACAGTATGGCGTTTTTCATCGTTTTTGAGCATTTTTGAGGATTTTGAAAAAATGTCAAAATAGAAGAAAAACCAAAGGCTATAGTACATGTCTCGGACGACATACTATAGTATGGCGTTTTTTCACATCGTTTTTGAGCAATTTTGAAAAAATGTCATATCGAAGAAAAACCAAAGGCCATAGTACATGGTCTCGGTCGACATACTATAGTATGGCGTTTTTCATCGTTTTTGAGCATTTTTTGAGGATTTTTGAAGAAATATCGAAATTGAAGAAAAACCAAAGGCTAAGTACATGGTCTCGACGACATAATACCACAGTATGGCGTTTTTCATCGTTTTGGGAGCAATTTTTGAAAAAATGTCGAAATCGAAGAAAAACCAAAGGCTATAGTACATGGTCTCGGACGACATACTATAGTATGGCGTTTTTCATCGTTTTTGAGCATTTTTGAGCAATTTTGAAAAAATGTCGATATCGAAGAAAAACCAAAGGCCATAGTACATGGTCTCGGCCGACATACTATAGTATGGCGTTTTTCATCGTTTTTGAGCATTTTTGAGGATTTTTGAAGAAATATCGAAATTGAAGAAAAACCAAAGGCTATAGTACATGTTCTCGGACGACATACCACAGTATGGCGTTTTTCATCGTTTTTGAGCATTTTTGAGGATTTTTGAAAAAATGTCAAAATAGAAGAAAAACCAAAGGCTATAGTACATGGTCTCGGACGACATACTATAGTATGGCGTTTTTCATCGTTTTTGAGCAATTTTGAAAAAATGTCGATATCGAAGAAAAACCAAAGGCCATAGTACATGGTCTCGGTCGACATACTATAGTATGGCGTTTTTCATCGTTTTTGAGCATTTTTGAGGATTTTTGAAGAAATATCGAAATTGAAGAAAAACCAAAGGCTATAGTACATGTTCTCGGACGACATACCACAGTATGGCGTTTTTCATCGTTTTGGAGCATTTTTGAAAAAATGTCGAAATCGAAGAAAAACCAAAGGCTATAGTACATGGTCGCGGACGACATACTATAGTATGGCGTTTTTCATCGTTTTTGAGCATTTTTGAGCAATTTTGAAAAAATGTCGATATCGAAGAAAAACCAAAGGCTATAGTACATGGTCTCGGACGACATACTATAGTATGGCGTTTTTCATCGTTTTTGAGCATTTTTGAAAAAATGTTGTAATCGAAGAAAAACCAAAGGCTATAGTACATGGTCTCGGACGACATACTATAGTATGGCGTTTTTCATCGTTTTGGAGCATTTTTAAGCATTTTTGAAAAAATGTCGAAATTGAAGAAAAACCAAAGGCTATAGTACATGGTCTCGGTCGACATACTATAGTATGGCGTTTTCATCGTTTTTGAGCATTTTTGAGGATTTTTGAAAAAATATCGAAATTGAAGAAAAACCAAAGGCTATAGTACATGTTCTCGGACGACATACCACAGTATGGCGTTTTTCATCGTTTTGGAGCATTTTTGAAAAAATGTCGAAATCGAAGAAAAACCAAAGGCTATAGTACATGGTCGCGGACGACATACTATAGTATGGCGTTTTTCATCGTTTTTGAGCATTTTTGAAAAAATGTTGTAATCGAAGAAAAACCAAAGGCTATAGTACATGGTCTCGGACGACATACTATAGTATGGCGTTTTTCATCGTTTTGGACCATTTTTAAGCATTTTTGAAAAAATGTCGAAATTGAAGAAAAACCAAAGGCTATAGTACATGGTCTCGGACGACATACTATAGTATGGCGTTTTTCATCGTTTTTGAGCATTTTTGAAAAAATGTCGAAATTGAAGAAAAACCAAAGGCTATAGTACATGGTCTCGGATGACATACTATAGTATGGCGTTTTCCATCGTTTTGGAGCATTTTTGAAAAAATGTCAAAATAGAAGAAAAACCAAAGGCTATAGTACATGGTCTCGGACGACATACTATAGTATGGCGTTTTTCATCGTTTTTGAGCATTTTTGAAAAAATGTCGAAATCGAAGAAAAACCAAAGGCTATAGTACATGGTCTCGGACGACATGCTATAGTATGGCGTTTTTCATCGTTTTTGAGCATTTTTGAAAAAATGTCGAAATCGAAGAAAAACCCAAGGCTATAGTACATGGTCTCGGACGACATACTATAGTATGGAGTTTTTCATCGTTTTTGAGCATTTTTGAGCAATTTTGAAAAAATGTCGATATCGAAGAAAAACC
The DNA here is from genome assembly GCA_039105355.1 of Benthosema pterotum. Classification (NCBI taxonomy): domain Eukaryota; kingdom Metazoa; phylum Chordata; class Actinopteri; order Myctophiformes; family Myctophidae; genus Benthosema; species Benthosema pterotum. The sequence goes on along the minus strand of CM076981.1, from coordinate 24,410,778 downwards.
AAAGGCTATAGTACATGGTCTCAGTCGACATACTATAGTATGGCGTTTTTCATCGTTTTTGAGCATTTTTGAAAAAATGTCGAAATCGAAGAAAAACCAAAGGCTATAGTACATGGTCTCGGACGACATACTATAGTATGGCGTTTTCATCGTTTTTGAGCATTTTTGAAAAAATGTTGTAATCGAAGAAAAACCAAAGGCTATAGTACATGGTCTCGGACGACATACTATAGTATGGCGTTTTTCATCGTTTTGGAGCATTTTTAAGCATTTTTGAAAAAATGTCGAAATTGAAGAAAAACCAAAGGCTATAGTACATGGTCTCGGATGACATACTATAGTATGGCGTTTTCCATCGTTTTGGAGCATTTTTGAAAAAAATTCAAAATAGAAGAAAAACCAAAGGCTATAGTACATGGTCTCGGACGACATACTATAGTATGGCGTTTTTCAACGTTTTTGAGCATTTTTGAAAAAATGTCGAAATCGAAGAAAAACCAAAGGCTAAAGTACATGGTCTCGGACGACATGCTATAGTATGGCGTTTTTCATCGTTTTTGAGAATTTTTGAAAAAATGTCGAAATCGAAGAAAAACCAAAGGCTATAGTACATGGTCTCGGACGACATACTATAGTATGGCGTTTTTCATCGTTTTTGAGCATTTTTGAAAAAATGTTGTAATCGAAGAAAAACCAAAGGCTATAGTACATGGTCTCGGACGACATACTATAGTATGGCGTTTTTCATCGTTTTGGAGCATTTTTAAGCATTTTTGAAAAAATGTCGAAATCGAAGAAAAACCAAAGGCTATAGTACATGGTCTCGGACGACATGCTATAGTATGGCGTTTTTCATCGTTTTTGAGCATTTTTGAAAAAATGTCGAAATCGAAGAAAAACCCAAGGCTATAGTACATGGTCTCGGACGACATACTATAGTATGGCGTTTTTCATCGTTTTTGAGCATTTTTGAGCAATTTTGAAAAAATGTCGATATCGAAGAAAAACCAAAGGCTATAGTACATGGTCTCAGTCGACATACTATAGTATGGCGTTTTTCATCGTTTTTGAGAATTTTTTAAAAAATGTCGAAATCGAAGAAAAACCAAAGGCTATAGTACATGGTCTCGGACGACATACTATAGTATGGCGTTTTTCATCGTTTTTGAGCATTTTTGAAAAAATGTTGTAATCGAAGAAAAACCAAAGGCTATAGTACATGGTCTCGGACGACATACTATAGTATGGCGTTTTTCATCGTTTTGGAGCATTTTTAAGCATTTTTGAAAAAATGTCGAAATTGAAGAAAAACCAAAGGCTATAGTACATGGTCTCGGACGACATACTATAGTATGGCGTTTTTCATCGTTTTTGAGCACTTTTGAGCAATTTTGAAAAAATGTCGATATCGAAGAAAAACCAAAGGCTATAGTACATGGTCTCGGTCGACATACTATAGTATGGCGTTTTCATCGTTTTTGAGCATTTTTGAGGATTTTTGAAAAAATATCGAAATCGAAGAAAAACCAAAGGCTATAGTACATGGTCTCGGACGACATACTATAGTATGGCGTTTTTCATCGTTTTGGAGCATTTTTAAGCATTTTTGAAAAAATGTCGAAATTGAAGAAAAACCAAAGGCTATAGTACATGGTCTCGGACGACATACTATAGTATGGCGTTTTTCATCGTTTTTGAGCACTTTTGAGCAATTTTGAAAAAATGTCGATATCGAAGAAAAACCAAAGGCTATAGTACATGGTCTCGGTCGACATACTATAGTATGGCGTTTTTCATCGTTTTTGAGCATTTTTGAGGATTTTTGAAAAAATATCGAAATTGAAGAAAAACCAAAGGCTATAGTACATGTTCTCGGACGACATACTATAGTATGGCGTTTTTCATCGTTTTTGAGCATTTTTGAAAAAATGTTGTAATCGAAGAAAAACCAAAGGCTATAGTACATGGTCTCGGACGACATACTATAGTATGGCGTTTTTCATCGTTTTTGAGCATTTTGAGCAATTTTGAAAAAATGTCGATATCGAAGAAAAACCAAAGGCTATAGTACATGGTCTCGGACGACATACTATAGTATGGCGTTTTTCATCGTTTTGGACCATTTTTAAGCATTTTTGAAAAAATGTCGAAATTGAAGAAAAACCAAAGGCTATAGTAGGCCTACATGGTCTCGGATGACATACTATAGTATGGCGTTTTCCATCGTTTTGGAGCATTTTTGAAAAAATGTCAAAATAGAAGAAAAACCAAAGGCTATAGTACATGGTCTCGGACGACATACTATAGTATGGCGTTTTTCATCGTTTTTGAGCATTTTTGAAAAAATGTCGAAATCGAAGAAAAACCAAAGGCTATAGTACATGGTCTCGGACGACATACTATAGTATGGCGTTTTTCATCGTTTTTGAGCATTTTTGAGCAATTTTGAAAAATGTCGATATCGAAGAAAAACCAAAGGCTATAGTACATGGTCTCAGTCGACATACTATAGTATGGCGTTTTTTCATCGTTTTTGAGCATTTTTGAAAAAAATGTCGAAATCGAAGAAAAACCAAAGGCTATAGTACATGGTCTCGGACGACATGCTATAGTATGGCGTTTTTCATCGTTTTTGAGAATTTTTTAAAAAATGTCGAAATCGAAGAAAAACCAAAGGCTATAGTACATGGTCTCGGACGACATACTATAGTATGGCGTTTTTCATCGTTTTTGAGCATTTTTGAAAAAATGTTGTAATCGAAGAAAAACCAAAGGCTATAGTACATGGTCTCGGACGACATACTATAGTATGGCGTTTTTCATCGTTTTGGAGCATTTTTAAGCATTTTTGAAAAAATGTCGAAATTGAAGAAAAACCAAAGGCTATAGTACATGGTCTCGGATGACATGCTATAGTATGGCGTTTTTCATCGTTTTTGAGCATTTTTGAAAAAATGTCGAAATCGAAGAAAAACCCAAGGCTATATATAGTACATGGTCTCGGACGACATGCTATAGTATGGCGTTTTTCATCATTTTTAAGCATTTTTGAAAAAATGTCGAAATCGAAGAAAAACCAAAGGCTATAGTACATGGTCTCGGACGACATGCTATAGTATGGCGTTTTTCATCGTTCTGAGCATTTTTGAAAAAATGTCGAAATCGAAGAAAAACCAAAGGCTATAGTACATGGTCTCGGACGACATGCTATAGTATGGCGTTTTTCATCGTTTTTGAGCATTTTTGAAAAAATGTCGAAATCGAAGAAAAACCAAAGGCTATAGTACATGGTCTCGGACGACATGCTATAGTATGGCGTTTTTCATCGTTTTGAGCATTTTTGAAAAAATGTCGAAATCGAAGAAAAACCCAAGGCTATATATAGTACATGGTCTCGGACGACATGCTATAGTATGGCGTTTTTCATCGTTCTTGAGCATTTTTGAGCATTTTTGAAAAAATGTCGAAATCGAAGAAAAACCAAAGGCTATAGTACATCGTCTCGGACAACATGCTGTAGTATGCCGTTTTTCTTCGTTTTTGAGGATCTGTGAAGAATGTTGAAATCGAGAGAAAACAACATACTATTCTAGACGTGTGAATGTTAAGCAGTGGAGGCAAGACTCTAGTGTACTGTCACTTTCTATTTGCTGTTTTGTGAAGATCCAGAGCAACCACAGTAGCTCACTGGATAAAGATCCTGCCTTGAAATTTGAAGGCCCGGGTTCAAGTCACACACCTTGCACTGTGTTCATTGTGATCCAACGCTTTCAAAAGACTGTTGAAGCTAGTAGTTGTAGTATCTTTCTTTGTTTAATTTTCATTAAAAAAAATCAAACCTCCAAAATCATGAGATACGACTTACTATAGTAAAACATAAACTATAGTAAGTCTTTCATTAATTTCATTCACTTTTTACTTTAAAATCTTTTGCAGTTTCTGAGTTACTTAACTTAAATGCCCAATGCATTCTCAATGAAAATAGCACAAACTTTATTATGCTATTAGTCCTACACCTAGAAAACCCATTTATGGCTATTAACATTGATCTTATGGAGCAGATGTTTGCCTGAAAAGCAATCTTTGAAATGTTTCATCGTTTTAGAAATATAGTGGGTCTAAATATGCCTAGAGCTGCCATTGACCCCCATTATAAGTCAAAAAGTCACGTTCACTAGAAACTACATTCACATGTTTTTTAAATTCAGCTTACTGTAGATATACATGCTGGAACTTTTTACTTTGAAATGTTTTGTAGTTTCTGAGTTATTTGCTATAGTATGGCGTTTTTCATCGTTTTTGAGCATTTTTGAAAAAATGTCGAAATCGAAGAAAAACTAAAGGCTAAAGTACATGGTCTCGGACGACATGCTATAGTATGGCGTTTTTCATCGTTTTTGAGAATTTTTTAAAAAATGTCGAAATCGAAGAAAAACCAAAGGCTATAGTACATGGTCTCGGACGACATACTATAGTATGGCGTTTTTCATCGTTTTTGAGCATTTTTGAAAAAATGTTGTAATCGAAGAAAAACCAAAGGCTATAGTACATGGTCTCGGACGACATACTATAGTATGGCGTTTTTCATCGTTTTGGAGCATTTTTAAGCATTTTTGAAAAAATGTCGAAATTGAAGAAAAACCAAAGGCTATAGTACATGGTCTCGGATGACATACTATAGTATGGCGTTTTCCATCGTTTTGGAGCATTTTGAAAAAATTCAAAATAGAAGAAAAACCAAAGGCTATAGTACATGGTCTCGGACGACATGCTATAGTATGGCGTTTTTCATCGTTTTTGAGCATTTTTGAAAAAATGTCGAAATCGAAGAAAAACCCAAGGCTATAGTACATGGTCTCGGACGACATACTATAGTATGGAGTTTTTCATCGTTTTTGAGCATTTTTGAGCAATTTTGAAAAAATGTCGATATCGAAGAAAAACCAAAGGCTATAGTACATGGTCTCAGTCGACATACTATAGTATGGCGTTTTTCATCGTTTTTGAGCATTTTTTGAAAAAATGTCGAAATCGAAGAAAAACCAAAGGCTATAGTACATGGTCTCGGACGACATGCTATAGTATGGCGTTTTTCATCGTTTTGAGAATTTTTTAAAAAATGTCGAAATCGAAGAAAAACCAAAGGCTATAGTACATCGTCTCGGACGACATACTATAGTATGGCGTTTTTCATCGTTTTGAGCATTTTTGAAAAAATGTTGTAATCGAAGAAAAACCAAAGGCTATAGTACATGGTCTCGGACGACATACTATAGTATGGCGTTTTTCATCGTTTTGGGAGCATTTTTAAGCATTTTTGAAAAAATGTCGAAATTGAAGAAAAACCAAAGGCTATAGTACATGGTCTCGGATGACATACTATAGTATGGCGTTTTTCATCGTTTTTGAGCATTTTTGAAAAAATGTCGAAATCGAAGAAAAACCAAAGGCTATAGTACATGGTCTTGGACGACATGCTATAGTATGGCGTTTTTCATCGTTTTTGAGCATTTTTGAAAAAATGTCGAAATCGAAGAAAAACCAAAGGCTATAGTACATGGTCTCGGACGACATGCTATAGTATGGCGTTTTTCATCGTTTTTGAGCATTTTTGAAAAAATGTCGAAATCGAAGAAAAACCAAAGGCTATAGTACATGGTCTTGGACGACATGCTATAGTATGGCGTTTTTCATCGTTTTTGAGCATTTTTGAAAAAATGTCGAAATCGAAGAAAAACCAAAGGCTATAGTACATGGTCTCGGACGACATGCTATAGTATGGCGTTTTTCATCGTTCTTGAGCATTTTTGAGCATTTTTGAAAAAATGTCGAAATCGAAGAAAAACCAAAGGCTATAGTACATCGTCTCGGACAACATGCTGTAGTATGCCGTTTTTCTTCGTTTTTGAGGATCTGTGAAGAATGTTGAAATCGAGAGAAAACAACATACTATTCTAGACGTGTGAATGTTAAGCAGTGGAGGCAAGACTCTGGTGTACTGTCACTTTCTATTTGCTGTTTTGTGAAGATGCAGAGCAACCACAGTAGCTCACTGGATAAAGATCCTGCCTTGAAATTTGAAGGCCCGGGTTCAAGTCACACACCTTGCACTGTGTTCATTGTGATCCAACGCTTTCAAAAGACTGTTGAAGCTAGTAGTTGTAGTATTTTTCTTTGTTTAATTTTCATTAAAAAAAATCAAACCTCCAAAATCATGAGATACGACTTAATATAGTAAAACATAAACTATAGTAAGTCTTTCATTAATTTCATTCACTTTTTACTTTAAAATCTTTTGCAGTTTCTGAGTTACTTAACTTAAATGCCCAATGCATTCTCAAAGAAAATAGCACAAACTTTATTATGCTATTAGTCCTACACCTAGAAAACCCATTTATGGCTATTAACATTGATCTTATGGAGCAGATGTTTGCCTGAAAAGCAATCTTTGAAATGTTTCATCGTTTTAGAAATATAGTGGGTCTAAATATGCCTAGAGCTGCCATTGACCCCCATTATAAGTCAAAAAGTCACGTTCACTAGAAACTACATTCACATGTATTTTAAATTCAGCTTACTGTAGATATACATGCTGGAACTTTTTACTTTGAAATGTTTTGTAGTTTCTGAGTTATTTAACTTAAATGCCCAATGCATTTTCAATGGAAAACTTTATTATGCTGTTAGTTCTACATACTTTCACCTAGAAACCCCATTTAAGGTTATTTAGGTTCATCGTACGGTAGATATGCTTGCTTGAAAAGAAATCTTTGAAATGTTTTATCGTTTTAGAAATATCGTGCTTCCAATTTTGAGGGTCAATTCAATTTATATTGTTCCTAAAACTAAGTACTTGAGTGGAGTTTGAACTCACAACCTCAAGACCACTTCACCTGCAACCAACGCACTGAGCTACTTGGTACAGCCTGTGAGTGAGTCTACGTTTGCCTTTGAGTAACAAAATTCATAGAACAGAAGCCAGGACATTTGTCTATTGTCTTGTTTTTTATGTACTATGGTATGCCTTTTTCATCATTTTTGAGGATTTTTGAAAAAATGTCGAAATCGAAGAAAAACCAAAGGCTATAGTACACGGTCTTGGACGAGATACTATAGCCTGGCGTCTTTCATCATTTATGAGCATTTTTGAAAAAAATTCGAAATCGAAGAAAAACTAAAGGCTATAGTACATGGTCTCGGACGACATGCTATAGTATGGCGTTTTACATTGTTTTTGAGCATGTTTTAAAAAATGTCGTAATCGAAGAAAAACCAAAGGCTATAGTACATGGTCTCGGACGACATGCTATAGTATGGCGTTTTTCATCGTTTTTGAGCATTTTTGAAAAAATGTCGAAATCGAAGAAAAACCAAAGGCTATAGTACATGGTCTCGGACGACATGCTACAGTATGGCGTTTTTCATCGTTTTTGAGCATTTTTTAAAAAATGTCGAAATCGAAGTATAACCAAAGGCTATAGTACATGGTCTCGGACGACATGCTATAGTATGGCGTTTTTCATCGTTTTTGAGCATTTTTGAAAAAATGTCGAAATCGAAGAAAAACCAAAGGCTATAGTACATGGTCTCGGACGACATGCTATAGTATGGCGTTTTTCATCGTTTTTGAGCATTTTTTAAAAAATGTCGAAATCGAAGAAAAACCAAAGGCTATAGTACACGGTCTCGGACGACATACTATAGTATGGCGTTTTTCATCGTTTTTGAGCATTTTTGAAAAAATGTCGAAATCGAAGAAAAACCAAAGGCTATAGTACATGGTCTCGGACGACATACTATAGTATGGCGTTTTTCATCGTTTTTGAGCATTTTTGAAAAAATGTCGAAATCGAAGAAAAACCAAAGGCTATAGTACATGGTCTCGGACGACATGCTATAGTATGGCGTTTGTCATCGTTTTTGAGCATTTTTGAAAAAATGTCGAAATCGAAGAAAAACCAAAGGCTATAGTACATGGTCTCGGACGACATGCTATAGTAAGGCGTTTTCATCGTTTTTGAGCATTTTGGAAAAAATGTCGAAATCGAAGAAAAACCAAAGGCTATAGTACATGGTCTCGGAAGACATGCTATAGTAAGGCGTTTTCATTGTTTTTGAGCATTTTTGAAAAAATGTCGAAATCGAAGAAAAACCAAAGGCTATAGTACATGGTCTCGGACCACATGCTATAGTAAGGCGTTTTTATCGTTTTTGAGCATTTTTGAAAAAATGTCGAAATCGAAGAAAAACCAAAGGCTATAGTACATGGTCTCGGACCACATGCTATAGTATGGCCTCTGGTGTACTGTCACTTTCTATTTGCTGTTTTGTGAAAATGCAGAGCAACCACAGTAGCTCACTGGATAAAGATCCTGCCTTGAAATTTGAAGGCCCGGGTTCAAGTCACACACCTTGCACTGTGTTCATTGTGATCCAACGCTTTCAAAAGACTGTTAAAGCTAGTAGTTGTAGTATCTTTCTTTGTTTAATTTTCATTAAAAAAATCAAACCTCCAAAATCATGAGATACGACTTAATATAGTAAAACATAAACTATAGTATGTCTTTCATTAATTTCATTCCCTTTTTACCTTAAAATCTTTTGCAGTTTCTGAGTTACTTAACTTAAATGCCCAATGCATTCTCAATGAAAATAGCACAAACTTTATTCTGCTATTAGTCCTACACCTAGAAAACCCATTTATGGCTATTAACATTGATCTTATGTAGCAGATGTTTGCCTGAAAAGCAATCTTTGAAATGTTTTATCGTTTTAGAAATATAGTGGGTCTAAATATGCCTAGAGCTGCCATTGACCCCCATTATAAGTCAAAAAGTCACGTTCACTAGAAACTACATTCACATGTTTTTTAAATTCAGCTTACTGTAGATATACATGCTGGAACTTTTTACTTTGAAATGTTTTGTAGATTCTGAGTTATTTAACTTAAATGCATTTTTGAAAAAATGTCGAAATCGAAGAAAAAGCAAAGGCTATAGTACATCGGAAGACATGCTATAGTAAGGCGTTTTCATCGTTTTTGAGCATTTTTGAAAAAATGTCGAAATCGAAGAAAAACCAAAGGCTATAGTACATGGTCTCGGACGACATGCTATAGTACGGCGTTTTTCATCGTTTTTGAGCATTTTTGAAAAAATGTCGAAATCGAAGAAAAACCAAAGGCTATAGTACATGGTCTCGGACGACATGCTATAGTATGGCGTTTTTTCATCGTTTTTGAGCATTTTTGAAAAAATGTCGAAATCGAAGAAAAACCAAAGGCTATAGTACATGGTCTCGGACGACATGCTATAGTATGGCCTCTGGTGTACTGTCACTTTCTATTTGCTGTTTTGTGAAAATGCAGAGCAACCACAGTAGCTCACTGGATAAAGATCCTGCCTTGAAATTTGAAGGCCCGGGTTCAAGTCACACACCTTGCACTGTGTTCATTGTGATCCAATGCTTTCAAAAGAGTGTTAAAGCTAGGAGTTCTAGTATCTTTTTTTGTTTAATTTTCATTAAAAAATCAAACCTCCAAAATCATGAGATACGACTTAATATAGTAAAACATAAACTATAGTATGTCTTTCATTAATTTCATTCCCTTTTTACCTTAAAATCTTTTGCAGTTTCTGAGTTACTTAACTTAAATGCCCAATGCATTCTCAATGAAAATAGCACAAACTTTATTATGCTATTAGTCCTACACTAGAAAACCCATTTATGGCTATTAACATTGATCTTATGGAGCAGATGTTTGCCTGAAAAGCAATCTTTGAAATGTTTTATCGTTTTAGAAATATAGTGGGTCTAAATATGCCTAGAGCTGCCATTGACCCCCATTATAAGTCAAAAAGTCACGTTCACTAGAAACTACATTCACATGTTTTTTAAATTCAGCTTACTGTAGATATACATGCTGGAACTTTTTACTTTGAAATGTTTTGTAGATTCTGAGTTATTTAACTTAAATGCCCAATACATTTTCAATGGAAAACTTTATTATGCTGTTAGTTCTACATACTTTCACCTAGAATCCCCATTTAAGATTATTTAGGTTCATCGTACGGTAGATATGCTTGCTTGAAAAGAAATCTTTGAAATGTTTTATCGTTTTAGAAATATCGTGCTTCCAATTTTGAGGGTCAATTCAATTTATATCGTTCCTAAAACTAAGTACTTGAGTGGGGTTTGAACTCACAACCTCAAGACCACTTCACCTGCAACCAACGCACTGAGCTACTTGGTACAGCCTGTGAGTGAGTCTACGTTTGCCTTTGAGTAAAAAAAAAAATCATAGAACAGAAGCCAGGACATTTGTCTATTGTCTTGTTTTTTATGTACTATGGTATGCCTTTTTCATCATTTTTGAGGATTTTTGAAAAAATGTCGAAATCGAAGAAAAACCAAAGGCTATAGTACACGGTCTTGGACGAGATACTATAGCTGGCGTCTTTCATCATTTATGAGCATTTTTGAAAAAATTTCGAAATCGAAGAAAAACCAAAGGCTATAGTACATGGTCTCGGACGACATGCTATAGTAAGGCGTTTTCATCGTTTTTGAGCATTTTTGAAAAAATGTCGAAATCGAAGAAAAAGCAAAGGCTATAGTACATGGTCTCGGAACTTCGGAAGACATGCTATAGTAAGGCGTTTTCATCGTTTTTGAGCATTTTTGAAAAAATGACGAAATCGAAGAAAAACCAAAGGCTATAGTACATGGTCTCGGACGACATGCTATAGTATGGCGTTTTTCATCGTTTTTGAGCATTTTTTAAAAAATGTCGAAATCGAAGAAAAACCAAAGGCTATAGTACATGGTCTCGGACGACATGCTATAGTATGGCGTTTTTCATCGTTTTTGAGCATTTTTTAAAAAATGTCGAAATCGAAGAAAAACCAAAGGCTATAGTACATGGTCTCGGACGACATGCTATAGTAAGGCGTTTTCATCGTTTTTGAGCATTTTTGAAAAAATGTCGAAATCGAAGAAAAACCAAAGGCTATAGTACATGGTCTCAGACGACATGCTATAGTATTGCGTTTTTCATCGTTTTTGAGCATTTTTGAAAAAATGACGAAATCGAAGAAAAACCAAAGGCTATAGTACATGGTCTCGGACGACATGCTATAGTATGGCCTCTGGTGTACTGTCACTTTCTATTTGCTGTTTGTGTGAAAATGCAGAGCAACCACAGTAGCTCACTGGATAAAGATCCTGCCTTGAAATCTGAAGGCCCGGGTTCAAGTCACACACCTTGCACTGTGTTCATTGTGATCCAACGCTTTCAAAAGACTGTTAAAGCTAGTAGTTGTAGTATCTTTCTTTGTTTAATTTTCATTAAAAAAAATCAAACCTCCAAAATCATGAGATACGACTTAATATAGTAAAACATAAACTATAGTATGTCTTTCATTAATTTCATTCCCTTTTTACCTTAAAATCTTTTGCAGTTTCTGAGTTACTTAACTTAAATGCCCAATGCATTCTCAATGAAAATAGCACAAACTTTATTATGCTATTAGTCCTACACCTAGAAAACCCATTTATGGCTATTAACATTGATCTTATGGAGCAGATGTTTGCCTGAAAAGCAATCTTTGAAATGTTTTATCGTTTTAGAAATATAGTGGGTCTAAATATGCCTAGAGCTGCCATTGACCCCCATTATAAGTCAAAAAGTCACGTTCACTAGAAATACCATTCACATGTTTTTTTAAATTCAGCTTACTGTAGATATACATGCTGGAACTTTTTACTTTGAAATGTTTTGTAGATTCTGAGTTATTTAACTTAAATGCCCAATACATTTTCAATGGAAAACTTTATCATGCTGTTAGTTCTACATACTTTGACCTAGAATCCCCATTTAAGGTTATTTAGGTTCATCGTACGGTAGATATGCTTGCTTGAAAAGAAATCTTTGAAATGTTTTATCGTTTTAGAAATATCGTGCTTCCAATTTTGAGGGTCAATTCAATTTATATCGTTCCTAAAACTAAGTACTTGAGTGGGGTTTGAACTCACAACCTCAAGACCACTTCACCTGCAACCAACGCACTCAGCTACTTGGTACAGCCTGTGAGTGAGTCTACGTTTGCCTTTGAGTAAAAAAAAATCATAGAACAGAAGCCAGGACATTTGTCTATTATCTTGTTTTTTATGTACTATGGTATGCCTTTTTCATCATTTTTGAGGATTTTTGAAAAAATGTCGAAATCGAAGAAAAACCAAAGGCTATAGTACACGGTCTTGGACGAGATACTATAGCCTGGCGTCTTTCATCATTTATGAGCATTTTTGAAAAAAATTTCGAAATCGAAGAAAAACTAAAGGCTATAGTACATGGTCTCGGACGACATGCTATAGTAAGGCGTTTTTCATCGTTTTTGAGCATTTTTGAAAAAATGTCGAAATCGAAGAAAAACCAAAGGCTATAGTACATGGTCTCGGACGACATGCTATAGTATGGCGTTTTTCATCGTTTTTGAGCATTTTTTTAAAAATGTCGAAATCGAAGAATAACCAAAGGCTATAGTACATGGTCTCAGACGACATGCTATAGTATGGCGTTTTTCATCGTTTTTGAGCATTTTTTAAAAAAATGTCGAAATCGAAGAAAAACCAAAGGCTATAGTACATGGTCTTGGACGACATGCTATAGTATGGCGTTTTTCATCGTTTTTGAGCATTTTTGAAAAAATGTCGAAATCGAAGAAAAAACAAAGGCTATAGTACATGGTCTCGGAAGACATGCTATAGTAAGGCGTTTTCATCGTTTTTGAGCATTTTTGAAAAAAATGTCGAAATCGAAGAAAAACCAAAGGCTATAGTACATGGTCTCGGACGACATGCTATAGTATGGCGTTTTTCATCGTTTTTGAGCATTTTTTAAAAAATGTCGAAATCGAAGAAAAACCAAAGGCTATAGTACATGGTCTCGGACGACATGCTATAGTATGGCGTTTTTCATCGTTTTGAGCATTTTTGAAAAAATGTCGAAATCGAAGAAAAACCAAAGGCTATAGTACATGGTCTCGGAAGACATGCTATAGTAAGGCGTTTTCATCGTTTTTGAGCATTTTTGAAAAAATGTCGAAATCGAAGAAAAACCAAAGGCTATAGTACATGGTCTCGGACGACATGCTATAGTATGGCGTTTGTCATCGTTTTTGAGCATTTTTGAAAAAATGTCGAAATCGAAGAAAAACCAAAGGCTATAGTACATGGTCTCGGACGACATGCTATAGTATGGCGTTTTTCATCGTTTTTGAGCATTTTTGAAAAAATGTCGAAATCGAAGAAAAACCAAAGGCTATAGTACATGGTCTCGGACGACATGCTATAGTATGGCGTTTTTCATCGTTTTTGAGCATTTTTGAAAAAATGTCGAAATCGAAGAAAAACCAAAGGCTATAGTACATGGTCTCGGACGACATGCTATAGTATGGCCTCTGGTGTACTGTCACTTTCTATTTGCTGTTTTGTGAAAATGCAGAGCAACCACAGTAGCTCACTGGATAAAGATCCTGCCTTGAAATTTGAAGGCCCGGGTTCAAGTCACACACCTTGCACTGTGTTCATTGTGATCCAACGCTTTCAAAAGACTGTTAAAGCTAGTAGTTGTAGTATCTTTCTTTGTTTAATTTTCATTAAAAAAATCAAACCTCCAAAATCATGAGATACGACTTAATATAGTAAAACATAAACTATAGTATGTCTTTCATTAATTTCATTCCCTTTTTACCTTAAAATCTTTTGCAGTTTCTGAGTTACTTAACTTAAATGCCCAATGCATTCTCAATGAAAATAGCACTTAGTCCTACACCTAGAAAACCCATTTATGGCTATTAACATTGATCTTATGGAGCAGATGTTTGCCTGAAAAGCAATCTTTGAAATGTTTTATCGTTTTAGAAATATAGTGGGTCTAAATATGCCTAGAGCTGCCATTGACCCCCATTATAAGTCAAAAAGTCACGTTCACTAGAAACTACATTCACATGTTTTTTAAATTCAGCTTACTGTAGATATACATGCTGGAACTTTTTACTTTGAAATGTTTTGTAGATTCTGAGTTATTTAACTTAAATGCCCAATACATTTTCAATGGAAAACTTTATCATGCTGTTAGTTCTACATACTTTGACCTAGAATCCCATTTAAGGTTATTTAGGTTCATCGTACGGTAGATATGCTTGCTTGAAAAGAAATCTTTCAAATGTTTTATCGTTTTAGAAATATCGTGCTTCCAATTTTGAGGGTCAATTCAATTTATATCGTTCCTAAAACTAAGTACTTGAGTGGGGTTTGAACTCACAACCTCAAGACCACTTCACCTGCAACCAACGCACTGAGCTACTTGGTACAGCCTGTGAGTGAGTCTACGTTTGCCTTTGAGTAAAAAAAAATCATAGAACAGAAGCCAGGACATTTGTCTATTATCTTGTTTTTTATGTACTATGGTATGCCTTTTTCATCATTTTTGAGGATTTTTGAAAAAATGTCGAAATCGAAGAAAAACCAAAGGCTATAGTACACGGTCTTGGACGAGATACTATAGCCTGGAGTCTTTCATCATTTATGAGCATTTTTGAAAAAAAATTCGAAATCGAAGAAAAAACTAAAGGCTATAGTACATGGTCTCGGACGACATGCTATAGTAAGGCGTTTTTCATCGTTTTTGAGCATTTTTGAAAAAATGTCGAAATCGAAGAAAAACCAAAGGCTATAGTACATGGTCTCGGACGACATGCTATAGTATGGCGTTTTTCATCGTTTTTGAGCATTTTTTAAAAAATGTCGAAATCGAAGAATAACCAAAGGCTATAGTACATGGTCTCAGACGACATGCTATAGTATGGCGTTTTTCATCGTTTTTGAGCATTTTTAAAAAAATGTCGAAATCGAAGAAAAACCAAAGGCTATAGTACATGGTCTTGGACGACATGCTATAGTATGGCGTTTTTCATCGTTTTTGAGCATTTTTGAAAAAATGTCGAAATCGAAGAAAAAACAAAGGCTATAGTAGGGTTATTCTCACGAAGCAAGATTTCAACGTGCAAATTTTCAAAATGCTTTTTTTGAAAAAAATCTTTTTGAACCATTATTAACAAGATCTTAACTATATTAAAACAATATTTTGCAAATATTTAATGACAATTTATTACCTTTTTTAGCATATTTTCAAAAATTTGTCCAGAAAAATTCTCATTACCGCAACAGTTTAAAAATGGCCATAACTTTAGGAAAGATGATCATTTTGATTTTTTTAAATGAATTATTAACAGTTATGCACAGTTAACTTAAACTGTAAAATAATATATATATTTACATTTTCTTTTTTATCAGAATTTGACACATTTATCTCATTACCGCAACAACTTTGATAATTTACAACCCAATCTTTGAGATATTTCCTTGAAATCTGAGTTGTTTTCAAAATGATATGGCAATCCTGAAAGAACATATTACATAGATTCTAGACATGTATTTAGTAACAGATCTACATTTTGCATGTGCTGAAAAATTGTTAAATAAACACCTGGTTGCGGTAATGATATGTGTGTTTCGGAAATGAGGTTGATGATTGCGGTAATGATAATTACCATATAGTAGCATAGTATAGTGTAGTTAGTATAGTAGTCTGAGGTTTGTTTAAAACATAAAATGTGAATTTTGATTTGGCAATGTATTTATTATGAATAATAATAACATGCTAACAATGATTCAAACTGCTCACAACTCAGAACATGCACACTATTTAAACTAATAGGCTGTTAGAAAAGAACACACAGCCTTAAACATTAAGTTCAAAAGAGAAGTGGCACTCTGTTTCATTGGTATTGAAAATAGCAGATATATCAGCACTTAACATATTTACAACCTCAGAATGACAAAAGACAGTAGTAATGGCTGTGACAGAGGCAAAGCAGTGGGTGTGAACTGTGGGAAAGTTTGGAGAATCCATAGAGAAGGACTTTCTAGCTAAGCTGATTGAGATTGAAGATCTTGTTTCACAAACTACTATTATTTGGAATCACTGTAACAAATCCCCTGAAGAAGTTATTTGAAAGATGATTGGCAGCTCCTGCCCCTTGTTGCTGCGGATTGGTCAGAACTATATCCAGTCCTTGTCTTTGCAGATTGTGAACTGGTGGAGTCAGGCTACATTTGGAGCAACAAAGTGTTTCTGGAAAACCATCCAACACCTCAGGAAGGGAAAGCAGTGAAACAAAGCTGTGTACAGCAAGGATTGGACATTGTCAACTTAGAATAAGGAAGTCATTGAGTAATGGAAGGAACACTTCAGGAACTCCTGAAATTCTGAAGGCTTGGATGTTGAGGGCCGGTCTTGGTTTCTTAAAGAGTAGCACTACTATTCCAGTCTGCCCAAAGCAAGAGCTGTGTCAGAGTGTTGGGCAGTAAGTCGTTTTTGTTTCGTGTGGGGGTTGGCCACTGCCTTAACTTTTCAACTATCCGGCTTATAATATTCATGGATGGACAGGATCTTGAGACAGTCATGGACAAGAGGGTATACAGTTTGGGGAGCTATGGGTTGTTTTACTGCTTTTTTCAAATGATGTGGTCCTGATGGCACCATCAGCCCTACACCTTAAGCTCTCACTGGACTGACTTGCATTTGAGTGTGTGCCCACTGGGGTGAGGATCAGCATCTCCAAATCTGAGGCCATGGTTCTCAGCAGATGTAAAGTATCCCAGGGTCTTATTTACAAGGGGAGGACGGAGTATAGATCAGCCAATCAGAGTAGCAAGAGCTGTATTGCTCACGTTGTTGTTTAATAAAGAGAGAGCAGAGTAAGTGCAAGACCAGTTGTGGGGGATTATATCTCCACACTGGCTTAGGAACAAGCTTTAAATGTTGCTCTGGAAAGGGAAGTATGGACTCTGAAGATGGATGGAAGGTGGTTTCCTGATTAGCCAATCTAAACCTACAGCTTCAGGGATTTGTTTATGCTATAAGTCCCTACTTGGCCACAATGTTCGTTCAGTTTGTCAATAATGTTTTTACTAACGCCTACTAACACTATCATACCAATGAAGCTACAGTGTAAGATGGAGTATCAGATCTGCTCAGCTGGGGCCAATTATTTGGGAGCACCTGCTCAGTAGGACTTGAATAACACTGCTCTGTATTGCATTTTAAATTAAATACATACTACCAACCAGAAAGCAACTGTCTACAACTATCTCCTGCTAGCCCAATGGTTGTGGCAGTGTAAATACAACACATTCTCTAACGTTTACCACCGACAGTCACCTGTGATTGGAAAATCAAGTGATAGAGTAGTGATCAGGTCCAGAGCCTGGGCAAAGGCCTTTTGTGGCGTTTCTGAACAACCGTGGGTCAGACCGTCACCTAACACTGTACCCTTTGTGGTGGGGTGGAATACATGTGTCAAATTTGGGTCATGGGGTGAACAGTTCCTGAGTTATGTTCATGGTGTATGTGTATATACAGCTGTACAGAGACTTGGTGCATTTATATTTAAAATACACTATGATCCTTGCAAAAGCCACTGAGAGTCCAACAGAAAAGTATAATGTTACATCTCATTATGGCATGCATTTTGCTAAGATGTCTTTAAGAAGAATGTTTGGTGCTTCCTTTGCCATATTATAAATTGATTATATTAGTGCATTGTAGTGGTTTATAATCAGGGGCGCGAATAAGTGGTGCTCTGGTGCTCAGGAGCACCAAAAATCCTACAATGAGCTCCCAATCCAGGGGTGGTGGAAAGCTCCTTTGAGCACCATACAGCTGGGGCTCATAATGACTGCCTGACTGGGCCAGTAAAAAAGTCTTGAAAATGAAATAATTCTAACTATAATGTCTATAATACTACTAGTATTTCAATGGATGTAGAGTGCAGGTAGTAGTACTACTAGGCTAGCCACTATTGCATCGCCCAAACTATCGCCCTGTACTGTAATATTGTACATTGATCAGGATGTACGGAGTGGACAAAAGGGGTCCCAGGGCCGGGCGATGCAGGTTGCCGCATTTTGGGAGCACCAAGTAACATCTCCAGGTGCTCCTCTGAGTACTGGACCAAAATAGTTATATTTATAATGTATTATAGGCCATTGTCTTCACTAAACAAGTCAGCAGATGGATCTCCGAATTTTGACAGCCTAGTCTTTGCTCTAAAACTTTCTTTTTAAGAAAAAGGGAATGCATAAAATATCTAGAATTAATTAATAATACTAGAATTATTTTTTGATCATTATTACATATATTTATGATTAAAAATATAGTCTGACCTTATTAAATTCTCATTACCGAAACAGCCATTCTCTCTACCGCAACTACTTAAAATCATTGCGGAGTATGAGAATGGGTGTTGCGGAGGATGAGCAACTTCAGCATTTTTTGCTCATAATAGAGAAGCCATGATGGCTGAGGCATTTTTTATTCAATGTACAGCACTAGACATTAATAAAGTATATTGTCACCAAAATAAATCTTTCTAACTATTATCTAAATGTGGAAAAGTGCCTGTTTCGGTAATGATAATCAACAATGCGTTTTCAGACTTTTTTAACAGAGATTTTAACTTTGCACTTGATAAATGTAAAGTGATCTGCTAAACTTTTAGCCATGTTGAATATACTGTCAGATGTATTAAGTTGCTCAAAATCAAAATTTATTTGCAATTCTTTGTTTCAGTTTAAACAGCCCTTCAAAAACATTGCGGAGGATGAGAAATTTGCATGTGGACATGATGTTTTTTCCCAATATATATTTAATTGAAATATGTTTTTTTCAAATTATTTCAATTTATGATTTTAAAAAACATAATGAATAATTTGAATTTATTTTGAGCAAAATCCATAAAGGTTATCCAATAAAAAATCCAATCTAAACACCACTAAAATGACTGCGGACGCATTGCGGTAATGAGAATTTCAGCTAAAAACGCATAAAAAAACAATAATAATGAATTTTCAGATAAATATAAACCTCTGAACAAGAAAGAGAAAAAAATATCTTTAAAATGGTAATTTCATTGTATTATAAAGTTGTGTTTTTGATGTTGAAATGTTCACGGACATGCAATTTCATGTTTCGTGAGAATGACCCAGTACATGGTCTCGGAAGACATGCTATAGTAAGGCGTTTTCATCGTTTTTGAGCATTTTTGAAAAAATGTCGAAATCGAAGAAAAACCAAAGGCTATAGTACATGGTCTCGGACGACATGCTATAGTATGGCGTTTTTCATCGTTTTTGAGCATTTTTAAAAAAATGTCGAAATCGAAGAAAAACCAAAGGCTATAGTACATGGTCTCGGACGACATGCTATAGTATGGCGTTTTTCATCGTTTTGAGCATTTTTGAAAAAATGTCGAAATCGAAGAAAAACCAAAGGCTATAGTACATGGTCTCGGAAGACATGCTATAGTAAGGCGTTTTCATCGTTTTTGAGCATTTTTGAAAAAATGTCGAAATCGAAGAAAAACCAAAGGCTATAGTACATGGTCTCAGCCGACATGCTATAGTATGGCGTTTTTCATCGTTTTTGAGCATTTTTGAAAAAATGTCGAAATCGAAGAAAAACCAAAGGCTATAGTACATGGTCTCGGACGACATGCTATAGTATGGCGTTTTTCATCGTTTTTGAGCATTTTTGAAAAAATGTCGAAATCGAAGAAAAAACAAAGGCTATAGTACATGGTCTCGGACGACATGCTATAGTATGGCGTTTTTCATCGTTTTTGAGCATGTTTTAAAAAAGGTCGAAATCGAAGAAAAACCAAAGGCTATAGTACACGGTCTCGGACGACATACTATAGTATGGCGTTTTTCATCGTTTTTGAGCATTTTTGAAAAAATGTCGAAATCGAAGAAAAACCAAAGGCTATAGTACATGGTCTCGGACGACATACTATAGTATGGCGTTTTTCATCGTTTTTGAGCATTTTTGAAAAAATGTCGAAATCGAAGAAAAACCAAAGGCTATAGTACATGGTCTCGGACGACATGCTATAGTATGGCGTTTGTCATCGTTTTTGAGCATTTTTGAAAAAATGTCGAAATCGAAGAAAAACCAAAGGCTATAGTACATGGTCTCGGACGACATGCTATAGTATGGCGTTTTTCATCGTTTTTGAGCATTTTGAAAAAAATGTCGAAATCGAAGAAAAACCAAAGGCTATAGTACATGGTCTCGGACGACATGCTATAGTATGGCGTTTTTCATCGTTTTTGAGCATTTTTGAAAAAATGTCGAAATCGAAGAAAAACCAAAGGCTATAGTACATGGTCTCGGACGACATGCTATAGTATGGCCTCTGGTGTACTGTCACTTTCTATTTGCTGTTTTGTGAAAATGCAGAGCAACCACAGTAGCTCACTGGATAAAGATCCTGCCTTGAAATTTGAAGGCCCGGGTTCAAGTCACACACCTTGCACTGTGTTCATTGTGATCCAACGCTTTCAAAAGACTGTTAAAGCTAGTAGTTGTAGTATCTTTCTTTGTTTAATTTTCATTAAAAAAATCAAACCTCCAAAATCATGAGATACGACTTAATATAGTAAAACATAAACTATAGTATGTCTTTCATTAATTTCATTCCCTTTTTACCTTAAAATCTTTTGCAGTTTCTGAGTTACTTAACTTAAATGCCCAATGCATTCTCAATGAAAATAGCACAAACTTTATTATGCTATTAGTCCTACACCTAGAAAACCCATTTATGGCTATTAACATTGATCTTATGGAGCAGATGTTTGCCTGAAAAGCAATCTTTGAAATGTTTTATCGTTTTAGAAATATAGTGGGTCTAAATATGCCTAGAGCTGCCATTGACCCCCATTATAAGTCAAAAAGTCACGTTCACTAGAAACTACATTCACATGTTTTTTAAATTCAGCTTACTGTAGATATACATGCTGGAACTTTTTACTTTGAAATGTTTTGTAGATTCTGAGTTATTTAACTTAAATGCCCAATACATTTTCAATGGAAAACTTTATCATGCTGTTAGTTCTACATACTTTGACCTAGAATCCCCATTTAAGGTTATTTAGGTTCATCGTACGGTAGATATGCTTGCTTGAAAAGAAATCTTTCAAATGTTTTATCGTTTTAGAAATATCGTGCTTCCAATTTTGAGGGTCAATTCAATTTATATCGTTCCTAAAACTAAGTACTTGAGTGGGGTTTGAACTCACAACCTCAAGACCACTTCACCTGCAACCAACACACTGAGCTACTTGGTACAGCCTGTGAGTGAGTCTACGTTTGCCTTTGAGTAAAAAAAAAATCATAGAACAGAAGCCAGGACATTTGTCTATTATCTTGTTTTTTATGTACTATGGTATGCCTTTTTCATCATTTTTGAGGATTTTTGAAAAAATGTCAAAATCGAAGAAAAACCAAAGGCTATAGTACACGGTCTTGGACGAGATACTATAGCCTGGCGTCTTTCATCATTTATGAGCATTTTTGAAAAAAATTCGAAATCGAAGAAAAACTAAAGGCTATAGTACATGGTCTCGGACGACATGCTATAGTAAGGCGTTTTTCATCGTTTTTGAGCATTTTTGAAAAAATGTCGAAATCGAAGAAAAACCAAAGGCTATAGTACATGGTCTCGGACGACATGCTATAGTATGGCGTTTTTCATCGTTTTTGAGCATTTTTTAAAAAATGTCGAAATCGAAGAATAACCAAAGGCTATAGTACATGGTCTCAGACGACATGCTATAGTATGGCGTTTTTCATCGTTTTTGAGCATTTTTTAAAAAATGTCGAAATCGAAGAAAAACCAAAGGCTATAGTACATGGTCTTGGACGACATGCTATAGTATGGCGTTTTTCATCGTTTTTGAGCATTTTTGAAAAAATGTCGAAATCGAAGAAAAAACAAAGGCTATAGTACATGGTCTCGGAAGACATGCTATAGTAAGGCGTTTTCATCGTTTTTGAGCATTTTTGAAAAAATGTCGAAATCGAAGAAAAACCAAAGGCTATAGTACATGGTCTCGGACGACATGCTATAGTATGGCGTTTTTCATCGTTTTTGAGCATTTTTTAAAAAATGTCGAAATCGAAGAAAAACCAAAGGCTATAGTACATGGTCTCGGACGACATGCTATAGTATGGCGTTTTTCATCGTTTTGAGCATTTTTGAAAAAATGTCGAAATCGAAGAAAAACCAAAGGCTATAGTACATGGTCTCGGAAGACATGCTATAGTAAGGCGTTTTCATCGTTTTTGAGCATTTTTGAAAAAATGTCGAAATCGAAGAAAAACCAAAGGCTATAGTACATGGTCTCAGCCGACATGCTATAGTATGGCGTTTTTCATCGTTTTTGAGCATTTTTGAAAAAATGTCGAAATCGAAGAAAAACCAAAGGCTATAGTACATGGTCTCGGACGACATGCTATAGTATGGCGTTTGTCATCGTTTTTGAGCATTTTTGAAAAAATGTCGAAATCGAAGAAAAACCAAAGGCTATAGTACATGGTCTCGGACGACATGCTATAGTAAGGCGTTTTCATCGTTTTTGAGCATTTTTGAAAAAATGTCGAAATCGAAGAAAAACCAAAGGCTATAGTAAATGGTCTCGGAAGACATGCTATAGTAAGGCGTTTTCATCGTTTTTGAGCATTTTTGAAAAAATGTCGAAATCGAAGACAAACCAAAGGCTATAGTACATGGTCTCAGACGACATGCTATAGTATTGCGTTTTTCATAGTTTTTGAGCATTTTTGAAAAAATGTCGAAATCGAAGAAAAACCAAAGGCTATAGTACATGGTCTCGGACGACATGCTATAGTATGGCGTTTGTCATCGTTTTTGAGCATTTTTGAAAAAATGTTGAAATCGAAGAAAAACCAAAGGCTATAGTACATGGTCTCAGCCGACATGCTATAGTATGGCGTTTTTCATCGTTTTTGAGCATTTTTGAAAAAATGTCGAAATCGAAGAAAAACCAAAGGCTATAGTACATGGTCTCGGACGACATGCTATAGTATGGCGTTTTTCATCGTTTTTGAGCATTTTTGAAAAAATGTCGAAATCGAAGAAAAACCAAAGGCTATAGTACATGGTCTCGGACGACATGCTATAGTATGGCGTTTTTCATCGTTTTTGAGCATTTTTGAAAAAATGTCGAAATCGAAGAAAAACCAAAGGCTATAGTACATGGTCTCGGACGACATGCTATAGTATGGCCTCTGGTGTACTGTCACTTTCTATTTGCTGTTTTGTGAAAATGCAGAGCAACCACAGTAGCTCACTGGATAAAGATCCTGCCTTGAAATTTGAAGGCCCGGGTTCAAGTCACACACCTTGCACTGTGTTCATTGTGATCCAACGCTTTCAAAAGACTGTTAAAGCTAGTAGTTGTAGTATCTTTCTTTGTTTAATTTTCATTAAAAAAATCAAACCTCCAAAATCATGAGATACGACTTAATATAGTAAAACATAAACTATAGTATGTCTTTCATTAATTTCATTCCCTTTTTACCTTAAAATCTTTTGCAGTTTCTGAGTTACTTAACTTAAATGCCCAATGCATTCTCAATGAAAATAGCACTTAGTCCTACACCTAGAAAACCCATTTATGGCTATTAACATTGATCTTATGGAGCAGATGTTTGCCTGAAAAGCAATCTTTGAAATGTTTTATCGTTTTAGAAATATAGTGGGTCTAAATATGCCTAGAGCTGCCATTGACCCCCATTATAAGTCAAAAAGTCACGTTCACTAGAAACTACATTCACATGTTTTTTAAATTCAGCTTACTGTAGATATACATGCTGGAACTTTTTACTTTGAAATGTTTTGTAGATTCTGAGTTATTTAACTTAAATGCCCAATACATTTTCAATGGAAAACTTTATCATGCTGTTAGTTCTACATACTTTGACCTAGAATCCCCATTTAAGGTTATTTAGGTTCATCGTACGGTAGATATGCTTGCTTGAAAAGAAATCTTTGAAATGTTTTATCGTTTTAGAAATATCGTGCTTCCAATTTTGAGGGTCAATTCAATTTATATCGTTCCTAAAACTAAGTACTTGAGTGGGGTTTGAACTCACAACCTCAAGACCACTTCACCTGCAACCAACGCACTGAGCTACTTGGTACAGCCTGTGAGTGAGTCTACGTTTGCCTTTGAGTAAAAAAAAATCATAGAACAGAAGCCAGGACATTTGTCTATTATCTTGTTTTTTATGTACTATGGTATGCCTTTTTCATCATTTTTGAGGATTTTTGAAAAAATGTCGAAATCGAAGAAAAACCAAAGGCTATAGTACACGGTCTTGGACGAGATACTATAGCCTGGCGTCTTTCATCATTTATGAGCATTTTTGAAAAAATTTCGAAATCGAAGAAAAACTAAAGGCTATAGTACATGGTCTCGGACGACATGCTATAGTAAGGCGTTTTTCATCGTTTTTGAGCATTTTTGAAAAAATGTCGAAATCGAAGAAAAACCAAAGGCTATAGTACATGGTCTCGGACGACATGCTATAGTATGGCGTTTTTCATCGTTTTTGAGCATTTTTGAAAAAATGTCGAAATCGAAGAAAAACCAAAGGCTATAGTACATGGTCTCAGACGACATGCTATAGTATGGCGTTTTTCATCGTTTTTGAGCATTTTTAAAAAAATGTCGAAATCGAAGAAAAACCAAAGGCTATAGTACATGGTCTCGGAAGACATGCTATAGTAAGGCGTTTTCATCGTTTTTGAGCATTTTTGAAAAAATGTCGAAATCGAAGAAAAACCAAAGGCTATAGTACATGGTCTCAGCCGACATGCTATAGTATGGCGTTTTTCATCGTTTTTGAGCATTTTTGAAAAAATGTCGAAATCGAAGAAAAACCAAAGGCTATAGTACATGGTCTCGGACGACATGCTATAGTATGGCGTTTTTCATCGTTTTTGAGCATTTTTGAAAAAATGTCGAAATCGAAGAAAAAACAAAGGCTATAGTACATGGTCTCGGACGACATGCTATAGTATGGCGTTTTTCATCGTTTTTGAGCATTTTTGAAAAAATGTCGAAATCGAAGAAAAACCAAAGGCTATAGTACATGGTCTCGGACGACATGCTATAGTAAGGCGTTTTCATCGTTTTTGAGCATTTTGGAAAAAATGTCGAAATCGAAGAAAAACCAAAGGCTATAGTACATGGTCTCGGAAGACATGCTATAGTAAGGCGTTTTCATTGTTTTTGAGCATTTTTGAAAAAATGTCGAAATCGAAGAAAAACCAAAGGCTATAGTACATGGTCTCAGACGACATGCTATAGTATGGCGTTTTTCATCGTTTTTGAGCATTTTTGAAAAAATGTCGAAATCGAAGAAAACAAAGGCTATAGTACATGGTCTCGGACGACATGCTATAGTATGGCCTCTGGTGTACTGTCACTTTCTATTTGCTGTTTTGTGAAAATGCAGAGCAACCACAGTAGCTCACTGGATAAAGATCCTGCCTTGAAATTTGAAGGCCCGGGTTCAAGTCACACACCTTGCACTGTGTTCATTGTGATCCAACGCTTTCAAAAGACTGTTAAAGCTAGTAGTTGTAGTATCTTTCTTTGTTTAATTTTCATTAAAAAAAATCAAACCTCCAAAATCATGAGATACGACTTAATATAGTAAAACATAAACTATAGTATGTCTTTCATTAATTTCATTCACTTTTTACTTTAAAATGTTTTGCAGTTTCTGAGTTATTCAACATAAATGGCCAATGCATTCTCAATGAAAATAGCACAAACTTTATTATGCTATTAGTCCTACACCTAGAAAACCCATTTATGGCTATTAACATTGATCTTATGGAGCAGATGTTTGCCTGAAAAGCAATCTTTGAAATGTTTCATCGTTTTAGAAATATAGTGGGTCTAAATATGCCTAGAGCTGCCATTGACCCCCATTATAAGTCAAAAAGTCACGTTCACTAGAAACTACATTCACATGTTTTTTAAATTCAGCTTACTGTAGATATACATGCTGGAACTTTTTACTTTGAAATGTTTTGTAGTTTCTGAGTTATTTAACTTAAATGCCCAATACATTTTCAATGGAAAACTTTATTATGCTGTTAGTTCTACATACTTTCACCTAGAAACCCCATTTAAGGTTATTTAGGTTCATCGTACGGTAGATATGCTTGCTTGAAAAGAAATCTTTGAAATGTTTTATCGTTTTAGAAATATCGTGCTTCCAATTTTGAGGGTCAATTCAATTTATATCGTTCCTAAAACTAAGTACTTGAGTGGGGTTTGAACTCACAACCTCAAGACCACTTCACCTGCAACCAACGCACTGAGCTACTTGGTACAGCCTGAGTGAGTCTACGTTTGCCTTTGAGTAAAAAAATTCATAGAACAGAAGCCAGGACATTTGTCTATTGTCTTGTTTTTTATGTACTATGGTATGCCTTTTTCATCATTTTTGAGGATTTTTGAAAAAATGTCGAAATCGAAGAAAAACCAAAGGCATACACGGTCTTGGACGAGATACTATAGCCTGGCGTCTTTCATCATTTATGAGCATTTTTGAAAAAATGTCGAAATCGAAGAAAAACTAAAGGCTATAGTACATGGTCTCGGACGACATGCTATAGTAAGGCGTTTTTCATCGTTTTTGAGCATTTTTGAAAAAATGTCGAAATCGAAGAAAAACCAAAGGCTATAGTACATGGTCTCGGACGACATGCTATAGTATGGCGTTTTTCATCGTTTTTGAGCATTTTTGAAAAAATGTCGAAATCGAAGAATAACCAAAGGCTATAGTACATGGTCTCGGACGACATGCTATAGTATGGCGTTTTTCATCGTTTTTGAGCATTCTTGAAAAAATGTTGAAATCGAAGAAAAACCAAAGGCTATAGTACATGGTCTCGGACGACATGCTATAGTATGGCGTTTTTCATCGTTTTTGAGCATTTTTGAAAAAATGTCGAAATCGAAGAATAACCAAAGGCTATAGTACATGGTCTCGGACGGCATGCTATAGTATGCAGTTTTTCATCGTGTTTGAGGATTTTTGAAAAAAAATCGAAATCGTAGCCACCACCTTACGATGGAGACAATTAGTAGGTGGCAGAAATGTGCAAGCTTCAAATGTGATGGCATGTGGTTGTGAAGCGTCACAGGTGATGAAGCCGCACCCATACCATTTTCTCTTGCCCCCCCCCAATTGGAATATGTTACATCCCCCCTGCCTAATGTCCAGTGCATTAGGCCTTCTGCACCTGTCGGAGGACATACTATAGTATGGTGTTTTTCATCGTTTTGGAAAATTTTGGAAAAAATGTCTAAATCGAAGAAAAACCAAAGGCTATAGTACATGGTCTCGGACAACATACTATAGTATGGCGTTTTTCATCGGTTTTGAGCATTTTTGAAAAAATGTTGAAATCGAAGAAAAGCCAAAGGCTATAGTACATGGTCTCGGACGACATTCTATCGTATGGCGTTTTTCATCGTTTTTGAGCATTTTCGAGCATTTTTGAAAAAATGTCGAAATCGAAGAAAAAACAAAGGCTATATTACATGGTCTCGGAAGACATACTATAGTATGGCGTTTTTCATCGTTTTTGAAAAAATGTCGAAGAAAAACCAAAAGCTATAGTACATGGTCTCGGACGGCATGCTATAGTATGCCGTTTTTCATCGTGTTTGAGGATTTTTGAAAAAAAAAAATCGAAATCGTAGCCACCACCTTACGGTGGAGACAATTAGTAGGTGACAGAAATGCACAAGCTTCAAAAAATATAAGGCCTCAGGCAATGCCGGCCCTAAATGCCCAGTCTACCAGTCTACCACCAAACATGATGGCATGTGGTTGCGAAGCGTCACAGGCGATGAAGCCGCACCCATACCATTTTCTCTTGCCCCCCCAATTGGGACATGTTACATCCCCCCTGCCTAATGTCCAGTGCATTAGGCCTTCTGCACCTGTCTGCCACCAACAATAGCCATTTAAGACCCTCCGACGTGATACGTACGACGTGGGATGGAAATCTGTACTAATGTCTGAATATATAATAACAAATACATAATTTCAAAGCACTTTCATGATGAATATGTAGGGAGTTCAGTCAATTGTAACAATGCTATCAGAAGTTGTGGGTGTGCTGTAAACTGCGACATTTGGTTTTGGACGATATACACATGTCATTTTGTTTTTTTCTATAGAAATCACAAACAGACTGCGGGTCACTCTCATAATTACTCATTGTATGAGTAGTTTAATTAGCATTGTCACGTTCTTCACGTTCTTATGTATTATATGCATCATCTATAGTATTCAATAAAAATACATCGGAAATGAGTATTTTATAATTAATAATGAGTTATTAGTGATTGATTTTTGATATATAATAATATAATATTTATTAATTTGTGGCTGATAACCAGGCTATTATCAAAACCCATGCTCATGTGAGGTTGCCATAATGTCTGTTGACATGACAATGTTTTATAGGAATTTATTTTGCTCTTGATTTAATGGGAATTCATGGGGCAGAACAATAATGGAGAATTTCTCACACAAAACCACACACTGGAATTGATACAAACAAATTAAATACATAAAGTAAAAGTGCAAGGAAAATACTCTGCTGGATTCAATTTAATCTGTAGGGCATTCATTTAATATTAAAGTATCTCTAACACGCATGTACAGTATACAAAACAGTGGATCATCCACATATCACCTAAATAAGGTCATTCCCTCACATGAACACATGTGGAATGTGCATGTGTGCGCACGCGCACAAACACACACAGGCACTAGGCCACAGCTCAAAAATAACGAAATCCTTGCCCAACATTATATAAAAAGGCCCGCGTGGAGTAGATGTAAGAGCATGTCTGTAGAGTGTATGCACAACTTTGAAAATGAAACCAAAAAAAGTTTGATGCACAAACCCGCAAAGTTAACCAATCAAATCATCTTAGTATTTGTACAAATACATTTGAGATAAATTTGGTTCAAAAATCACACTTGAGAGAGAAGTGAGGGGCACCCGGTTTGTTTAGAGTGCTCCAAAACCAACATAAAACGTAAAGCCAAACACTTCCGAAATGCCTCTTGTGGATATCAAACAGTGGTCACTTAAAAAAAAACGACAGTTGAGGTGTCAAGTCTATTAGTCTCTTGGTGATCTTGCTCGCTGTGATCTTGAGGATGTGATCAGTCACCTCCGGCAACCAAGCTCACGCTGCTTCCGGGTCGGCCGGCGTAGGCGGGGCCTCCATCTTTCGCTGCTCCAGCAGCAGCAGGTTCTTGAAGCCGCTCTTCTGTTGCATCTCCTGGATGAGCTGGTTGTACTTCTTCTTCAGGTCGGCGTACACCTTGGTCAGCTCGTCGTACAGCTGCAGCAGCACCTCGTGCTTGTACTCCATGTCCTTGATCTCCTTCACACTCGACTCCAGGCTCGATCGGAGGAGCCGCATCTGTTTGATCTCCTCCTCGTAGCGGGCCAGCCGCTTCTTGCATTCCTCGTCCTGGTCCTTGACGCTCTGCTTCATCGCGGCGAGCTCCGCCGACAGGCGCGTGTACGTGGCCACCACTTCCGCCATCTTCTCCTCTCGCCTTTTCGCCTTGATCTGTTCTTGCAGCAGCAGCTCTGTCATTTCCGGTACCCTATGCTTGATTTTGCTGTATTCGTTTTTGATATTCTTGTATTCCTCCGTCAGCATGGCAATGCGGCTGTTGTAGCGCTCCTCTGTCTCCCGCACTTCCCTCCTCCTCCGTAGGTCCTGGGCTCTCTCGCAGATGCTTTCCTTCTTCTTGTACTTGTCTTTGGTGTCTTTGATCTGTCTCTCGAAATCCTCCCTCATCTTCGTTATTTCTTCGTCGTGCTTCAGCTTCAGCTCCTTCTCCAGGGTTTCGCAGGCAAACTCCTGCTCCTTGCGCCGCAGCTTGAGGTCGCGGATGCGCTGGCGGAGCTCCGTTTCCAGCTCGGCGTGCTCGATCTGCATCTGATCGATGGTCTGAGCGGTTCTTTCCTTCTCGTCGCAGACGGCCTTGTGGTGCTCCAGTTTCAGCTGGTTCAGCTGCTGTTTGTACTCGTTGATCTCCACTCGGTGGTTCAGCTCCGCCTCCTCCATGTCCGCGTCCTTGGCCATCAGCTCCACCTTCGTGGTGGTGGTGAGCTCCTCTCTGCATCTGGTCAGGAACCCGCTGATCATGTCCCTCTCCTTCCTCAGACGGTTTGTCAACTTCTTCTCTAGTTCCATTTCCGTTTGAAGCTCGAGGAGCTCTTTCTCCGCGTCGGGCGGAGGCGGCTCCGCATCTTTCTTGCCCTTCTTGGGAGGCATTGTCAAACACCGACGAAAAACTCGCTAACACGCAGTAAACGGGATTTTGGGTTCAACTTGTCAACTAGTCAAGCGTGGGTGTCCTATAGAGAACATTTATATGCCTTTGGATGTGACGCCACACAGTGCACAAACTGTCGACCAAAGATGGACGTCTGGGGAGATTATGGTGCAGTTAACTGGAATAAACTGGAATCTATAATATGTAGTTTGATCTGACAGGTCTAATACAACCCTCATAACGCATTCCAACACGTTATCAAGCGAAGAGACAGACTCAGAAAAAAATGAGTTGATTTCTCTTTTCTTCTTACAAGCATAGATATACTGCATATCTAAGAAAGAGATGGCTTGCCCACGCTAATGGAGAGTGAGATTGTTATGTGGCGGCCATCTTGTTTTAGTCAACTCACTCACAACATATCGTGTCTTTTCAACTGATTTTCAATCACTTTGATATGTTACAAACATCAGAGTGGAGTTGCCTTAATACATGTATGCCTTAATATGACGTTTTTATAAAAAATAAAACTATGCAAAACTATGCATCCTAAATAATTGCCACATTCATAAAAATCTGTAAATAAAGATCTGAGCGAGTTATGAGTATTTTTTGTTTGAGCTGCCATACAGCATAGCCTACTGTATTGACTGACTGAATCAAGATGGCCACTGCTGAACTACGTCAGAGAATCCACATTGAGCCATCTAGCCTATATACACACTGTATATACTACTGGCTCCAAGTGCCTTAGTTGCTAACAAGCTTGTGTGAGCGTGTGTGTGTGTGTGTGTGTGTGTGTGTGTGTGTGTGTGTGTGTGTGTGTGTGTGTGTGTGTGTGTGTGTGTGTGTGTGTTAAGTAAAGTAGCACTTGAGCCTATTGGGATTCCATGTTTGGACAACGGTTTGTGTGCTGCATGACGTCACACTTGACGCACATTAAGGGTGTCCATTAGAAAGCTATCAGTTTATTTATTTATTCCTGCATCATTGCTGGGTCTTTGGCCGGGTTCCCACAATGCCACCCAAAAAGGGAAAGAAAGCGCCGGAGCTTACGCCGGAACAGAAGGTAGCGGCATTTAAAACCGAGTTGGATGCAGTCAAGCGGGAGAAGAACCTCCTTCAGCTTGAGAAAGACAAGCTCAGAGGGTTTTGGGGCCAATACAAGGCAGAACTCACGCAGAAGGCGAAGGTCGAGCTGGTGCAGAAGGATGCGCTGGTGGAGGACGCAACGGAGCGCCACATCGCGCAGCTCAATGAGTACAAGCAACTGGTGAATCAGATGAAACTGGACCACCACCGGGCCCTCTGCGAGGAGAAGGCCAAGTGCGCTGAGTCCATCGACCGGATGCAGAAGGAGCACACGGAACTGCAGAACGAGCTACGCCAGCGCGTCCGTGATCTCAAGGTGGAGTGCAAGGAGCAGGAGCTGGCCTGTGAGAGCCTGGAGAAGGACCTACGGCTGCAGCACGACGCGGAGCTGACGGGGATGCGGGAGGAGTTTGAGATGCATGTCAGGGAGGCCAAGGACCGGTACGAGAAGAGCGAGATCTTGAGGGAGAGGAGACAGGACCTCCGCAGGAGGAGAGAAGTCAGGGAGACTGAGGAGCGGTACAATAGCCGCATCGACACCCTGCGGGACGAGTACAAGTTCGTCAAGGGGCTGTACTTCGAGATCAAGAACAAGGCGCCCCAGCTGGAGGACCAGTTGCAGCAGATGAAGAAGAAAGACGAGAGGCGGTCGGCGAAGATGGCCGAGGTGAAAGAGCAGAACAAGGTTCTGACGGCGCAGATCGCCACGTTACAGCAGAAAGCCAAGGAGGACATGGCGCTGTTTAAGGCGCAGGCGGGCGGATATGAAGCGCAAATGGACAAGATGGCAACCATCAAGGGGCGCTTGATGGCCATCTCGAAGGAGATGAAAGATCTGCAACACGAGCACCAGGAGGTGCTACAGCTGTACAACGTGACCATAGTGGAGAAAGCCGAGCTGGAGAGGAAGCTGAACCAGGCCTTTCAGGAGATGAAGCAGAGGATCGTTCAGAAGTAATAGTCAAGGAAATGACGTCAGGGTTTTGTTCGTCCTACATTGTAAATAAAATGACACTGTCACACTTCACTCTGGGAAATGGTTTTATTTATATTTTGTGGAACATTTTACACTGGAATTATAAGTCACTCCAGACTTAGAGAAATCACACATGTGAAGTGAGGAGGGGTACACTTGTCGTCATACATCTCATTCCGAGCTCGGCCAATTCAATCATTTCAAGTTTTTGAACTCGAACACACACACATGGCTGGGATTATAAAAGGGGATATCTTTTGCATGCAAAAATAGCCCCTTCTAAACCTGGGCGTGGAATAAGTGAGGACGCAAATTGTGAACTGTTTGAGCTTACATTTTGCTTGTTTTTAGTTGTATATTTTTGAGGGTTACCAGTCCCTCCTATATATGGCTTTAATGTTTGTTTAATAAATCTCTGTACATAAGTAAGAGAAATTTGAGGCCTGAAAAACAAACATGTAATCAATGTTAGACGTAAGATGATCAAGCACACCTCACTTCTCCAGGGTGTGATTTTTTTGAAGATTATTTGTTTGGCATTTTATGATTGTGAACACAGTGAGCCCTTTAAAGCTAGGCAGAATGTGTCTGTGTCACACTGCGCAGACACAACCTGCCACCAGAGGGTGCAGTTACACCAAACCAAATATACAAAATCATGGATTGATGGACCTCATACTGCATTGACTTCCCGTGTTCCTGCATCTAGTTTAGTTTAGGATTATGTATAGCATATTTCTGCTTATTTCAAATAAACAGTTCCCACTGTCCACAAGTGGTGGAACTTAACTAAGTACATTTACTCAAATAGCCTACTATACTTTACTGCCTGTAAAATCTTTACTGCAGTATTATGTGGCCACATGTCAAATATTGTATTTCTAAGACTATTACATCCATTATGCAATTTTGTACTTCACTTTGTCGAATTTGTTTATTACAAAATATCTGGCCCTATTCAAGCGTTAGCTAATTGAAATATTACCAGACTCTATACTTCTGTTTTCTGTATGTTGCTGTATGATAATATTGATACTTGTAAGAATCAGGTTGGATTAGAACGTGGGACATACAAATAGTGAACCTTTGTAGTAGTGCCACAGCTGCATCAGTGTTTAATTAACACCACATGCAGCAAACGAGCTTATTGGTGCACACCTGGGCCTCAACACACAAGGTGATAACAGCTCATAATGAAATAACGGCATATTGTTGAGTTACTGACATGGTACCGAACGTGATGTACAATATCATGTCAGTAACATGGTTAGCATCACGCTCAGTATCATCAGTATCATGTCGGTATCACTGTCAGTAACATGTCAGAAACATGGTTAGTAATCATTAACAAGTATTAAGGTCAGTATTGGAGGTCTCAAGCTTTGCCCAAACCCGAACCCAAACAGGCCCGAACTGTATAGGCCCGGGCCGGGCCTCAAATCTTTGCTTCAGTTAATGCCTATTTAATGGGCAATCATTTTCAGGTCCGTTGAGACCTATAGTCAGTATTATTGGTCAGTATCATTCCTTAATACATTTCAGTGTTTAGTGACATGTCAACATGTAATTCCCTCAACACCCCCCCCCCCTCTCCTCCTCTCCCCCTTACATACCATGACACTGAACATGATATGTGGTGTGGTTAAGCTAGATGGACAAAGGAAAGCTGGATACTCAAGATTTGGATTTCAACAAAACCATTTTTATTTCACCAGTAATGTTTATAAAATCAGCAAGTCTGCGTTGATGCCAACTTAAACATGGTGCGTAAAATAGAGTGTGCAGTGGAGTGTCAGTGAATTTGTATTCATGTAGGTAAGAGAGATGTGAGGTTGGGACGGTGTATGTGTGTGTGTGTGCACGCTTGTTCAGTCCTACATGTGTTTTGTGTGTGTGTGTGTGCGCGTATGTGTGTGTTGTGTGTGTGTATGTATGTGAATGTCAGTTTGCTTGATAAGGCAACATGCAGTCAGCAGTTTCCATTGGCTACAAAATAAAAACACACAGACCTGTTCCAGACACAAATGCACACACTTTGCTGGCTGGTTGGATGGGTTCTATGTCACAATACACACACACTCACACCCACAACACACACCCTGTACTGTCACCAGAAGCTGGGGGGGTACACAGTGAGTTTATAGGACTATTCTGACACTTCTGATGGAGATAGTTTGTGAACGGTAGCCGCAGACCACACAGGATTTGGAGTGGGTGTGGCTAGCGAGGACCAGAAAAAAAGAAAAGAAAATAGGACATAGAACATAATGTAGCCTAGTGGTTTTAGTACAGCAACTACACACACATCTAGATGGCCCTTTACGACGACAAGATTAACAGAAACGTCCATAACATCAAACCTTTTGGAAATCGTACAGTTCTGTTATAGTTTCCTTTCCTTTCCTATTCCTTTATTTTGATTTATATTTCCATAAGCCTGGTGGCTGTATTTATATATTGATAAATATAATTTATATAAATGGGAGAAAATACATTTTCTAGGGCCATCCGTGTATGAGAAAGTAGCCTACGTCACAAAAGGTTTGGACTTGATGTTAGGGAGGACTACTTCCAGAGAAGGGCCCAAATTAGGTGTATTTACATGGAATTAATGAAATTCCAAAACACTTAGGTTTTTGTAGTCGAAGAGAGCCATGATTAAAAAAAACACACACACACAAAACAAGCCTCTGCCTTACTAACTGACTGTATTTTACCACAGGACTTTCACACATCCATAATATTGCTTGTTTCTTTCACTAGTGTCATGCAAACTGGTTTCACAAAAGAAGCAACAACGCACACAGACTCACAATAGAACAGCACAGTGGAAAAACTAAACAACGGCGCACCGGATCGGTCATGTCTCTTGCGCGTGGTCGTGGTTCGGCCTCTACTCTGGTCAGACAAAAAATAATAACGCTGACTGCCGGCCATACATTAATCCTGGGCAGAATCCAGGCCAATGTCTGAAATTCAAAGTCATACTGTATGCTTGAGGTTGTTGCACGGTGAGATGTGATTGTGAAGTATTGCTTCAGTAGTTTTAACCACTTGGAGTTTATCTGTAATTTCTGTAAGTTTCTGTCCCCGCTATCGCTCTTAACTCAAATTGACTGACTATACTTGTACCGACCTGACCAGGAACACAAGAGAGTAATTTTCTACCCAGCTGACTGTTAACGACGCAGCGACTA
Organism: Benthosema pterotum; assembly: GCA_039105355.1. Classification (NCBI taxonomy): domain Eukaryota; kingdom Metazoa; phylum Chordata; class Actinopteri; order Myctophiformes; family Myctophidae; genus Benthosema; species Benthosema pterotum. The sequence continues at coordinate 24,375,182 of CM076981.1, read as the reverse complement.
ATTACCAAGAGAGACACTAAAGCTGTACCAAAGCTAAATAGACAAGCTGCTACTCTACGGTTATGACACGTCAAGTCACTCCATATAAGCCTTTTCATGCAGTCTACTTTGACCTACATAAACTATTTCACGCACGCACGCACGCACACGCACACGCGCACGCACACGCGCACACACACACACACGCGCACACACACACACACACACACACACACACACACACACACACACACACACACACACACACACACACACACACACACACACACACACACACTATCGACATGACAATCTGGCTTCATTGCACGATTCCCTATATATAGTAGTGTCTGGAGCATTCTCATGATTGTTGTGCCCCAAAAATTATGCATGCACACACGCACGCACACACAGACACACACACACACAACCACACATGCAGTACATTGCCCATTGAACATACATGCATGCTCGGACATACACAACACAGACACGTTAAAACAGACTCGCCTTTTTTCATGCCCTGCCCAAGTAACGCAGAAAGCTGTGCTGTTCACAATCACATACACCCCCCCTCCACACACACGCACACACACCCAGCTGTGCGCACACCCACAAACACACTCCCCGAGAATCTGAAATTATTCTAAACAGTGACTACAGTCCCTTTTCATCTGCCCTGTGTGTACATGCGTCCTGTGTGTGCGTGTGTGTGTGTGTGTGTGTGTGTGTGTGTGTGTGTGTGTGTGTGTGTGTACACTATGCATGTGTGCATGGAAAAGGTGGTTTCTGGGTGTGTGAGTTTGCATATGCAAGTGTGCGCATGTATGTGTGTGTGTGTGTGTGTGTGTGTGTGTGTGTGTGTGTGTGTGTGTGTGTGTGTGTGTGTGTGTGTGTGTGTGCGTGTGTATGTGTGTGTGTGTGTGTGTGTGTGTGTGTGCAGGTCTTTAAAAGGTAGGGGGTGGCAGGTGAGGGACGACAACAACACTGGGGTTCATATTATGACAACATCAACAGCAGGAAGCTATAGGTAGGGGCTCAATAGGAGGAGGGGGAGGAGGGGTGGGTAGGGCGAAACAGGACTGGACAGGGTTAACTGGAAGAGTCTGTTTCTGTCGTCTTGGTTCCATACAGTCACAAAAAAATATGTTGAAACATCTGAAGTCTGGTACAGCGAAGGCGAGGGAGAGCGACCGGCCCACACCGGAACCGGACCGGACCGCCCGAGAGGAGGGGTGGAGGGGGATACGCTGGATGAATTAATACCCCTGTTAATGTAGACGACGAGGAGAGAGGAGACCAGAGAAAGAAAGACAGAAACAAACAAAGGAAAGAAAAGAACAAGTAATTAAATCAAGAAATCATCTATCGTTAGTCTTGCAGACCACTAGCATTTATTGATGAATTGTGATTTGTGAGTTCCTCAATGATAATAGGTCTGATTTGTTAAACAATGGCTGGCTTAGTCACTTCGTGTTGACATGTTCAACACCCCGTAGTATGGACACCTCTTGGTGATTGCTTGTGACCCGTAGATTATCGGTATGCTGTTTTGACAGCAGCAGCTAGCAAGACGATGCCAATGTACTGTAGCCTTATATTATGGCTCAATCAGTAAATCAAAAGGACTTGCTAACAATCAACGGCAATGGCAATAAGCAGAACTAACTGAGGATCATATGGACCAAGAAAGTTTAGTATTAATCACGGATTTGTTGATCAAGGATTCATTTTAATTTAGTTGTTTTGCACTACCGGTACTTAATTTTAAACATTGGTTAACGGATGTGTGACTAAATCCTTAACCTCAGAATAAAATCCATTAAACTGATTAAAACTAAACTGTGGATTCAATAATGCAATTCAGTCAATACACAATACATATTGCACAACGGGAACTTCATGCTGCTGTGTGTGTGAGATTATTTTCCTGTTGCTGAGTGTGTGACTGCTTTGACACCCGTTTCAGCAATTTCTTTAATGGAATGGAGCTGCATAATAGAAGTAGATTGGCTATAAAAGAATCCTTACCTCTCCTCCTTCACCTCCCTGCTCCATCCCTCCGTACTCCCCCTGAGGAGACACAAAGATATGAGAATCAGGTGGAGTTCATTTAGTCATTTAGACATGAGAGGAGGATTCGATGGAGGTAAAATACTCTTGTCTCAAAATGTCATGCAGTAGAGTAGAACTTCCTCGGTGCTTCAATCTACTTTACTGTACTAAAGCTTTATGCTTCATTAATGTGAATTAAGCAGCTAGGAGGACTACAATCCATGCCACACTCTCAACAAAGAAGGTATAAGGCAGTATTTGACCTCTAAAGAGGTAAAACTGTCAAATGGTGTTGTATTGCCAGTGCATTGTTGCAAGTGCTTCACAGTGTGCATTGCAGAGTGCAATACGCATTGTAAATGCACAAAGGGAACAGCAGTGGCTTTTCGTCCAATAAAACGTTGCAATGATTCCCTATAATAACCTTTTAGGAACTGCATACATATGACTGGTTTCTTAACATCGATTTCATTCATTTTTATTTTTTATGTTTTATTGCCTCAATTACACCCCCACCTCCCAAAAAACTTTGAACATTCATTTGTCAGTCATCTGGGATTTTGGAAGCCTTTTGAGCTGCAATGAAATCAGGCAAAACAGTGACATCTGCCGTCAAACCCCATGGACATATGTGATTTGCAGGCTGTGACATCACAAACAGCAGGAAAAACAGAGCACTTGTTTCAGCCAGAAAACCCCAGAAAATCTACTGAATGTTAAAAGTTTTTGTGTGTGTGTTGTGGCAGTTGAGCTCAGAAAACCCAAACAGATTAAACAGATTATTAACAATACAAAAACTTATGTCACAATCCCATTGATATCACAACTTTTTGGTAAGAGTGTAGACTTCTAGCAGCCATTTCCATGATGGTAAGAGATTAGTGTTGTGTGTAGGAAGAGGTGCCTCAACTGTACGCTATTTCATGCTCATCACAATGCTCTGCATCCTGAAGCTGAGTCGTTCCCCAGGGGTTGCCCCCTGTCATCCCCATGTTTGGTGTTAGCGTTGTTAATTAAGGTTAGGGGGCAAGGGTTGAGGGAATGCATAGACATGCTACTGGTGTGTGTCTGAGGCTATTTTCATTTATACATTTCCTGGCAGCTCCTATACATCCAGTGACGCCTTGAAATTCGGTGTGAAACATGGTACCACGACAGACCTGCGGTACCAGAGGGGGGTGACAGAGGGTCTCAAGTGGCATCATTGCCAGTTTGAACTGCACCACTGTATATGCTTGACATAAAACATACATTGTAAGATATTTTGGTGCATGATATGCATATATGTATTCTGTAGGTAATCCATTATACCACAAAATACAGGGGAGGGTGAATACGTACCACCTGACAGAGAGGGGTTAGGGTTTCGAATCTGAATTTGCTTATCCAAAAGACGACACCAATGTTCTGTGTAAAATGCCAGTGATATAGTACATCTCAGCTCTTTTTGAGCTGCATTTTATGTTATAAAAGCCTAGGCTAGGCTTTTATCCAATATTATAGCCATATATTAATAAAATATCGATCAGTCTGTAACTTTAGCCAGTAGCCAATCTGAAATCAACACTAAACATAATTCAATTTGCCAGCGGATCTCTGCATGATTATTTGCAGCAGACACAATTTAACAGATTTCAGATCTTATTAACAGACAGATTCCTATGGCTATTAGTTGACTAAAGCCTGCAGCTTTCTCTCTTTCTTTAATACTTGCCACAGCTCCATTGAGAGTTCGGAATAAATTGGCCAATCTATATTAGTGTGCTTCTCAAAGTTTGTCATTTGAAGGAGCCCCTTAACTCTTAGAGTTACAGCCCTGTAAGGGTCTATCCCTCAAGGGATACTGGTGGTAAGATGGCTTACCACCATCTCTGCTGTTAATTTGACATACTTTGACTTACATCATCTTGTAAATGTCACCAAATCGATTGCATGGAAGTTTCGATTTCTCCCACTACGTACACGGTACAACTCATTTACTCATCCCACGCAACCTTTACTCTGAGACCGATTTGTCAGCTCCTAGGCTCCTAGCCAGGACATTGTGCCCCAAAGGCAGGAGCTCTACTAAGCTACCCACACACCTGGCTAGATGTTCAGTCTCTAAATGAACGTTGGCGAAGCCAGAAACATGAATGGCTTTGTTTAGGGTATGCTGCATGCAGGGTTATGGATTTAGTTAATTGCAGGGCAGTCATACTGGAGCAACAATATGAAATATCTCATTATTGTCCCTATGGCGCTCACTTAGTTTGTTCTGCATTCACCACAATAATCAGGTTAGGTTGTTAACATGCAAGGTAAGAAGGCCTCTTTATCTCCTGGGCCCACCGACCGCCCCCATGCCCTCCTAAATCATGACCTGTACAGTCTGTACAGTTCTGTATAATAGGCACCTCATATACAGGCTCGTATACAGGCTCCTCCTATCAGGGCAACACAGAAGAGACAAACAAACAAATGAAGACAACAAAATGATTAGCAAAACAACAACAACAAACCACAACCACAACACAATGGGACAGAACGAAACAAGATGAGCCACCACAATAGTATGACATCATACACATAAAATATACACAAAGCAGAAGTAAAAGAATATCACATCAAAATGTATGTAGGTTTGCCCTGTGTTGTTTATACATAGCAAAACAATATGTTTTACCCATAATTTCCCTCTATCTGCCCTCTGTACATCAACACTGGCCAATCTGTTTTATCTAAGCACAGGGCAATGTTACATACTGTACCTGTAAAAGGGGATTGTTTATTTTTATAAATAAGTTAAAGGTCTATAGTTTGACAATAGTATATAAATTATTTATATAGTGTTTGGTAACAGAGGTCTCTGCAGCAAGAACAGAAAATGTGTTTGTTACTGAGCTAACACTAGCACTATAGCAATATGCATGGACCTTAAAGTAGAATTCCGGCCCAAAAGTTTTTTTTATCTTTATTTGCAGTTAATTTTTTTGAAAAAAAGTGGTCCAGGTGTTATTTTGTGAAAATACTCCTTTATGGCTGTTTCCCCTACCCCAAAATAAGCTTATAATGGGGCCAATGGGCGTTGTGCAAGTTCACCTATATACATCGCTCCAAAATGCATTTTTTTGCTATATATTGTGTCTCCACCATGTCAGTAGTGTGTTAACACTCACACTTTCACTTTCACTTTTGTTTCAGCAGTGGTTCAGCCATAAACCATGTGCCACGCCCCCAGCTTTTGAGACAGCTGGATCACTGCTGAACCAAAAGTGAAAGTGAAAGTGTGAGTGTTAACTCACTACTGACATGGTGGAGACACAATATATGGCAAAAAATTGCATTTTGGAGCGATGTATATAGGTGAACTTGCACAACGCCCATTGGCCCCATTATAAGCTTATTTTGGAGTAGGGGAAACAGCCATAAAGGAGTATTTTCACAAAATAACACCTGGACCACTTTAAAAAAAAAAATTAAACTGCAAATTAAGATTAAAAAAAAACTTTTGGGCCGGAATTCTCCTTTAACACTTAGTACAATAGACCTGCGCAGTGACCTCACCGCCCCAGTTCCAGAAGCGTTTTCACCATTTATTTTTCTTATGGACTTTTCGAAAATAATTTATATAAAGACGATTACAACGCAGACAAACCCAACTCGGGATGTGACGATCAAATAATTTCTAAGATGAAAAACGAAACAAAAAGTGTTGTATCCTGCCGTGTTCTACTTCTTGCTAATTAGATATTATATGATGATGTTGTGTGTGTCATCATGATTCGTCTTTATATAAATTATTTTTGAAAGGTCTATGAGAAAAATGAATGGGGAAAACACGACTGGAACCATGGCGGTGGCGCCACTGCGCAGGTCTATATCAATCCCCTTCAGGACCTTATGGTTTGAAATAGAGTTCTCAACGGGCCTACAAATTAAGGCCCGGCCCTAACTGGGCCCTAACTGATCAGGCCCAAAGCCCGGCCCGGCCCGACCAATTAGCATAGTTTTTAGGCCCGACTCGGCCCTACAATCTTGGGTCGGGTCGGGCCTGGTCAGGTTTGGGTAGAATTTGAGTACTCTGCACTGAGTAAAAGTGAAAATACCAATCAGCACCAGCACCATCAACACAGACAGACAGAACAGAATTGTTATTTTTATCATAATAAAATAATTCAATATATAATGCTTTTTTCATAGAGCCCTAGGCCCGACCCGGCCCTATTGATCTGTATACATTTGGCCCGAGCCCGACCCTAAAATGTTGGGTCGGGTCGGGCCTGGTCGGGTTCAGGCAGAGTTTGAGAACTCTAGTTTGAACACAGTTGAAACAAAACGAAACAAAATGAAACGAATAAAAAAACAAAAAAACAAAACAAAAAACACATAAACAAAGTGCTTATGCAAGACTGTTCATTTATCCATAACAGATAAATGGACAAAATCAAAATTCTGTATTTAAGAGACAGAGGACAAGATAGGCACTTTGGAGTACCTGTGTAGTTTAGTTGTTTATTTATTTGTTTTATTTGCTTTTGGAACCATAATTTTCATAATTTTCTCTACTTTTCTAGAGTTTATTTAGAGAAGTATTTTAGGGTTTGTCTTTCACTGTAGCAGCACAGGTTAGAGATGGTCTCAGCTACAGACGTCCTATTGGGACAATAAAGTTCATCTTGACTTTTGATAATAATAATACGAATTTATAATTGCAATACTACTTTACATTAACAACTATACACTGTATGGTACAGAATTGCTGTTTTGTAGGGAAAATTTGCTGTTTTGTAGGGTTTATTAGTCCCCAACATGGAATTTGTGGGCTTTAGGCCCATATATGGATACTCCTGATATCATTTCACATTTGTATATACTTATACCCTGTATATTGTGGTCACATTGGTTGGATCGACAACCCAAATATCCAAACAACCTCGAATCCTTGTCGATAGCACGAGCCAAGTTTGTCAGCCGGTCCCATATAGAGTTTGCACATGACCATACTGTATCTGTGCAAGGCTCTGGACAACCATATCTCCATATTATGTTGTTTTATATACACAGTATATCCACAATCTCTGAATGCTAGGAGGTTGGACCTACACCTTGTCAACAGCAAATGTAAAAAGATGATCATATCTAGTGTATGGCAGGTATAATCTCACACTGACCTGACTGGCTACGTTCTCAACCCCCTCCACGCCTGCCTGTGTCATGTCAGGCGCCACGCCTCCTTCCCCGACGATGTTGGCTTGGTCGGTGGTCCTGTTGGCCACTGGAAGACACACAGGAGCATGTTGTTTTGTTATCTTTAATGCAAGAAAATCTGAACTTTGAACGTTTAATGGATTTTATGTGATCTGGAGTTTTCTGTGGGGTTTGGAAGGCAAGACAGACAGTGGAAACGCTGACATCTGCTGGCCCACTGGCATAATGGGATTTGCAGAATGTGACACATTCAGGAAAATCAGGGCACTTGTTTGAGCCAGAAAACCGCAGACCAGAAAAAAAATCTACTGAATGTGAAAAGTTCATGTTTTTGGGTCCTTTTGAGCTCAGAAAACAAACCAAAATACACCAGATCACAAAAACATTCATGAAACAGAAAAAAAAAATCTGTTTCACATATTTTCTGAGAAAATATGTGGTAAAGTGTCAATTACAAGTGTTACTGAGCAAACACTATAGCAATGCTTGTTGGAAATCATCATCCCGTAAAACAGTTATTTTAATTCTGAAACAGTGGGAAGTACCGGACAGGTGCACTCGGTTTCTCCGTGCAAGGCACCACAGACAGAGCGAGGTTAGGAGTCGCCACGGGGAGATCAACGTGAAGAAAACAAGCACTCCTTTTTCAATTTACTTACTAGTACTTACAGTTACTAGTTTTCAGTCGTACTATCACATATACAGTACATATCTCACAAACACATTTTGTATTGACCTGTACTGCGACAAACTTCAATCAATTTACACACACACACACACACACACACACACACACACACACACACACACACACACACACACACACACACACACACACACACACACACACACACACACACACACACACACACACACACACACACACACACTCCTACCTGTGTTTACTCCTGCCATTGCTCCTTCCTTTGTCTTGTTACCTGAGGTAGAGAAAACATACAGAATCATCAGCATGTGAAATTGTAAATCACATACAATCAATTATTCATGACCAAAACCTGCAATTACTTTGGCACCGACCCGGATTGGATTGTGGTTGCTAAATTGCGCTTTGTAAGGCCTGGGCATTTTTGACTAAATTACATTTCAGCAACATATAAAATGAGTGGGAAATAAGATTAACAGACACACGATGGGTTATGTACAAATGGAAGCCTTACAGGGTCCATTTGCACACTCTCAATCAGAGTTAAGAGGTTTCGAGCAATTATTCATTCCTGATGAAGACCGGAAGGGGTGGAAACATTGATTCATTGATTGATTGATTCCTAATAAACTACTGGGGCCTAAAGAACCATGTGCAGACATTCTACCTGACCTTATTCCTTGCAATTAAAACCCTTTCAGGCCGGGAATCCATATTTGGATTCTGTACAGTATGTACAGTATTCCATAATTAACTTTATTTGATGCTGAAATATAAATATTTCAGGTTTTTCAAAAACCTTAGGTCAGGCCTAAATGGGTTAAACCAGAGAAGCAAAGTGTCAGATATTTTCTGAAGAAAACCTGGAGACTTGACATCATTATAACATTATATAATTTTGTTTATAATATTGTGTTTAAAAAAAAAATAGTGTCACCAAAGTCTTTGTATGGCCTTGTTTGTACATGTACAGACATGATCCCTTGAGTCATTTGGCTGTTGACCAATACTGTATAGGACCAGCATTGTGGCATGCGTGTGTTGTGAGATTGGATATTAATTGTCTCAAACAGGTGGAAACCTCATGTCTAAATGTTACTTTTCAGCATTCTTAATCCTGTTATTTTGGTTTTCATTTTAGACGAATTTCAAAACATCATCAAAAGGTTTGTGCCACCATCTATAGTTTTTTAGCAGGGACAAAACCAGAGCAACATGCAGACGAAACCCTTGCAAATACAGAGACATCATTCAACCATGTCCAATTCCAGAGCATGGATCGACTTAAACACAGACCCAAGAGGAGACAACTGATGAATGCACTAACTGTACCGTTTAATTACTGTAACAGCGATTGTCTGAAGCATTATATTTAATAATTTCCACCATAGTCTGAAGTGTTATTCACTATGCCTCTCTGTAAGGCCACCCTATAGTACAGTACATAGTGCTGAGCTTGTTCCATTATCCTTATTCCCAGAGTGATTAAATGCTTATATAATCTGATGAGAGAGAGAGAGAGAGAGAGAGAGAGAGAGAGAGAGAGAGAGAGAGAGAGAGAGAGAGAGAGAGAGAGAGAGAGAGAGAGAGAGAGAGAGAGAGAGAGAGAGAGAGAGAGAGAGAGAGAGAGAGAGAGAGAGAGAGAGAGAGAGAGAGAGAGATATCCCCCATGGAAGGGTAAATCCAGTTCATGCCACTTTCAACCATTTGCTCCTTATATTTTGAACTAACTGCATTGTTTTAAAAAAAGTAGGTTTCACCAATCTTAAAAAATAGTTGGACAACAGTAAAAACTGACAGTTAAACTAGGAAAGGAAAACAAACAACTGCCAGCTATGCTTGTGAGTTATGTTCTAGTCAGCCGACTCAGCATTCTCCTTATTATTATCAGGTGTGACCCTCCCACAATGATTTGTAATGGGAAGAGCTTAGCATTTGAGGGTTGTGTCAGCTCCATTCACTTAATTTGTTTCAGCTCTTACACACACACACGCGCACGCGCATACACACGCGCACACGCACACACTATTACTTTGAGATAAATCAATTAATTAAATCATTAATTAACTCAAGCAAGCGCCCATAAGTTAGGCTGTTGTATTCAAACCAATAATGCAATTCCATGTGTCAATTATTTCACAAAACAGATACAATATACGTATACATAACAGTACAGATGAGAACGTAGGCTACAATACTAGCTGTCAAACAGCTAGTATTTGTATAGGCTTATGAAAGGTCTCAACTTATGTATCTTAGATAGCATTATTATGTATACAGTAGATGTATGTAGATGTATAGCATATCATGTGAACACAGCATTTGATAGCCCAGTTTAATTTGTCTACATCGATTCTTTACTGTTATTTTTTAGCTTATGTATGATTCACACAAGCTAATCTGTATGTATGTGATGAATTGACATGCTTTTTCTTTTTTTCATATCTTAATGTAAGTCTGGATTACATTCGGGCTACAAATATAAAGTTAACACCAAACAATAATATAATCAGTCACCCGCATGATGACACATGATCAGGGGGCTGCGCACTTATTTTAACTAATAGAGTTTTGCTTGAAAGTAATCTAAAAGTAATCGAAAATAATGTTACTCTTTAAATTGGGTAACCACCTGGATTGTGTTACTGACTACAATCTTTTGCAAGTAACTTAAAGGTAGGGGAAGTGATTTGAAATTCATGGTGTAGTACCAGCCTGGTGCACTAGGGGCCCCCAAAAGTAGCTACACTATGTGAACCTGCTGCTCTCTCCTGATTGGAGGAGAATTGTGGTGACCTGGGGAACTTTTATTAGCTCCTCTGCTAACGTGGGGGAGGGGGAAACTCCATATGTGGTTTCCACACCTTATAATAGAGCATTTTAACAGAAAAAACATTTTTTTTGGGTGATATCTGACAAAAGTGAAATCACTTCCCCTACCTTTAACTGCAGGTTACTTTTTCTTTCTTTTTTTAAGTAACCTTCCCAACCCTGTGTGGTGCAGCATGACGCCCTGTTGTGAGCTGGTAAAAAGCCACTTTCCCCCAATCTCCAAATGCTAGATGCTACATGGTAACCAAGGTTCTCCGAGTGGTGAGCCGGTGAGCCAGTCTCGAGCATGATAGAGAACGACACATACATCAACATCTGAGAGTGGAAGTATCGCATGTCCGTCTTTTCTGTTCACAAAAAAGGCCTATAGTATATTTAGGTTATTTTGATTTATATTAGGAAAAAACTGCCAGTAGCGGGGGAGGATGAATACCGTCCGCTTTATCAATTAATCATTGTTAGGGCTTCCGTTGCTGCAGACCTGTAATCACAGAAACATATGAAAATTGTGGGAGGCTCATGATGGCATAGACTATCCATCATATGACAATGAAGTATGGTACTAAATAATAGGATTGTGTTTTTTTTTTTTTTTTTTTTTCAAATCAGTCACATTTTGCAGTGTGTGAAGGGTCAGGGTACTCATACTACTCATACTGTTTAGCAAACTACATTTGCATTCACCCACCCACCCCCTCTCTTTCTGCTTCATCTCTCCCTGTCGCTTCCTACTTTCATCCCAACCTCCTCCTCCTCTCTCTCCACCCCACCCCTCGCTCGGCTCGGCACGGCACGGCACAGCACGCTCCCTGTGGCACAGCAGACACGTGCTTGGGCTGATGGGTACTGCAGCAGATCCAAACACATGTATTCTCTCTCTCTCCCTCTCTCTGATGATGCCTACTCTCACACTCGGTGGAAGGAGAGCGTCTGTGTTCTCACTGTGCTCTGTGAAATATCTGTTGTGTTACATCAGCATCAGCTAGTAGCATTCTTAAATATTAGTTGTTTTTTTAGATAGACAGGAAAGAGGGACAGACAGATGGGGAGAGACATGCAGCAAAGGTCTAGCCTGGGTTCCAGACTGCGTTACGTTGAAGTTCAAGTTCAAATTCAACAACGCTAATGTTCATAATTGAGTCATTCGACGAAAACTGAGTTTTTTTCTGAGATTTTGACCGAAAGGTTTTACTTTTCTGAATAGCCCACAATATTAAGGACATCTTTAGCTATAAGAAAAACATAATTTCCCATCTCAGGCATTCAATATATATATATATATATATTTATACATCTTTTAACATGGTAATTGATAACAAAGTTGAGCCAGTTAATTTAATAACGGAGTTGTAATTTTTGTACTAAAGATAGCCACTACTCTAACTGAGTTGAGTAAGAGGAGAAGACTTGGCATGCTGGAGGTTACGGAATCAGATATATTGTTGGAATAACAAACAGAATCTTTATAACTAATTGTTTTATATCATTATTTCATGTAACAGAGTTGAGCTGTTATGATTTATGACCACACGTGAGAGTACAAAATGCCTCTAAAACGGTGTAAAATTAGGTTTTAAATTGCCACTTTCTGCAGCATGTTGGTCAGAAGAGTTGTAGAATACTACTTCCTATTGTTGATGTCACTAAAGGGCCAGTTAATTGTTGTTATGGAGGGAAGAATGACTTGTGTAACGGAGTTGACTGCAACTGAGGGACACAGCTATGTAATGCCATTTAAATGATTAATCATCTATTTATTCAAAAACTAAACATGTCCAGTAATAAAGTACAGATAGATATATATGCTCATGTCATAATTTTTGGATTTTTGTTGATGTTTAATAGTCATATGTCCACTTTCATCGAAGGCCACTGGGGACATGGAAAAATGGACCAAATAGGGGGTGTCTACTGAAAGAAAACAAGATAATTTCTGATATGAAGATAAAATCCATGTAATGTTTACACAATATTAAAGGGAACATTTCAATTGATTAAAAAAATCTTTTAAAATATTTTTCAGTGACTCCATCAATATAATACAGCTAAAACGGTCAAAGGGACTGCAAATCGCACCGTTTTCGTGGAATGACTCAATTATGTTGAATATTTATGTTGCCAACGTGTGGTTGGTGTGGTTCCAGGCTAGCAAAGGTCATCATGCATGAACAGGATTCGAACATGTGACATAGCGGGCGCACTGTATTTCAAGTTGACTTTTTTACGTTACGTATATTACGGGGGCCAGGGGGGAGTGTACTCGTTTTGTCACCAAGGCTGCTATGCCAGGGCTTGGCATGTCATGGGTTCGCTCGCGTCGCCTCGTGTGTCCCCCAATCGCTCTTTTTTGGCAGATCAATTTTTAAATAAATAAAAATCGCATTTTTAAATGATTTCCTATAAACCTAACAGACTCCAAGAAATTATATCTGGCCACAAAATATCACAGGATCTACTGAGTATTACAGACTCCCATACTGAGCCTATTTCAGATACATACGTTGTAGTCCATGACGTATCTCTTATCAGCCTCCTACCTCTACCTTCACATTCAGTAGATCCTGTGAACTTTGGGTGATAGATATAATTTCCTGTAGATAATCACTACAAGATATTTTCTTAAAAAAAAAAAAAATCAGTACATAGGTAGACCTGTGCTCAAAAACAGCTAAAATCCATAAAACCAAAGAAAAAGTGAACGAAGAAATAAAAAATAAAAAAATAAAAAATGTCTAATAACCTACAATGTGTGTGTGTGTGTGTGTGTGTGTGTGTGTGTGTGTGTGTGTGTGTGTGTGTGTGTGTGTGTGTGTGTGTGTGTGTGTGTGGAATGTTTACGTTACTACAAACAGAAAGATTTACCTCTGTTGGACTGTGTGTCATTTCATAATTATTATTTTGTCACAGACAGACGTATCCATTTTCTTTTTTTAATTATTTGTTTTTGCCTTTTTTCCCCAATTGTAAAAAAGTAGAAAAATATATATAAATAGCAGATCTACAAAGCTCAAGGTTAAAATTAGCAATTCATGCTGCTTATTGCTGGACTGGACAGTATTGTATGGCGAATAGGCTATTAAACGCAAACATTTCTGACCAACACCACCATCCAATGTTTGATTTCAGTGGCATCTTTCATCAGCTATAAATACTGCTTCCTATTTCAGTGGATTGAATTTTGTGGCTGCACAGTTGTTTTTTTATTTGCTGCTATACGCAAAAATGTCTGACATCACACTGTATTGTATATATATAGTGCATTACACTCACTCACACGTACAGCTACGGGAAGCTATAGTCTTCTCGTACTACGGGTTGACATTCGACACCATCGAGGCATCTGAGAATCCGATTTCTGACGGACATTAGTCTGACTGACATACAGGAGTATAGCACATGTCGGACTAGCGGTCGGACAAGTGATGGAACACGCGTTGCTCCCATGCCTGTGGTTATACTATATACAGTATATATAATATTAGGGCTTGAGGTACCTGTATAGGCTGTCGGTCTAATGATAGTGGGACAATTAGGGGCTTTACAGATGGTCAGTAACAAATCGCACCTTCTAGTTCATTTTCAACAGGTCCAGCATTTTGTGCAGGGCGTCATTGCGTGTCCAGTGTTGTTTATTGCGTGCATGCGTGTTTCGTGCACAAGCCGGCGATTTATTTTATTATTTTTATTTATTTTCTACCTGCCTTTCAACTAATAGTTTTTAATTGTGACTCTCACAGTGCCATTGTGAACTTTTAGGTTGGCTACTTTTGCACGGTGAAGTAGGGCTCTCCTTCTCATGCGTACAAGAGGATTACAATCTCAAGAATCAAAGAAGGTGCCGCTACAAGGAGGTGTTCTTTCAGCTCACAATGTCTGCAACACATCACCCCTTAAGCCATATACAGTATAAACCACAATGGGGGGATCATACTACAAGTGTCGATCTGAGCCGGCTTTCATGGGAAATCATTAAAACATGTAACAAAATGCCAAAATACTAGATGACTCAGCCCTGCGTTATGGTTGGTTCTTGGTGAAAGGTTTTAGTTGTTACATCACTTAGTACAGCGACATCTACTGCACACAAGAGTCACAAGAGTGCCATATCATTCTAATCTTGTACCCAAGGAAAGGGGCTTTGTTGTTCCAGCTTCACCCAGTGGATGGCTATCCTGCCGTCCTACTCAGTGACACTGCTCACAACCTTGCGTTTCGAGAGACTGACATTGGATACTATGTTTTTGTCAGCATGGCCCCGGGGTGTCGATTTTGCATTTATTTCTAGCCGTAAAACATACACTATACATCTACTGGGGTTAGTGTACTGTGAAATGGCAATGCAGAATTAACACAAGAATGCACGCGCACACACGCGCACGCACTTCTTGCTGAAGTATGCAATCTAGTAGTGTACACTGTAAAATTCTCAGTGTGCCTTGGATTGTAAGGTCCCTTTCCGGGTCGTACTACACACTCAAAAGTATTGTGTGCGCGCACGAGTGGAATTCGTTATACTGCTGCTGGCTGATCGGACCATTGACCCGCCCCCACTTCAGTGATTATATACCCCCCCGGCTCTCTCTATGCTTCTCCATCCTTCCTTCAACCGACTCTCCATCAGCCCTCTCTCTATCTAGTCATTCATACAGTACGTTCCTCTACTCCCCACCTCTCTATCTCCATACATCTCTCCAGCCATCCACCTATCCATCCACCCATCCATCCATCCATCCATCCATAACATTGTAGTCCACCTGTCCATTTAATCTCCACGTACAGTACATACACATGAACACAAGCCTGCACCACAAGCACTCACACTTTTTAATGATGCTCTCTCGGGTTATCACATCCAGCTTGGCCCCCAACCCCCCCTCTCTCCTCCCCTCCATCTGTTCAAGCCTGCACGGGGCTGCATGCTAGCTCACAGAATTTATGATATAATACCTCCCTCTGCCTGCTTGATGCCTCTCTCTCTCCCTCTCTTTCACTGTCATTATTTTCCCTTTAATATGTTCCCTCTGTTTATTAAGGGCTGCTATTTTTGACATGTCCTCTCCCCTCTTCTCTCATCCTCTCCTTCTCTCTCATCCTCTCCCTTCTTCTCTCCTCTCCTCTCCTCTCCCTCCTCTCCCCTCCCCTCCTATGTAGGAGGAAGGTAGTTCGTCATCACAGCATCCTGCAATGGTCGGCAAATCCTGCTGCAGCGTCACGTACAAGCACATATATCAGGCACATGTGTACACACATCCACGATTGCACGCGGGGGGTGGGTGGGGTGGGGGGGTTATGGGAGAGCAGATTGCTGCAGTGCTCAGCTGATCCCCGTGCCCTCCCTGCCTTGTTGGCTGAGCCCCCCCCCCCCCCCCCCCCCCACACACACACACACACACCGACTCTGTCATAGGCATGTCATCACTTGTCTTGTAGTTTTTTTTTTTTTATTGCTTCTGACACACAGGGTCTTCTGACAGGAGGATGGCCGGACAGATGAACACACAACACAGACAGTACAGACTGACAGACACTACGAATCCAGAGCATGTAGATTTAACGCAGACAGCGCACAAAACGTAGACCCTATTATAAGGCTCTGAGCACACAGTCCAACACCCTCAGAGTGAAGTGTCGACACTCCAGACCCCTCGACGGTGTGCCATCAGCCCTGTAGCCATTTCCCCCGCCACCACCACCACCACCAGCACTGCAGAGACTGTGTAGAACTCACCGACCCCCCCGCCCCAATAAAACACCTGACCACCCCACCCCAAGAACCCGCCTACCACCCCCACCCCCCCACCCCTTCGGGTTTCTTTTTTTTTGGCCCGTGGCGGTGACGCAGGGGGTAACCTTGAGACGCTGGTGTAGACATGCTCGGCCGAGCGCTCCACTGTGTGCCGTCACCGACTCCCACCCCCTCCTACCTAAAAAAGACGCTCTGCTGCTAGATATAGATCTGGTGAGAGCCGCCTCCCGCAATGCCTCCTCACCACACCGTGATCCACTCCACCTACTCCTCCTCCTCCTGTCTATCCTCCATTTCACCGTTTTCTTCCTCTCTCATCTCCATCAAATCTGGAAGCCCCTGAGGCTCACACCTCGATACATACCACCACCATCAGCATTAGCACCACATTCGTGACCCAGATGGGACCGGGATATTGCAGGGCTTTTGCCGGACCAACTGCTCTTCGTCTTTTCAAAAAACTGCCCCCCTTGCCAACCCCACCCCCCACCCTCCTATAATTCCTCTCTCAGTGTCTCCCTGCACCAGTTCTGCACCAGTTTTCTGCCTCCATCCTTCATCCTTCTCCTCCTTAATCCCTTCATCCCTCCACCATCATCATCACCATATATCCGGCGATCATCTCTTCCTCTCACTTATTCCAAGCTCCCCCACCGGTGCATGCATTCCACCTGAGAGCTCCAGAGTGACTGAACCGGATGTTACCTACCTACATACATTACCCCCTCCTTGGTCTTGGCGGCGGCCTCTTCTACGCCGGCCTTGGTCTTCTCTGCGGCGGCTACCACCCCCTCCTTAGCCATGGAGAACCCCTTCATCAGTACATCCATCTTGGGCGACAGTTACGAGCGGGCTCCCCTACCAACAGCTGCTCCGGACGGGCCTATACTGCTGGCTGCAGGCTGCTGTGTTAGAGAGAGAGGAGGATTGCGTGTGTGTGTGAGTGTAACGTATGTGTAGACGTGTGCGTGTGTGAGTGCGTGCGTGTGGGAGACAATTGACGTGTGCCTGCGAGTGAGTGAATGAAACAGCAGCGTGTGTGTGCGTGCGTCCAAGTGTGCGTGCAGATTATAGTCGCGTGACTCCTCCTTCGGTTGTAATATAGTGCTGCAATGAGAGAGAGAGAGAACCGAACAGCAACGTTACAGCACACAGACTGAGTGGAGATGGGCAGAACAGCGAGACGATGGGAGAGAGTGTGTGTGAGAGAGAGGAGAGGAGGGAGGGAGGAGAGCAGAGAGGGGAGGAGAGAACAGCAGGCGTGCTTGTGACGGGGAGAGGAGAGAGAAACAGAGAACATGCTCGATGGATGCTGCAGCATTTCCAAGTCACGCTGCAGCTGATAGGACCCCCCCTCCCCCTGCTATCCCGACTCACTCTCTCCCCCCTCTCCCTCTCTCCTCTCCATCTATCCATCTCTATCTCTCTATCCATCTCTCTCTCTCTCTCTCTCTCTCGGCCTGCCCACTCAAACCTCAGCATAAACCCCAGCCAAGACTGTCTGCATATTTGATTGGAATTATACAGCCTCTCTCCCAAACAGCTTTCGAGAACGGCTTATGTTCTCATCGTCGTCATCATAGACAAGAGAAGCAAAAAACAACAGCAACCCTCATAGCTTCATTTGGTCCTGATTAAATATATAACCCACTGCAAGTGCTGTTATTTGTCAACCTTCTGGTGCAGCATAATAACTCATCACACACACACTATCACGGGTGGCATGTCCCAAAGAAGATGCAATGATTTTGAGAGGGATCACTTCTGATTCTGTGGTGCCAAAAATAGCTTTCGTCTAGAATAAATTAAAGTGTTATTATAGGTGGGCCTCCCTGGCAGCCATGTTCTCCTTTGGTGAGATGAGGAAATTGCTCCGTCATTCTCTCCCCACGGGGCGAGTCACAATTAATTATCCCCCGTCGGTTAGATTATGTCCATTCAGCAACACAGGTTTTATGGGACGGGTGTGAACGATTATGACAACAATATGCATAGTAAATATGGGCTACTTTTTTTTCAATAGGCTTTCTTGGATAAATCATTTTAGCATGTCCTGTATAGCACTTCCCTTTGATTGCATATATAAACCTTTAATAAAGCTGGCGTTTAAATCAATCAATCAGACCCAGACCAACTCATATTTCCAGAAATGTTTGAGATGAAAGAAGAGAGCAGATCAATAACACATTTGCACTTGTTTGTGTGTGGAAAAAAACAAAGCAATACTGTACTATGTGTTGATGTAGCATTAGGGCTGTTGCAATATGAGTGAAGCTTGTACCGACACTCCCCTCTAGTGACCAACACAGGGATGGCATCATGATGCAGCACTTCGTTTCAATAGATTTTTCTCCATAAAAAGCATCACTCAGGACTTTCATGGCCAAAACAAACACTGAAATATCATTGCTCTCTGTCTGTTTTGCTCATTCGCTCCAACCGTACTCACTTGTCGACGTCTAGCACCACCCCAAATGCAGATAATGGAACAGTAGGCCTACTTAATTCAGCCTGGAACATTTCTATTATAAAAAGGAAAATGTGCCAGACAGAGTTCAAAATTAAACGTTGTATAACATCAATAAACTGCCCGAACGAATCCAAGTTTGGGCCACGATAGCCGATAGATGTATGCTACCCTCACACCTACGTTTCACTGCTGATCCAACCAAGAGAGATGTCTGAGTCATAGTGCTGGCCACAAAGCCCCAGCGAAAGTTTTTCACACTTTTAGTCTAAAAGTGTGAAACACACAGAAATACATGCAAAGGAGATGGGAAAGTTTTCTTGTGCATTATGTCAAAACTATTTGTTGGGACTGACAAGTTCCCCTTTTGCTAATATCTTATTTTATTAGTATATTTATTTGTGATGTGGTGGAAAAATAAACTCTTTAGAAATGAGATGATTGCTTGTTAATGGCTGGTATGTCTGTTGATCAGATTATTTCAAACTTGTACCTCCACCAGAGGTGAAATGGCTGATAATGGCTGATATGCACATCTATTGATCGGATTGATTCACACTTGTAGCCTACCTCCACCCCAGAGGTGAACTGACTGTTTGGTCCGGGAGCTCCGCAGGTCCTCCACAGGCCTGGTCCGGGGTCTCTTCCCGTTTGGTCCGGGTTCTCCTCACTTTTCGTTGGTCCGGGTTTCCCTCAGCCCGGGTTCTCCTGTTACCAAATAACAAGATGGGTTTCAGAGGTGGAAGTGACAGATCAAAAATCCCATAGCCTGTAGGCATGCAAGCTCTGATTGGCTCAGAAACTTCGGGACCAGTGTTTCAGGAAAATTCAAGGTGAAACTTCAAAGTAAAATGCCCTCCATTTCCTTTTCAGTGTGCCTTTAAAGGCTGCCATTGTGACCCTTTTGAATTGCCATGCATGAAGATGTCTGTTTCTGTAGGTCTACATTCATATCACATTGCCCATGTAGACTATAGAGATCCCTGATATCATCACTGGTATCGACTGCTTTTTTGCAGCTTCCTTAAATTCTATTCATGTAACCACTCAGGCCTCTATACTTGGTGACGGTTTAGGGTTAAGCTTCACATAAATTATTCAAAGACACGCTAAACAAGATGGATCCTACTCGCAAGTGCAAAATTGGAGTGGCGCATTTTAACTCACATGCCCCTAAAGTTATACAAAATTTGGAAATTAATATTTAAATTGTTCCCTTTAATAATTGATAAGGAAGAGACCCCCATGTGCCCTATCTACTCGAGGATGCTGGTCTGGAAGATTTGAGCTGGCATATAGGATGCAGAGATACTCTATTACAAGTAAAAATCGAGAATTAAAAATGTAGGCCTACAGAAAAGCTCAAGTATTGGCATGAAAATGTACTTGTAAAAGTAGACTACTTATTACTAGGGATGTCCCGATCCTGATACCAACGTATCGGATCGGCTCTTTTTGTATCTTTTTTAAAATCATATTTTAAAATCATATCGGTATGGGTATCGGTCGGACAAGTATCAGCATTGGCCCTTATTTGTCATTATCGGGTCACATATTGGAAAATATGCCTGTCTAACCAGTGATCAGACACAAGGGTAAAGGGCTGACACCATGGCAGTTACACTAAGTAAAATGTTGGATCATGTGGATTGCTTTGGAGTTTCCCAAGTGCACATTAGAGGAGTATGTTATTCCCTGTTGGTGACTTCATATAAAGGTATTTTTTTCTTTTGTATGTTATATATATTCTTCTCTGGTATCAGTATTTGGTATCGGTATTGGATAACACAAAAATTGTGGTATCGGGATCGAATCGGAAATGAAAAAGTGGCATCGGGTCAGGGGTGGACTGACAGTCTGGCATACAGGGCATTTTCCCGGTGGGCCGACCCCCCCCCCCGGGGGCCGTTAATGTCGTGTTTTAATTAAAAAATAATAATAATGAATAAAAAAAAAATCTGCACAAAACCGGCCCACGAATCAGTGCTGGCGGCCCTCTGTCCTCTTCAAATGAGACTGCCTATTGCAGGGTTTTTATAGTTAACTAAAACTAACTAACTAATTTTAGTTAGCCCGAGCCCCAGAGCCCCTTATGTCTTAAATTCTCATGGGGGCTCAGGCCCCGGAGCCCCACAAAGATTGCAATGCTAATTATAAGGGTCTTCAGAGGGCCGCTCTGAGACAAAATTGCCCGGTACGTTTTGAGCTCCCAGTCCACCCCTGCATCGGGTCATCACTACTCATTACGCAACAGGTCTAGTTGTTTCATAGCCTGGCTAAAGCCAGACCGAATGAGTTGTTGGCAAAAAAGATGTCTGTCAGCAGATGCTAAAATTGGAAAGCTTGACCAGGAAAGCTTGGCCTGGATAGCAACAGTTGCTAAAGTATCTGAATTGGCTGCACAGCGAACAAACCCCACCTCAAAGGGTGGGATTTGAGAAGGGCTCATTGTACAACCATTTCCTACTCCAGAAAACTGTGGTGGCCAATCAGGAGTGGACATACTACATAGTATGTAAACAGACTGTATTTGAATACTGTGTCTTGATTCAGTCTGGCTTTAGCCAGGCTAGCTGTTTCAATCTATTTTCTTATTTACTTATATATAATAATTTGAAAATAGCAGATCTACAAGTTCACAATGTGTCCCATTATTGCATTGCATTATGAAGATTTTAAATGATTGCATTGGAGTTAAAGTAGGCTACAGCTATAATAGCCTATGTATTTTAGAGCCAAGATGTAGTGGACTAGAATTAAATATTGGCATTACTTTCTACTCAAGTAAAGTGCAAAGTAATAAATGCACTTGGTTACTTTCCACCACTGATGATGAGAGTAGAAACTAGAAAGTCTTCCAGCTTTCGGCAGTTCAATGATGAGCATATGAAGATGTTGGATTGAGCATCCATTCAACCTGCCTGTAAAGAAATGATTGTATTAAACGCACCAACTCACCAACATTGCAGCTGTAGAAGCTTGAATTGTCTTCTTTCAACCTGCAAAGTGTTTGTTTCATAATAAAACTCCACTGCTGGCATGTTCCTTGCAGGTTCTTAAACAACCGTGTGCCTGATTATTTCTGTATTGTATTAGTGCCAGAGCTTAAAGCTCGTTATGAATCCTGTTCCTGCTGCCTCCTACTTATGTGCAAATTCGAAACAGGTGATCAGCAGGGCTGTACAGTGACTTCGACAAGCACTTTCAAGCACTCTTATGCTAGGATTTCTTGACAGAAAGTACTAACTCAACTAGTAACACGTCTAGCTCGTCAGTCTAGCTCCATTATGTGATGGTGGCTCCCTCTACTGGGATAGATCAGTTATTATGTATGCTATCTATCTTCGGCTTTTCTGCCTTTATTGACATGCAGCAAATATCGCCATGAGAGATTTCACTTTGTTATCAATTATTCTTTATACCACCAACCAACTCTCACGAGATGTGTTAGTACTTTAGTCAGGAAGAGCCTCTTTGTAATCTGTGACATACGACAGATAGGGGGCTCTGAGAGAAAACATGACAGGATTTGTAGGCTTTGTAGTCCATGTCGCCTCGTAGTAGCCTCGACACCCAGGCTTTCATTTTCGTTCGCGTTGCGTGAAGGCACCAATGGGAGTATGCCTATTCTTTATACATATATTGGCCTCCATTTTCTTACATGCTATGCTAAACCCCTTATCCCAAACCCCTTATCCCTTTTTTTTTTTTTTTTTACTATTTTTAAAAACTTTTGGGAATGGTTCAATGTGCCAATCTATTGACACGTTGTGAGCATGTAGACTGGCCATTTGAACAATTGGACAATGTTTTTAAAGTAGTTTAAAAGGCAAAGAAGTTAAGGGATAAGGGGTTTAGCAGTAACCAAAATCTAGGCCAGAGTATCTTTGATGAGGCTCTCTACCACTCTTACTTACTAGGGAGTGCTCAATGCCTGGTCAGAAAATAATCCTTTCACACAAGTTAACAATTGTAAATATAGGCCTAGTGTAATTATAGCAGGAACAAAACATCCAAGATGTCGATGACATGTCATCATATAGGTTTCTTTTAGGGTCAATTATGTCAATGCTGGCAAGTCAATTCACTTCAAATGGCTTTATTGGAATGAGAAAACGCACGTTTACATTGCCAAAGCAAAAACAAAACAAAACAAGAAAACACAATATAGCAATATATACAAAAGTCACATCAGCGATAGCGGTAGAGCAAAACAGCACTGAACATGTTGTGGCCGCTGGCGCTGTCATGGAGCTTCCAGCCAGCAGGTAAACGTATGTAAATCTTGTCTTCACTCCACGTCTCCACGATGGCTCCGTTGGATATGTACTCAACCTGTCCAGGAGTACTGTAGCCACAGTTGTAAGTGAGGCTCTGTTGATAATCCTTCCCTCTATGCATGATCATCTGGATGCACTGGTTCCCCGACGACGATGTTACAGAGAAGGCCGCCGTGAATCGGACGTAATAGACTCCATTATATGATGGGGTGAAGACTCCTAAAGAATAGATTATAAATAATAATAAAAAAAATGATTTACCATCAATTAAACCAGAACTATATCAATCAGGGAAACACAGAGTTCTTTAACAGGCACTAAACTCCCACCTACCTGTATCATAGTCATAGTCCCAATAGACGTTAGTGAGTATTCTCCCGTAGACCACAGTGGTATCAGAATCAAATGGTCCAACATCCCCAGAATTAGACAGACCAGCATAGAAGCCCACCTTTGCTTGTGTATCTGTCAACATAAAAAGCTGGAATCAATTAACCAGTTGAGGCCAATATACTGTATGTTATCAAACAACAAATATGTGAGCACGGTTTGCTAGTGTTAGATAATGGGATTATTTTAAATTTAATTAAATGCTTGAGTCAAGTCAAGACATTGACTAGAAATGTTTTGAAGATGGTCAGCTACAGTGTAAGTTATAACTAGATCAGCACAGCTGCACAGCACTCGAGTGCACACTTGCGCATTGCACGCAAGTAGGCCATGGAAGTATAGGCCTACAGTACCGTACAGTTCAGTACAGAAGGCTACTATTGATATTCAAGTGAGTTTGTGAATATGAAAAATATGTCTAATGAAGGATATTCGTTCATTAAGTAAGAGTGGGAAAGGCATTTGTCTTCAAAGCTGCATTCAGTGGTCTTTGAATGTTAAGCAGGAGGATTGTAATTTAAAAACATCATTTTACCTTTCAAGAAAATGTTAGAAAAAGGCAACACATCTTGCAAATGGTTCTCACTGGCAGTGGACAGAAGAGGTTGGTGGGATGAAACTGAAATAAGCACAACAGTATGTAATATGTCGAACAATAAAAATGGCAGCAAAACAATACAAAACAATAGAACAAATGAAATCAACTAAATGCAAGGGTGATGGAGCCTCACCTGTGTTGTCTTTCGCCATGCCTTCTATTGCACGCTTGGCGATGGCCAGCTCCACTCTAAGATCGGCCGCTACGTTCCTCTGCTCCTTGGCCTCTTCCTCGCTGGCTGCCACCTTGGCCTCCATGTTCCTCAGCGTCTCTCTCTGTCCTACAACCATGTCCCTCAACTCCTTCAGCTCATTCCAGAGGTCAGAGAATGAGAGCTGCAGGCTACCTGGTTCAACACGGCTCTCTCTCTCACTGACCTGTGATCCACTCTCTCCCTGAGCCCCAGCCTGAGAAAGACACAAGAGCACAACAAGCAAAGCCCCACGACTGTTCATCTTGAAAACTTGAGCCTCGGAAGGTGTATTGCACCCAAGCATTGCAGCCAGCTTTTATACTCTTCCACCTCACAGACTAATATGGGACAAGTTGGAGGAAAGTTAATCTACAAGCTACAGCAGCACTACATCATTTCCCGAACCGTCTGAGAACTCCAACATGTGGTACATGATAAGAGCCGCACAGCATTGTTTTATGGCCTGGGTCTGAAATAAAGTGTAATGGATTGACCTAGATTGCACGATTATTAAAATAAAAGTACCTGGGATTCTGGGTTATTTGTGGCGAACGTGATGATCTTCATTCTTCACTGAGTTTAGAGTAAGTGTGCCTTGAGGTTTTCACATAAATGAAATGATCACTTAAAAATAGACTGATACTGTATTGCTTTAATAGACAAACCACAAATGTGTTCTGTCCATGCACTGTCTAAAATGGATAGTGTCATCAAAATGTCATACAATTTAAAACATACCGGTATGCATCCTTTAAAAGGGTGCATCTTTACATTTTATTCTGGATTCAGTAACATGATTCCTTCAGATCATGTTACTGAACATGTCTCCATGAAAGATATTTCAAGATCAACTATAGGCTACGTACTCTATTTTCAAAAAAGTGTTCAAACAGTTAAAGAATTGACTGTACTGCACACTGTAAATGCACTAGACTATTGTAGATAATCCTAAAGTGTGAGTACTGTATCCATATTCAAATTAAATTGACTAGAGCATATTTTGACTGTGGATGCCACAAATGTAACATTCAGATTTGTGAGTCCACTTTTGACATCTGACCTTTACCAGACTTGGTACCAACACTTTTCAGTACTCTGCCATATACCAGAGACCAAATGTCTCCTCCACCTTCAATTTATTCTATACGACTTGTAGGTCTGCAACCTTTACAATGGAGTGTGAACTGTGTGTGCATTAACAGTGAGAACAGGAGGGGGCTGAGTGACCACACAGCACAGGGGGGCTCCAGTGCAGATAAGATACAGATTAAAGAAAAAAGTATTCAACATTGACGGTGGGGGTCACGATCCTTTATGAATTCAATGATTAGATGGTTCCATTTCAGAATTATGGTGGTCCTTGAAATTGAACCACTGATATTGCAAATGTACAGTAGGCCTATGGCAGACCGAAAGGACACTAGTGTGCAGTCGATCTTTCTTTGCATAATTACAGGATGTTTCTGCTCTGTAACATCATTCTGCAGGATGATGCAACACAACATGCCGGCACTTTGAGATAGGGACTATCTGGTTCCAGTAAGTGAGGTAATCATCATCAATGTGTGTGTGCTTGTGTGCGTGTGTGTGCACGGGCATGTGCATGCGTGTGTTGTCTGTTTACAAGAGCAGTAGAGGAAAAGCTGATGTTGAACCGTTGAACTTGGAAAATATCTGTATAAATATTAACCGTTGTCCCTTGCCTCTTTGTGTGCATGTGTGTGTGTTATTATTTAAATTAAATGTAATATTAAGTTGTACTTTCCCCATCATTTTAAAACTGTGCATGTGCAATGCATGCTAAAGATTGTTTAAGACTTTTTCAATTAAGTTTTTCAATTAAGTTTTAATTGAAGAAAACATCATTAAGGATAAACAGGATTGCCTACATTCAAACTGCAGCATGTCTGCAAACAGCAGTTAATGAATGGCATTCTGTCAGCAGTGGTAAAAGGGGATTTATATAATTTTCTGATTTTTTATCTTGAAGGCTTGGCATAATCCTTTAATGGCCTGTATTGCCTGAATGTGAGCATAAACCCACTACGATTCAGCTTTATCAAATCCCCAAATGTTGGGTAATTGCGTCATTAGTAGATCTTCACTCTGTCAGTATGGGATTTGACCAAACGCAATCTTATCATTGTATATGATGATAAATGCTTTGACAAAAGTGATAAACCAGTAGTGGTTCTCAAAGTAGGGCCCTTAAGGGGGTTCCATGGGAGTGCCATCCATCCCATTGCAAACTGGGCCTCATTTGAAGGCAGATTATGCACAGTTGTGTGTGTGTGTGTGTGTGTGTGTGTGTGTGTGTGTGTGTGTGTGTGTGTGTGTGTGTGTGTGTGTGTGTGTGTGTGTGTGTGTGTGTGTGTGTGTGTGTGTGTGTGTGTGTGTGTGTGTGTGTGTGTGCGCGCGTGTGCGTGTGTGTGTGTGTGTGTGTATTGAATTAAAATCGTGATGTTTAAAAAGGCAAAAATCCTGCTCTGCTGCCCTGGCCTAAAAGAGGGTTCTAAAAACTGTTACAACATTCGCCCACCAGATGGCATACTGCCTGCTAAAAACCCTATGTATTGAATAAAATTGGTAAAAACCCTATGTATGTATGTATGTATGTATGTATGTATGTATGTATGTATGTATGTATGTATGTATGTATGTATGTATGTATGTATAATATATATATATATATATATATATATATATATATATATATATATATATATATATATATATATATATATATATATTATTGCACTATAGTTTTTGTTTGAATAAGACAGCATGTCTTCATACAGCAATTGAAAAATTCATTCTGACAGCTTTTATATTTTATAAAAGGAGATTATTCAATACAGTATATATCAATATATCAAAGGATTGGTCTTGAAGACATGGAATAATCCTTTAATGGCCTTGTATCGAATTACTCAGCATAAAAACCGAGTTAGATCATTATTGACAGATTTTCAGTTCATCTGCTGCATGATAAAGCTGTCAAAACTGGAAACCTGAACAATACAGGACGTAGACACGTCCTCATGCTGGCTGTCCTGCCTTCTCCTCACGGTGGCTGCTGTGGGTGAATCTACATGTAGTAGCCAGTCTGTAGTCACAGTTTAAAAAGGGTTCCCGCCAAACACGGCACACCAACAAGCACTTCTGTGCAGACCCAGCCAATTCACAAGGGTTTAGTTTAGGATGATCAGAGTCCGTTTTATTTATTTTTTCTCGGTGAAGGGGTGCCCACTGAAAACTACAACATGACCGTACAGGCACTATACATACATGGTCAACACTTGCAAGTGTTGACCATGTAACATGCAACATTAGTGGTCACCTCTTGGATTGTAAACTGGATTGTACACAACGTGTTTGTAACTCCCACTAAATGACTGGAATAATGCTTAATAAACAAAGCTTGGGTATGTGATAAAAAATGATGCTACGGTTTGCCATGTTGTTTGCCCAAGCTTATGTAACTGAAGGCCGTAATAGTGTGAGCCACAGCGTGGTAAGAGGGCTGATACAACCGTGTTACACAATCCCACCATGTGTGTACGACAGGGGTTCCCACACTTTTTTGACTTGAGAGCTATACTTTCAAAATGACTGGCTCAACAAGATCTACACATAAAAAAAATCCATTTCAAGGCCCCCAAGAAACCTTCTTAAAAGACTTTCTTACTCACTGTTATAGTGTTTAAGAATAATGCACTCATAATGAAAAATGGAGGGGGAGGATTGGAAGGTTTTCTTGTATACTATATGCTACTACTGACGTTTGTGATGTTGAATTTAGTCTCTTTTACCCAAAGCTATTAACTTTCACGTTTTAGTCCACAATCGGGAAAGAGCACTGGCAAAATGCTGTTCAAAATAATTATCCTCCATTTTCTAATTGTGTGGACTCTTGACATTACAAAATTCAAATGTTTAAATATAATTTAACACTTGAGAGTGTAAAATGAAACCAAATGGACCCGCAAGGGTCCATTTGGTTTCATTTTAACGCTCTCAAGAGTTACAGACGAGTTACAAAACGACATAAGAAATCCAAGTCCAGGCACTAAGGGTGGATTTTGTAGGTAAAAGGCCTTTATTAAATCTGGGCTACAGACATTAAAAAACACCAATGTTCTTCTTCAGGGTGTGATGAGACACAGAGTAGGCCTAATTAAAGGTGCAGTCCTACACCGGCGTGTCCCAGGAAGGACCTGCAGTCTTTCCTCCATCGGCGGGACATCTTACACACAATACTTCTAAACACGATGGGAAGTAAACACAATCACGGTCTATACCCACAGACTCCACATATTGGTTTAAAGAAAATATTTATTCACATTGACATCAGTACATTTTCTCATGTGTGCATTTTTTTTTTACATACAAGTATATTTTGTGCATGTGGATTAAGTGTCTGCGTGAGCGTGTAAATATTAGTCTCCACATGCCTTCTTCTTCTCACAAGCATGCTCTGAGTGACATTATATTGGAACAATAATATATCTGTGTATGTATGTATGTATGTATGTATGTATGTATGTATGTATGTATGTATGTATGTATGTATGTATGTATGTATGTATGTATGTATGTATGTTACTTTCGTACAGAATGGGCGACAGAAAAACAGATACGCAGTCAGTTTTACAGTTTTCTCTTCAACATGTTTTTTGTACAATTCCCTTTGACTTAAGAGACACAGAAAGAACAACAAAGGGAAAAAAAAGAAAATAAAATTTAAACGAAACAAAACTAGAAGCAAGGTCGTGTAGATAGATACATAGGTCAGGTAAAAGTTACAGGTCAAACTGAGCTTATAAACAACAGTTAACTCTCACACTAATGTCTAAATAACATTTTCTAAGTCTAGGCTAATACGCTAAAACTCACATTCTCAAGGAGGTAATACCCTCCTTCCTCTCCTGTGTGCTTGTTGTCCTTATCCTACACTCTCGTATGTACGCTCTCCTCTCGCCTTCTCTGTTTTTTTTTTTTCCCGATCACCTCCAGGCCTGGCCGTCTTCACTCCTGGATGTTGAGAATCTGTGAAGACAGTCCCTGGTGCCAGTTCTTCAGTTTGGCGAAGCGAGGACCCTTTACCTCCGACTCGAACTTCTCTCTGGCGGGGCGGAGGAGAACAACAGGAGTGTCGTCAGAACCCACAGATGATTGGTTGTTTAGTGATATTATGTAAAACACCATTCTGATGGGGGCTGGTCACATGCCTTATTTTTTTTACTCACAAGCATTTCTTGAAGGGTGCTAGCCCTTCTTATGACCAGCTCTGTGTGTGCATGTGAATGTTAACAATAATTTGACTGGCTGAGCAAAGTACGTATTGAGGATAACAAAGTGAAGGCGGTAAAGTGAATTGATTCACCTATTCCTCTATCACTTGGAGTCTTTCCAGCTGGGCTCATTCATTCCATGATGGATTTTACATATTAAATACTGGTTTGTTTTTGAAACCATACCTTAAAAACGTCTTAATTCTCCTAAACAACAAGGTCCCGCTGTACTGGAAATGTTTCATTTCAGTTTTTTTTCAAACAACGTTTTATCATAATGGAGAACTATTCCTGGAGAGGTTGTCTGCTACTTATATAGATGCACTGGTAAATGGTAAATGGTGCATTTATATAGCGCCTTTATCCAAGGTGCTTTACATAGCTTGTGCATCCCATTCACCCATTCACACACACATTCATACACTGATGGCAGTGGAAACCATGCAAGGTACCTACTAGCACATCAGGAGCAATTAGGGGTTCAGTGTCTTGCTCAAGGACACTTCGACAGTAACTCCTGGGATCGAACCGGCAACCTTGTGGTTACCATCCGGTGACTCTACCTCTGAGCCACTGCCGCCCTGCACCTTAGACCTTGTTTTTAGTTCAGACCTGTCTCTTAGATGCGATTTGTACTTATTGTTGTCTTTTCAGGTTTTTATTTTGTTTTAACTTGTCTCTTAATCAATGTTGCAGATTGAAATTAGCAACTGGCGTAATTACATTGCATTTGTAATTACATTTATTTTGTAATGTTCATTAAAATGCATTGTCCCGACTAAATAAACCAATAAAGTAAAGTCTAGCGGCTCGACTTTACTTTAGCATAACTAGGGCTAGACTCTAGCCCATGCTATGCTTATCTCTGATTGGACCATTGCAGTTTGAGAAGGGGCTTAGCTATAGCTCAATTAGCCCTTATCAAAACCACACCCTTAGGGCAAGGTTTAGTCAATGTCCAATGCCAATAGTTCAGCAACGGTTGTTATGCAGGTCAAGCTTTCCTGGCTAAGCTTTCCTCTGCTAACATGCCTATTTGGACAAGGACGGATTACGGAGGGACTTAGTTAGGCTTAGTTAGGCTAATTGCGATTGACTGGAATGACAAGTGAAAGGTGAGGATGCAATGATGCATGTATGATGATAAGACTGATCCTGACGTCACAAGTGTGATTTTATCTCCAGATCGTCTTACCTCGACCTTTGAAGAGCCTCCTCATCTGGGTCTTGCACTGTAAGGAGTAAACACACGTGTAAAATTCGAGCTTTAGGAGTAAACAAAAACAGGCAAATTGAAGGAAGGAAGGACTGAAGGAAGGAAAGAAAATGTGAGCTATGGGTATTGAAACTGACTGTATTCGGTGCCGGTGATGTGGGCCAGCATTCTGAAGCTCCTGGACTGCAGGTTAGCAGCGCGTCGGGCCCACTCAGCCATCTCCTCGCTCCGGTCGCCTGGCCGGATCACCGCCTGGTACACTGGAGATGCACAGTCCACCACGGGCTCCTTGACGGGTAAGGCGCCACTGGGGAGTGGACACACACTGTTATGAGCGTCCACTGTGTGCGTGTGTGCATGTGCGCTTGTGTGTATTCTGTGCGTGTGGGTGAGTGTGTATATGTGTGTAAGTCCCGTGGGTTGGGGACATTGATTTTGCAGCTTCAGCCAATTGATTGTTGCTCAGATGGCTGTGATGAGCACATGTGTCAAGACAGTCACAGGCGAGTTGTCAAGACTTTAATGTATCGTCGCTCGGGGGCGCTTTGGACGTAGGGCTGGGCAAGCAGGGAGGTCGAATCGGCTACCTTCCGATTTCCAGACGGCCTCTCTGTCCGTCTCAGCTATATGTGTGCCATGAGATTATACAGCATGTTTTTCTTAAAAGAATCCCTGGTTAATAAGACAACTATGCCTTAGGACACTATACTTGCCTTCTATAACTAAAGTGTAAAGCTAAAAACACATTCAATATATTATTTATTTCATAAATAGAGAATCTTTCACTCAATAGGAACTGCTCCCATGTCACAGGTTGATGAGGTCATATGTTCTTGAGTCTATGGAATATACTGTAAGGAATGCATAAAATGTTTAAAATATTGCTTTGATGTTCATATTATGTGAACATTTTAACATCAAAGCAATATTTTACATCATCAACCTGCGACCTGGAGCAGTCCATGTTGAATGAAATATTTGCTATTTACTAAAGAAATAAAACAATTAAGGCATTTTCATTTGTTTATTTTACTTACAGAGGACAGGTATAATGTTTTAAGGCATATTTGTCTTATTAGCCAGGGATCCTTTTAATCCTGATTTCCACTTTGTGTGGACTTTAGAGACTGGGCGTACGTGTGTTTATGGCTGTGTGTTCTTTGTGTGCGAGTTAAATTTACATTGAACATTGTACCGTCCTCAATGGAGTCTGTGAAGGATGTTAGCCAAGTGAGTAGATGTCAGACATTAGTGTTAGTTGAGTGTGAATGTGTGTATTTTAAGGGGTGCACTGAGGGAGTGTATAGGTTGGTCATCGACGGGCGGAGAGACCCGCGATCGATCGGTTGATCGGCGAACATTCACCATGCCATGAGGTCGAAAAGGCCAAAGGGTTATTTTGTGAGGTGGTGTGGTCTCTGTAAAACCTGAACAAAAAAACCCTGGTCATCTCACATATCATCATCCATCATTCACGACGATGTCTCTCTGCAAGAGTAGTCCAAAAAAAATCCACCACAACAGTAACGGACACGCAAACCCCGGGGGTTAGTCAGTTATGGGACATATAGATCATGTCTCCTGTTATGCCTCATACTTGACTAGAACCCTTACAATCTCAAATCAGGAAGACACACGTAGAACATCATCACATGTACCAACAACAATGCACAAGCCATTTTTTGTCTTTCTTTACAAAACACCCAAGGCACAAAGGAGACAAAAAATGATATGATATATGGTATGCGCAGAGGGGTCCATATATGCAGTGAGTGTGGATGGAAATGCTGAAAGGAGCGCCGCGGTACTTACGACAGAGGGGAGCCCACGTCCTCACTGAGGCCACAACATGAACCAAACGGAAGAAAGAAAGAATGGGAAGGAGAATGTGTGATTGGTTGATTGATTGAGTGATGAGCGTGCACGGAAGGGGAAGGGGAGGGAGTGGCAAGGCCAGGGGCGTCACTTTGGGGTGCAACATTCTATTGTTTTTATGCATATTATGGGCCTACAGTATTTTCAGAACCACTGATAATTTGGCCGTTTTGTACTAAATAAGCTGATGATCTTTAGTGTGTGTGTGTGTGTGTGTGTGTGTGTACGATACTGACCATGACAACCCTGGTGATACTGACCATGAAACCGACATGATACGGCTATTACTGACCATTCTACTGACATGATACTGAGCACACAAGTGCATATTCTAGGTTAGCTAGAGATACTACTTGTATGTAATCACAAATCATGTCACAAATGACGCCCTCAGACCAGATTGGACACAGGGAGGAGCTTCACAGACACAGACCAACAAACAAGGAGAAGCACACAGGTGTAGAATGGAACCATGAACACGGAACGCGGCTGTATAATACGGCTATGCCGTCAAACGTACTGTAACATGGTTTCACAGCTATTATTCATGTCGGTCCGAGACCTGCAAAACAGACCTACAAACTTCGGTCTAACCAGCAGGTAGGTGACCAGTTTGAGGGCGTTGTGTTCCAGAATGGATCACAATATAAGGTATAGAAGGAAAACTGTGAGGAAACACACTAGATCTAGAACTACATTGCAACCAGCATGGCTGCCACTCTCATCAGGAGGCGTCACACTTACCCCTCGTGTCCCTTCGCCTGTGACTGTCCGGCGATGGCGTCCATGATGGCATCCTGAGAGTACATGCTGATTGGCGTGTTGTACTGGGCGTGAACAATGGTGGCTTTGCCCCCTGGACCCCTCACCTCGATGGGCTTGTGAGTCGACAGGGCAGAGTCTTTCAGGGCAATGGGGTTGAAGTTGGGGGTGTACTCCAAGCTGGAGCCGGGCAGGAGGGGGGGCAAGGGTCAGGTGGATCAAGAGGGGTCAGGAGGAGGAGGGTTGTGCGGATTGGGTGGTGGGGTGTGTGTGGGTTTGCGGTTCAGTCAAACAGGTGCAGACCACCGGAGCCCAGACGAGACCGACGGAAAAGGGGGAGAAATACAAGACACAGGGACAACATTGAGGTGCAGCCAGGAGGTCAAAGCGCTCAGGTGTAGCAGTGGGGCAGGCCCACAGAGGGAGCTGTTGTACCATTTTACTTCCAGTACTACCATGTGTGCAGCATTTGTTTAAAGATACTTAATCAACAATACATTTACAAAATACACTGCGGGTAATAGGAAAGCGCAATTCTTGAATGAACAACTCAGTAGCAATCAAATAATAATAACAATGAAAAAGGATTGTCATACAGGTAGCTAGCTAGCTGCAGATTAGAAAAAAATGTTGGCTCATCTGTGATAATTATAGCAACATCTTTTAAAGTTTCACACTACTGCTAAATGATTCACAAAGACAAATAGTTGTATTCTACCAACTACACCATTCCTCTGAATGAAGCCACATGCCCATGATGACACAATCTATATTTTACGTAATAAATAAGCTTCCATCAACTTGGACAAGACGGACATTAGTGCAACCCCAGAATCAATGTGGCCAAAGTCCTTCTAAAAAACAAATGCATGCAGATGGTTTAGAACTGCCAGCACGTCAATCATCACTCAGCAGGTCATAATAATGGTATTATCAACCATCATCGACAATGCCACAGCACACTCACCACACCATACTGACACATATAAGACTATGTTCAATATGTTTATACAACAGACATGTGTTTAACGTATGTCTGATTATAATGGCTTCAATGCACACACACACACACACACACACACACACACACACACACACACACACACACACACACACACACACACACATGCATTAACATTCATGAATGTAAACCACGTATAAAATAAACACAACATGTACTGCTGCCAGATGTACATTTGTTAATGATGCATCGCAAATTGGTGCAGAGTATTTCTAGGTGCAAATGCACTGAAATAGAAACCGCCAGCGCTCTCTCTCTCTCGACATGCCAGAACGGCATGTTTAGAGCACTGTATGACATCAGTGACGGGTTGGAGTTTCATCCCTGAATGGGATAGAAACACTTCAAACACAGCACACTGACACCCCACTGACACAGTAGTGTTTTACCGATGCAACACGGAAATGCACACTTTTGCTCCCACTCTCTCACTCACACACAAGCACACACGCAAACACTTTTAAAATAGTCTTACTCTCATTTGCGCTCTCTCTCTCTCACTCACACATGCAGAGTATAACAAGCAAGAGTCCATGCGCATTCAGCACTGCAATATTTCATGGTACTGACTTTGCAGCTGTGTTTGCAATGACCTGTAACACACAGGAGATGAACAGAGAGAGGAAGAGGGAGAGAGAAAGAGACAGAGCAACGGATTAAAATAATACGTTTGAAATCATTCTGCATCATAGGAATGCGTCCACCAAAAGGCTACAGTGCTGTGATACCAGCAGGCAGCCACAGGAGCCAGAATAGCTGGCTTTTCTCAGCGCTGGAGTATTTCCCAGAGTCCCCTGCGTCCTTCAGCGGTGACTGACAGGAGCAGAGGCAGCTACAGCTATCTGTCACATGATGAGTGGCAGCACTGCTGCATAGTGGAGGAAAGTACTCGGGTAAAAGCAATATACCACAAGTGGAGAAACACTAACCATACAATGGAAATAATTCAAATAATAGTCCATTTCAGAATAGTATAACTTTTTACACTGTAATTATTGATGCACTAATGTGTACCTTGTGATGCTTAATTTTATTTGTATACTTTATTTAATCTATTCCAGTGGTTTTCAACCTTTTTGATACCAGGGCCCACAATTTATTCAGGATTTGAGCCACGGACCAACATTTCATGACATTGTATTCCCACAGACCGCAAAACTAAAGATTTCTTTTGCTTTTGTCCACAATTCCAGTCTGGATTTCAGATTTCAGGATTTCACATACAGATCAAAATCACCTTTAATCTTCTACATTCTTTAGTTGTGTAGAGTTGGGCTAATTTAGATGATGAACATTTTAACTCTTGAGAGTGAAAATGAAACCAAATGGTTTGTTTTCATTTTTACGCTCTCAAAGAGTTACCCCTGGTTAAACAACTTTCCGTCATTTAGCCTGGGGACCACCTAGAACTCTCTCAAGGACCACTGGATTGAAAATCACTGATCTATACTGTACATACGAAAGTAGTTAATTACTCAATATTGAAGGAATCTCAACACTGTCCAGTATGGGTGCTAGGTTAGGGTAGAACTGGCTAGTACAAAGCATTTGTCAGCCACACATTATAGACGTTTGTGTAGCTATTGGGTTGTGGAAGCTCTACCCTTTGCAAACTGATACTCAATCTTGTTCACCTCAATCTGAAAATGAGCTGAATACAAATGATTTTCCTTTTTTCCTTCAACATAGAGTAGTAGAAGTATAAATTAGCAGAAAATTCAAATGTTCAATGTTCAAGCATTGAACATTTGGCTCAAGCTCAAGCTGTACTCCACGTTCTACCACTGAATAGCAGAGATATGGTGACATAATACCCAAATAGCTACACGCAGTAGCCAGAACATGTACTGTAGAGTATGAACACACACCACCCACACACACGCACGCGCACACATACAGACACACACACGCACACACACACACACACTGCAATCCCTTTTCCCAGTTCTTTTGGAAATGACATGATAGATCACACACACGTGTGCACGTGTGTAACGTACTGTAGGTATTAGGTAAGAGCCACATGAAGTGCACGGTGCACGTGGAGGCTGTCTCCGTGCCGGTGGTGGTACGCATATAGAGATGGGAGATCTATCTCTGGGACATCCAGGGGATTTGGTATGATGGTGAGTAACCAGAGAGGAACATTCCATGATGGTGACCAACAGCTGTTCCCCCTCTGCGTGCATGTGCGTGTGTGTGTGTGTCTCACAGTAAGGGTCAGCCATTTAACCACTTTAGATGTCAAAGGTTTAAAAAAAAAAGTTCCCAACTTTTCCACAAGTGCAGCCCTGCACAAAAGTGTGAAGGTGTGCTGATTCCATGTACAACACCAAATATATTAAAAATTAAAACGCTTCAATGGATCGCACTTCATTAATTAAATATGAAGGAACCCAATGGAAACAAGCTACAGTTCTTTATTGCGTTATAAACCTACTCAGCAGATCTTGTATTGAACTGTACTTTCAAAATCAAGTGTCATCATCATCGGTGGTGGTACTGTATGTTCTTCTAGTCGGGCCGAACATTTACAGTAGCCAGAGGGTAAAGAGATTAGAGGAGATTGATACTGGAGCCTGTGTCACGAATTAGACCCCGCCCCTAGGCGGCAGGCGGGTTACGGCCTTAATCAACCTCTCCGATGACCCGCCTCCCCATCTCCTCCCATGCTGATAACTCTTCCAGAGAAAAGCCCTCCCACCTTGCCTCCAGCTGATCAGTGTAAACACACACACTGTACTGTGCCTCCATCTGCAAAGTACAGTAGGTCTAATGAAGTCGTTAGACATACTTGCAGACATGGAGCCATGGGGTTTCTTGCATTTGTTAATGGTAATTCAAAGGTAAATGCATTCACCCATTGGATAAAACCACACTAGGCACTAACCTGCACAGTTGCATATAAGAGCCTTGCTCAAGGACACTTTGACGCCAACTCTGGAGTGGTGGGCCCGGAATCGAACTGGGAAACTCAGGGTTTGCCATCTAGTCGCTCTCCCGGCCACTCTACCCGAGCTACACCACAGTACACAATACTCTCAGTCTCAACTGCCCTGCTCTTAAGTAGTACAACATTCAATATTCCACTGCTCTACCGATACTTTTTTTTTTTTTTAAATAACATTTTATGAACCAAAAACTCGATGGAACGAGGCGGCGAGGTCAAAGCAGGCTAAGCCTCCATAATGAAGCCGGGACGTGGCGGCTGTAACACAGCTCCTCAGGCGACCCTGCAGCCCCATAGGTCACCTTTCGCCTGCCGTGCTCCGAGTTACCTGGAGACAGGCCAGGAGTGTTCCTGTGTGCGTTCCAGGAATAGTGCACGGGGGGGGACGCACACACACGCACGCACACGTGCGTGTGTGGCAGGAATGCGTCCCAGAGATAGCGATGGAAAGTTCAGGGTGTCCGTTTTATAACGACCGCCGCTGACTGTTAATGCGAACTCAGAGACAGGGATGTACGTGGTGTTATGATGGCATGCCCTCTGCCCGATCCGTCTCAACAGCGGCTTACTGTTATAGGACAGGGCAGCGCGACCCGCAAAGTCAAGTGCAGAGTGACATCACCATAACCCAGTGATTTTTGGCGTGGAGGTTAGCTCAGGTGTGCTGGTGGGATGGCCGGGTATAGGTAGTAGCGGGTATACCCAAGTTAGAATTTGTTAAAAGATTCTTCAGTGACATATCAGGAGGCAGTTCCCCTATAAAGCCCCCACCTACCCCGGCAGTGACAGCCTGCCACCGCCGCCGGCCTCTCCTAGTTTCCCCTGCATGGCAGCCATCTCCCTAAGCGTCTCGGCAGAGTACAAGCCGATGGGTGTGTTGTACTGGCCGCGCAGCGGGCTGATCTGAGCGAACGCAGGCGGCTGAGGGGAGGCGGCAGGGGATTTGACCGGGACCGGACTCGGGGGAGGCGGGGGCAGCTTCGGCGGTTCCGGCTCCGTCTTTTTCGCCGGGGCCTGGAAGAGGTACTTAACGGAGGGCCTTCTGGCCAGACGGATTCCACAAGATACTGGCTCCTCCATTTCAGGTTCGTCGGCAGTGGCACCATGCTTTACTATCTCCTGTTCAACCTCCTTGAAAATTGTGGAAGATTTGGGAGTATGGACACTAGAGCTGCACAATGTATACATTAGAAAACTAGACCGCAAAAGGCTCCTTGAACTGCAATAAGTGATACGTGCTGTGGTTATATTCTCAGTGGTCCCTTACGGACTCTGAGATAGCACAAGTGGAACCAGTTGTTCTGTTACAGGTCCTTTTGGTTTCATTTGTACACTCAAAGTCATGAGGTTTCCTTGAAATTAAAAACTTATGAGAACCACTTCGGTAAGCTTATCGTTGTTTGTTGGCAGCAAACCTCGGGCAGAATTAAAGACATTTAAACTGAATACTTTGCCATTACAACATTATCACATATCGCCTGGTTTCCAAATATTGTGCAGCTGTAATGGACAGAGACAAAAAGAGATACCGACAGCTGAGCAGATTAAAGGTTGTGGTTGGTGTTTGTGGCTTGTTGTTGACATACAACTTTCCCCAGCTGCCTTTCAATAAAAGTGCAGTTGCAGTTTGAATGCTATACACTAGAGGGCAGCAGGAGTCAGGCATTGAAATATTGCTTGAGGTTTCTTTTTTTGTGGGGGGGAGGGCATTCTTGCAAACATCAAACATTCACAGGGACAGAAAAAAGAAACAGAAATACAGTTGTATATTCTGTAAATGGATTGGTCTTCACTTGTGTGTGTAATGTGTAATCTACACACAGAAGTATTGGGAGGCATCATGTACATTCTTGTTATTGTAAGCGAGTTCATTGACTAGGTGTTGCCAAAATGCTACTCAACACCTACTGTCTCAATCTGCCTCCTCCAATCAGATCTGGCTCCCCCAATCAGATCTGGTGACACAAACCTCCTTGGAGGTTCCCAGGTCCAAGTAGCATTGGCGATTTTAGGAGGGTGCCTATATATATATATATATATATATATATATATATATATATATAAACTTTTTTTTTGTCAGTTGAAACTTCATTGACGTTTCATCAGTGTAAATGAATCACATACTGTTCTATAGCAGTGTTTTTCAACCATTTTCATACCAAGGCCCAGATTTATTCTGCATTTTAGCCAGGGACCACATTTGAATGTTGAGTTTGTCAACAATTTAGGAGAGATAAACTGGCAAATAACAATTCTCTAATTGTGTAGAGTCTTGAAAATTACATACAGGTTAAATATAATTTAACTTTTGAGAGTGTAAACTTTTAACGCCCAAGAGTTACAGGTCTATAATTGCCCCCTCCCCCCTGCAGAGAGAGCCTAAAATCACTCATGACAGCCCCCCCCCACCAATCACCACCACCTTGTAATGATTCCACAGTATTGATTGATTTGATTGCTGTAGGCTTTTCTTCGTGATTCTCCACCCACTAATAAGCTTGTTTTTTCTCCTCATGCTGGCCTTGTAATAGGTACTTATCAATGAGTTATAGGTTTCTATACCTTCTGGTGTGGGATAACGGGCAGGGGAGAGTCCATTCTGGAGGGCGCTGATGTGGGAAATGAAGCAGGACGCCTTGACCTGAGGGACACAACACAACACAACACAACACAACACACAGGCTCTTAGCAAGCAAACTGCCAACACGCTTGCTGGGTTTTTATATGGACAGTTGTTCTATGTGACAAATTCACTTAATAACATATAGACCATGGTATGTACATTTACTCAGGTCTGTACTTAGGTGTTTTTTTTTGTCTTTTTTACTGCAGTATTTCCAATCTTCTGTACTTTTACTACTACTACACCACTTGTCGGAGACAAATACTTTTACTCTCTACCACAGAGCGTAGAGCAACACACCATTAAAATCAACAGTTTAAATGGAGCGTCTTGTAGACGCTCCATTTACTGTAAATCTTGTAGCTTATATCTTGTAGACACGATATGTTTTTGGTTTACAGTATGATCCTTGATTATTATTAATTTGTATGCATTTTATAAATTATGTGTTTTCTTTGTTGGTTACCGTAAATCATGCTTGGACTTTTGGTGGCATCCTTTATAGAAAAAGTGTTTGAGTAAAGCACTTGTTCTACAATGTAACAGTAATCATACTGTTTGACTGTACTGTTGCTGTTTACATTTCTGTCTAAGAAAGTATTCAGTGAATGAATGAATGAATGAATCAATCAATCAATCAGTCTAAATGGTAAATTATTATAACTTGTGTTATGACGTTGATGAAATGAACACAACCAAATCAATCCAAACCAAATAAAAACATATTCTTTTACTTGAGCATGGAGAGATCCAGTTTGTGAATGGCCCCCTTGATCTTGTTCTGAGCCTCCAGGTGCGTCATGCCTTCGGTGCTGACCCCGTCGATGGCTGAGATGACATCTCCCTGGGTCAGGCTGGCTCCCGCCGCCTTGCTGCCCGGAGTTATCTGTGGAGGTGAGAGGAGAGAGGTCAGGACTCAGCTGGAACTGGACAGAAGAACTAGTATCTGTAGGGAGGGAGAGGGTAGGGTCAACATAGGACCTGAGGCTATTATCTACTACAGTATGAAGGTTAGAGGGGTCGAGTGGTCAACTGGACAGAACTATTTAAGAAGCATGTGTCGCACATTCCTCTACTATGGGGACCCCCCAGTTTGGTCTGGAGACCCCTCCCCCCCATACACACACACGAGAGAGAGAGAGAGAGAGAGAGAGAGAGAGAGAGAGAGAGAGAGAGAGAGAGAGAGAGAGAGAGCGAGCTTTGGAAGACAGGTTCAAATGAAAACACTTTTGTGGAGTTGCACTACTCCGGAGTCCAGCCAGGCCCTTCGTTTGTGTGACACATGACCTGTCAGATCAAAGCTCCAAACCAACCCTTAATTCTTTCCCAAACTGCAATAGGTTGCAACTCGGTAACGAAGATGCATTAGATTAAATACGGCCTTAAACGGAAAGGCTGAGGCAGCATCATTAAAGCAAATCCCTGAGGTCAACACCCCAGCGGGGGGGCCTGGATAAAATCTCTGGTATAAGCCAATAGGCTAAGTGGAGGCGCGGGCGCTAATACGCAAAGTCTCTTATCAAGCTTCACGGCTAGCAAACAGGGACACTTTGATACGGAAACGCTGACCAGATCTGTTGGCTTTATAGTCGATAAAGACAGTTACGGCTTTAGAAGCTATGCGCATAAGTTAAAGTAGCTATAACAGTGGCACTAAAATAGGGCTAAGCCACTGGTTTGCCACGTGTGTGTGTGTGTGTGTGTGTGTGTGTGTGTGTGTGTGTCCGTGTGTGTGTGGGCGGCCATTTCGTTGCAGCTAAGATATTTGGGAGTCCTCGGCCTGGAAAAGCCTGGGGGTTTGGGAAACCCCATGGGCATAGCAATATTTAGTTTCAGCATTGGCATTGTGTTTGTCTGCAATGCATGATGATGTGATCTCTTGTAATCTCCTGGATCCAGGCACCGCCCTCATATTGACCACTCACAGATGAGCCCCATTGTTTGTTTGTTTTTAGAACAGACAAAGCACATTATTAATATTCATTGTGGCACTTTTGCCACAATGGAAATGAAGTTACAGCAGCCTGAACGGAAATAGAATTATGTCATGTTGAGTCAACCAGTACACCCCCTTCTAAACATAATCATGCCACATAAATGACTCTATTTCCAAGTTACTGGAGTTAAAAGATGCAGCTCTGCAGATCTAAATACATACACACAAATCACACTCACAAAACAATATTGAACTTAACTATTCGTGATTGTCGTTTAAAGCAAGCATTTAGCATTTTCATCAGCAACAAAAAACACACCTCCAGCATAAATGACCTTATTTCCTAATTCTACGATAGTGAATGCTTGCCAAAAGTAAACGATTTCTAAAGTTAGCCAACAGCTCGAAAACAAGTTGTTTCCCCACAAACAGCGGTGGTGCCGTGCGATATCGATGGAGTGCATACTATAAATCAGGTTTTAGAGAGAGGTGGGTTTGGAGCGGCGCGGGCCGGCATTACGGGGCAGGATCGCATCTCTGGTAGCAATACTTTAGTCTAGGCTTACAGGCAAACTCGTTAAAGGGAGTTAAAAATAAGCGTCACCGTCAAAATGCTTGCCACCCTCGCTCTGTTTGACCCTGCACTGCCCCCCATAGCCCCCCGCCTCCTCCCACCAATGCTGTCAGCTGCCACTGACACTCACTTGAGAGCTCTCTCTCTCTCTGTCTCTCTCTCTGTCTCTCTCTCTCTCTCTCTCTCTCTACTTATGTAATGCATATATATATATATACAGTATACACAGGGAAATGCACTAGAGTGCCTCTGCAATTTGCCACCTGAGCACTCTCCAATATGTTTCTGTCTTCTCTACATGTCAACTCCTCGGTCTCACTAGCTATTTCTATGGGCCATGAAGGCTTTTTTTCTTTTTTAATCTTGCTCTCCTCCAAATTGGTGTTTTTGCTTGTCCATTCATTACTGTTTACTTGTGCATCAAATATGTATGAGTTTTTCCTTTGTGTGGGTGTGGGACATGAGCAATGAGCGCGCACGTGATCGCGTATGCGTGGCTGTGCGCTAATGAAGTGTGGAGACGGACAGGACGAGCGTTTGGAGCGTGTGAGACTGTGTACCGCTGACACACGAGGCTGTCGACTCAATCGCACGCACACACACAGTGGGGGAAAAATACTCAAATGTTTTAAGTAAAATATCAGTTATGCAATCTAGACCTTCTCGGCTACAAGTAAAAGTCAGGAATTCAAAATGTGCTTAAATAAAAGTACAAATATTACAGACAGTAACAATGCCAGATCTATGAGATCTATGTGTTGCGTCAACTTTTCAAAGGAATGTAATGGAGTAAAAGCACAATATCTGGATGTAAATCAGGTAAAGTACGGTACTTAAGTAAATGTACATATTTACACCGCTGCGCACACACACACATCACACAACAAACAACACATCTTGTCAAATGAATCATACACTTCAAGACCAATCTTTGCATATTTCTATACGAGCAGTTGAGCACGCAGTGCAGAACCTCACGAATGCCAAGCATATCATTTGCGCTACTTGTATACATTTTCCCCTGACGTCTGCAGTGTCTGATGGCTAGCTTCAATAAATGAGTCCAAATGTTTAATCCAAGGCAATTAACTCCTTACACTTAATCAAAATGACACCAATGAACAAACATGCTTTTATTCTATTTTTATCCACCAACAGACCATTACACATACTAGTCAGGGTAGCCTCTTACATTCAGTGTTCATTTGCACATGAATTTCTGATTTAGTTTAGTCATAGTAGGCTGCTTTGAATAAAATGAAATTTAGTTTTAGTCTAGTTTTAGCCGATCTACAGTTCATTTTTTGGGGGGGTAAAAAAAAGTTTTTGGTTCCTTGAGAGCATCCTAAAGGCTGATTGCAAGCTGAAATTGTATTGCTATTATAATTGCTATTTTCAAAGTACAACAAAACATACAATGACTTATCTTTTAGTCCACTAGTAACATTTATTTGTTGACAAAATTGCCAATATATTTATTGGCAAAAGCTAATAAATATCTGTCTTTTGTAGTCACTGGAAAACTAGCCTGAGCTAACCTGAAAGCATTTTCTAGAGAGGCGGGGGCCGGTATGCGGTTGCCCTGATTGGCTCTACACCAATCTGTCATTC
The DNA here is from genome assembly GCA_039105355.1 of Benthosema pterotum. Lineage (NCBI taxonomy): Eukaryota > Metazoa > Chordata > Actinopteri > Myctophiformes > Myctophidae > Benthosema > Benthosema pterotum. Next base: position 24,330,926 of record CM076981.1, on the reverse strand, counting down.
AAACCCAGACCCTCCTCTTCTCGGCTGACATGGCCAATGATTTAGTCCAGGTTTTCAATTATTGCACAGCATGGACGAAAATGAAAGACTGTGTCTCGAGGTTACTGGAAAACAAACACTGACGCAATAATCATCCGTCTGGCTAACAAGATGTGAGGAATTCAATCCTTCACTTCTGTTCTCTCCAACGTCCACAATTAACGAGGGCAAACCGTAATGTCACCCTGAATTGCAGCATCCAAGGCGGCAGCACTGTTTACTGTTGTATGTGTGCCTGTCAGAGCCAAGGAGGATAAAACGCAGAGAGATCCAGCAGCACGATGTCATGTTGGACACGGAACAAAGCCCTGAGGGCCCTTCGCTTGGATGACAAAACAATAAACTAATAGATGGTCAGGAGGCCTGAACTGACAGGATGGCATGACACCAATGTCACACACGCTATCTCACTGATAAACACTGAAGCATGCATAGAAACAACACACACACACACGCAAAGTAGTACATTTATTTAAGTATTGTACTTAAGGGTGTAATCTAAACTGGAGTATTTCCAATTCGCAATACTTTTACTTCTAGTCCTCTACATCTCAGGGCCAAATATTACAGTGCTTCTCCACATTTATTTGAAAATGGGTTACTTTATAGATTTGTAATATTATTATTATATTATTACAAAACATACAGATTAAGCACTTTAGTCCATTGTAGGCTATATTTGATAATAGCCACAATGGACTTTCACTTGTGAAGATTATTTCTTGTATAGTGCCTTATTGAGACTATTACTTTAAGTCAAATATTTTATTTCCCCACAAAGCATTATACATACGCACACAGACACACACACAGTCCATGTTCCAGACATGAACATGGTGTCACACACATGAACATGGCACCAACAGTGAACATTGTTTGTCAGCGCAGTGGACGGTGAAACGACGTGGAGCAGCGCGGAGCAGCTCCGAGAAAACACAGAGGAGTTGAACGGAACGCAGAGCTGAATAAACAACACCTGAGGATTTTTACCATGTGAGAAGAGTAAATAACCAGCAGGATTATGATGTCACACACACACACACACACACACACACACTGCATGTCTGCATGTTCGTACGCCCTCATCATACACACATAAAGAACAAATGTGCTTTGTTCTTTTGAAAAAGCATTGAGGCAGCCATGAAACACAGGCAGAGCACAGAACATTTGTTCTTTTCCCCACTCATCTTTTACTCTTTTGGAAAATGGATGAGTCATCCATCCATCCAACCAGCCATAGATTCATCGATCCATTGATCCTTCCCTCTAACTATCCATCCATGATGAACTGTGCATCAATTTTAACTACTTGAACTCTCTATGAACCGGACTCTTCAGTAACCAAATGTCTATCTACAAGGTCAATGTGTTCTGAGCTTATAGATTCTGATGGCTTTCTGATGAATGTTCCCCCAAAAGAAGGGGGTAGGGCCTGCAGCAGACCATTCTTTGATAAATGTCAAAAGTCAGTGTTATACTGACCTGACGAAGATGCATTATTTCACTCATTTTCTTTTCTTTTTCTTTTCTTCCTTCAAGGTTTTCGTGACTTATCCTAAGAAAAATCTTAACTTTGAACATTCAATGGGTTTTCTGTGGTCTGGCGTTTTCTGTGGTGTTAGGAAGCCTGTTGAGCTGCAATCAAAACAGGCAAACCAGTAGAAACAGTGACATTTGCTGGAAAAATCCCATTGACATTATGGGATTTGCAGAATCATATTCATAACAAAGACCAGGAAAATCAGACCTTGTTTGAGACAGAAAACACCCAGACGGCAGAAATTCTACTGAATGTGAAAAGTTCAGGTTTTTGGTGTGCAGTTTAGCTCAGAAAATGTGATTTCTCTCTTTGGTTTTGGATAATGCTCCCTACTTTAGAGTGTGCTGACCAGATAAGGAGTTCCTCCCTGTCCCCAGTGAGCCCCTGGGGTCAAAAACCCTAGTTTTGGTTTGGGCCAACATCCAATCAGGATGAGAGGGGCCTTCCTTTGATCAGGGTCAGGTGGGAGTGGGCCTTGGTGTACGTGCTGTTGGCTTATTGTACTCCCCCCCACCTAATTTAGAGTGTATGCATGTGCATATCTTTATTCCTGATTCCAAAATAACACTGAAACATAACACTGAATTCTACTGAATGCTTTAAGGCCCTATAACTTCCATAGTCGCCTTATTGGCCACTGCATCCACTGTTGAGGTAAATAGGTGAATATATGCTCTGAGAATGTTATCCCACAGAACAGAGTGCATGCTGGGAGGGTGTTCAAGTGGTCAAGCAGTAGTCCAGGAGCCTGTCCAGCAGAGTCTGAAACTGAGCACAGCTTGAAGAGAATATAAAGCTTACTAAAGGTAACACAAGCTGTCACCCCAGCTCTCTCGCATCTCCCAATGCCTGTCTGTCTAGAGAGCCTTCCCTCCCACGCTATTTAAAGGAAACGCTGTAAATATGCCCTGAGACCGGCCAGCAGGAAGGGGGGGCAGAGAGTGAAGTGGCAGAGAATATACCTCAAAGTACTTTTACCCCAGTAGGCCTACAGTACATGTATTACTCTTTCTGTAGCTTGAGTGAAAGCAACAAGGGATACAGGGTCTATTCAAATACTGTACTTATTTTGAGGTATTTATTCTTGCTTTATGGGTAGTAACAACCCCTAGTACTTTCACTTCTACTCAACAACATCTCAAAGCAAAATATTGTAAAATATTGCACCCTAACATTTACTCCATTAGAATTAATTTAGTTGATAGTTACTTTGTAGATTCTGATTCCCATGATACCCATCACTCTGCCTCTTTCCTATACACATTTCGACAATTTGAAAACAGCCAATACATTTTTGAAGACTTGGAATGGCATATTCCGCTACATGAGTAGATTTACATTTGGTACTACTGCACAAGTACATTTCTACACGGTAAGAAAAATGAATTCTGTTTACACCACTGCGAGAGATGGTACATGCAGAAGTTTCTGTACTAAAAGTAAGGCCGCATTCTTTCCACGTCAACTCTATTCTGGAGCTCCTATAGGGTTACACCTGTGACATGTCATCGTCAGGTAACGTTACATAACCCGCAATGCGACTCACACAGATACTGTAATCACGCTCACGCGCACACATAACACGCACATATTATGCAGACACGCCCTCACACGTACATATTATCGATTACACTCAATTAGACGGCACACGTCATGCACAGGTGTTGTCCAAAACATGATTTTGGCCATGTCTTGATTCTTGACTAAACTGTATGAAACGTGAAATATCGACAACATGTGCGGTGTGGACTCACTTACCCTGGAGATGGTGAGGGGCATGTTAAAGTCCTTCCCTCCCTGTAGCCTGAAGCCCCATGGCGCAGGGCCGCTCAGAGTCACTGTGTACGCGCTCATCTTCTGCTATACGATATATAGCCAACCAACCAACCCGGCAATTCCTCCGGCAAAATTCCTTGGGATTCTACGTTCTGCTGCTGCTGCTCCCTGCGACGGCCTCTCTGTCCCCACCTCTGTTCCTGCCCGGTTTCTCCTGTCCCAAAGCGATGTTTTCCCTTCGGACGGCGCCTCAGTCCCGCATGCAGCCTTCTCTCGACCGTCACTCAGGACAAACACCCGGGGGTTGGGGTGGGGTTGGTTGGTTGGTTGGTTGGTGGGTGGGGGGGTATCTTTGGTAGCGATGGGAGGGAGTGAGGGGTGGGTCAGATGCCCGTGGAACCTCTTTGCTGTAACACACACACACGCACGCACACGCACACGCACACGCACACACACACACACACACACACACACACACACACACACACACACACACACACACACAGAACTTGAGTGAGCAGTCACATCAGCGCCAAACTGGATTGCAAGAGTATATAGCCGGTTCTAAAGTCTTAAACCACACACAGTCCCAAACAACCTCAAATATCAGTGCCATTCTTCTCCCTCCCAGACCTGCAGAGAACCCTCTAAAACTCAAACTCTTACCCCTTGAGGAACTCCTGCCGGAACTTCTGAGCAGAGTGGCTGAAAGGAAGCTTGTGTCGTGCAAGCAACCAAGCAAGCACACATACACACGCACACACACACACACACACACACACAAATTAACAAACAGGGGGTTGAAAAAGTAGCACCAGCAGTTAAAAACGTTGCTAGTGCAAAAGCAGAAGAGGTGTAAGCTAGTGTATGTGCGGTAAGGGACACACACACTAAGAATAGCCGAGTGGCGAGCGGAGACCCGTGGACCCTGGCCCTTATAAGGCCAGTAACACGAGGCCCCAGAATGCCTCGGTGACGATTCATGCCGCCAATATAGACCCCTCTTACTGCAACACATTCTCTCTCTCTCTCCGCTATCTCTATCTACAGACAGTATACAGTATATCTCTCTCTCTGCGGTCAGTTTATGTCACCAGCATGCTCTTCTCAATCAGTCTCTCGGAATGTTCACGTCACTTTCCATTCTTCAGTCCCTTTCTCTCTCTCTCTCTCTCTCTCTCTCTCTCTCTCTTTCCGACATCCCTTGGGTGAGGAAACAACACATTACTGTAAGTTGACCCTCTAGTAAGATGATAAGATGATAAACCCACCCCCAACACACACACACACACACACACACACACACACACACACACACACACACACACACACACACACACACACACACACACACACACACACACAAACTGTATACATGCATGCTGCCCTGGTGTTGATGTGGGGTGTGTACTGTGTGCATGTATGTACACGTGCTGCAGTATATGCAGATACACATGCTGCTATGAAGTAGCATGTGTTATGTGTGAGTGGGTGTGTGTACCTGACTGACTGACTGTCTGTATGTTGTTATGTGCACATGGCTGCCCAGATAAATGCCACAGCACTTTGAAATGTGCTTGGAGTTACTTGGAACATGTGTTGTCCCCATTTGTTCTTTTCAGATCAGCAGGGGCAGGCAGGAAGTAAACTCTCAATCTTCTCAACCCTGGAAATGTGGGCAGCAAAAAAGGTAGGGCAAGTGATGTGTTTTGGTGGAAATGAATAAAGTTAAAGCTAGATTGATTTGGAACTGGAACCAAATCAGTGGACCAGGGGCGGATTGGCACATATTTTCCCACCGGCAGCTGGTTAACCAGATGTAACTCTTTGAGAGCATAAAAATGAAACCAAATGGACCCTTGCGGGTCCATTTGGTTTCATTTTTACACCCTCAAGAGTTAAAATATTCATCATGTGAATTAGCCCAACTTAGTCTACACAACTAGAGAATGTAGAAAATTAATGGTCATTTTGATCTGTATGTTCCAGGCGAGCATCTAGCACATTCTAGTGCATTTTGGAAGTGCCACTAGTGCATTTTGGATCTTGGCAGTTGGCAACACTGCCTCCAGCAGCTCGAGCACACTAGTTTGCCTGGCCTGGGCCTGGCACCCTGGCCTGCCCTGGACTTAAAAAAACAAACAAAAAAAAAAACTGTCCAGGCCACTAGGTGGCACAGGCCACCGGGAAAACTCCCTGTACTCCAGATGGCCAGTCCGCCCCTGCACTGGACTGATTCCAAATCAGTCTGTGGATGCATGTGTGCAATTTGCGGGTACTCACGTGTACTCATTTGTCCTGATGTGTCCTCCTGTATGAAGTCTCTCCTAATTCCAAATTGGTATCCCCTGCTGCGCAAAATGCAATTTCTGTTGATTAAAGAGGTGTTTCTGAACAAACACTGACTCACTGACTAGATTGTTGATGATTACTATCACAATTATTCTTACCCTTCATTTTATTTAACTACTACAGTGGAAAATACTTACAGTTTGTAGGTTTTGTTGTTGCTGCCATTTTCGTAAACGTCAGCGATGTTCAAAGCTCTCTCCTGGCTTATCGAGATTTTCTATTCACTCAATTCACTGTTAATTCATTAATTCAATGTTAATTTTATCCAGAGCTTTTATAACTAGAACCATATACTTTAAATACAAGTACACATGTATCTATTCCTGAGACAGTATTCGTTTTATTTTTTGGTTTCCAAACAAACCACAACAAAACACTAATTTCCTGCAACTTTTACTTCTTTTACTACTACTCTGTAGGGATTATTTTTTCCTACAGCTCCCCCTGTGGAATGGACCTTCCTTGACAACAATGAATATACTGTATCTTAATCAAACCAAAACAACACACACAACTTCTGAACACTATATATTCATACCCATACAAGAGTATGAATATAGTGACTACATAGGGCCTACCCTATAGTTTGCATTGTATTTTCCCATGGAACATTTTCCTATGGAGAAATGTATACATGCGAAGTGCATGGCACCTTTCATACAAAGTACTTATAAAAATTAAAATGATTTGAAACACTACTACTACTACTACTACTACTACTACTACTACTACTACTACTACTACTACTACTACTACTACTACTACTAACTCACTACAATTGTGGCACCACTAAACCAACACCATTTCATCATTCCAAACATAAAACTCTCTGAGTCAGACCTTTAGCTTTATGCATGCTGCCGCTGCGTGTCTGTTGCAACTTCAACAACAACTGATGTTATTGTCCTGTATCCTTGGCTAACTAAATAATTTAAATGAAAAAAAAAAAAAATAAAATAAAATATATATATATATATATATATATATATATATATATATATATATATATATATATATATATATATATATATATATATATATATATATATATATATATATATATATATATATATATATATATATATATATATATATATATATGAGCATAACATATATACATATATGTATATATGTTATATACGTAGGTATGAGCATAACATAAGGTTGTTAATGGTATGGGCATGTTATGCCAATAATACAATATGCAAGTTAGTATCTGGCATGCTTTAGACCTCTATTTCGTTATTACATAAAACCTTTGCGTACTCAACATGCCTATAGGTTTGCATTCTGGCAAGTAGATTATTAGGTCAGTAATAGGAATGCAGAGATGATGACAGAGACTGGCTGGACTCCTATGGCTGCTGTGGCTTTGATTATATGCACAGTGTACCTAGCCTCGACACCCAGGCCTTCAGTGTACCCAATGCACCCCATTTGGTACTTAGCTCTGCTCCATATAGCCCTAAGGCAGAATTAAGAGCATTATAGACTATTGACCAGATCTGGTATTCTTTATTAAGGGCACTAATGACTGCAGCCAGCTAGTAACCTACATGGTACTTGTTTGCATTCCCATTGACATAAACTCTGCATGTAGGCCTAGTTCATTGTAGAGTCTGCTCACATATAAACACATGGACAACATGCACATATAGTGTGTGTGTGCTTGCGTGCAAGAGAGGTAGGAAATCATCATTGACAAGGCATATCATCAACATCATCATCATCAACATCACAATCATCATAATCAATACTGACCTTTAGCCTCTAGAGGGGGCCAAAGCCATGGCAGCAGGCCTAGCCATGTCAATCCCAATGACCAGATTACTCAATCAATTGATTGAATAGTTATTATAGGTATGCATAAACAGCAACAGAGTACAGTCAAATTACACTAACAAAAAGTGATGACACATACGTTGTTGTAGTCTTCCATTTTGGCCCAATCAGGTTTTGAAAGTGTGTGGTACACGATTGTTGGTTCTCGCTCCCTTTAGTTTTGTGGCTGTGGGTGTCACTCACTTTTCACCTGATTATTTGTCATCAGCATGTTATCCTGCTATTCTTTTGTTTTAGGCCTTTTAAGCTGCTCTATTTTGTGCTGCATGTCAGGCAGGAAAAGGGTAGATCTACAAGCGCACAGCATGTTGCCATGCGACTCGTGAACTTTACCACACAACTAAGTAGCCTATAGGGCTTATGGTAAGTGGTTTATACAGTATACAGCATGATGTGTTTGTGGTTATGGCACTTTGCCGATTAGTTCAATGCATGATTGCATGGATAAAACAAAACACTCATGCAGAAGCGTTTCTTTCCCCTGGAACATATTGGTCTTTCAAGACTCTCCAACATCAATCTCAAGGACAAGCACAGCGGTTATTATACAGGATGGAGATGTTCTTGTGCCCCTATCCATTATAGTCAATCTGGATCTCTCTCTCTCTCTCTCGTAGCTTCGTCTCCATTTTCACCTACACTGTTGTCCTATATGCTTTTGTTTTTGTTTATTATCCCAGGAGTCACTGCAGTGAATGCTATCTTCCTGTGTCCATTCACACAACACATAATAGGCCTACAATTGAATTCCTCTGCATTGCATAATAAAAATGAATGATTTTGAAAGACTGAACCCATATGGAAAAAAGCCTTAAGTGGCAAATACTGGATCTTATATCAGTTTTGCATGTCATATATTATTCTTAGCCTATAAAACACAAAAAACTCCCCCAAAATTTTTTTGGGGGAGTTTTTTGTGTTTCCTGAAAAACCTGGAAAAAATGACTTATGCGATTATTTTAAGAAGGTTCCCATATAGAATGTTGCCAGGTGGCCCAGACAGTTCACCATCTGGGCACCATTTGCTGAGCCAGCCCAATGGCGTGCCGTGGGTTTGACTCCCGATCCCGGCCTTTGACGTGCACCCCCCTTCCCTATTTCCTGTCAGATTACTTCCAAACTTTTAATTAGAGAAAGAAAAGAAAAATGTGTGGAAAAGTATTTCAAGGTCATACTAATATATCCTGTGGCCCAAAATCAGTAATTGATAAAATGATAAGAGATACAATGAGACATTCTTGATGTTTGAGCATTCATTAATACTTTTATTTAGAAAAATAAATAAAAACAACAAAGAAACATCAATAACAAATCAACATTAAACCATCTTATTAGAACATCATGTCTATTTTCTCTCTGCCTTGTGCCCTTCTGGCATCATTATACCATCATTTGTTTTTGTTTTTACATATATTTAGTTTACATTTATTTATCATTGATTTGATCATAAAACTAATAATAACCCTTTGTTCTTCAAACACAATCTTCATCATTGTATACAGTATTGCACGACAACGGGCAACACGATGGCTCTCTGTCAGCTGATTTGTACATGGTTGCTCGCCAGTGCCGTGCGCCAAAAATACCAGATCCACAAGCTTGCAACACATCATGCCACCTTGCCACGTTGTGAGCTCGCATATAGTGGCTATTTCCGGACTTGCAGCACACTACGTACAAGCAAGTACAAAATCAGAGGTTACTGCCTTCGCTTAAGACTTCAAATCAGTTTTGTGCATCAACATAAACATACAGTATTGAGTCACATTTTGATTCTTCCAACATCTGAATACAATCATAGTCGAGCAGTCTATCGCCACATACACCCCCGTTCGTTCAAGGATCTATAACAGGGGTCATCAATATATCGGAATAGGGACAAATGTCTCTGTGGTAAAGGCATACGGCCTACTTTGTAGAAAATACTATATATTGTGTTTTACACACACACTAATGTTCCAATTTTGGCCATAATAGCCAGTTACTGAGTGCCAAGTTTGCAGGTTTTCTTAAAAATATGTATGACACCGATTCACTACAACCATATGCATGGCACATTAGGGCTCCACTAGTAATAGGGGTTCTCAAATGTTTCACCTGCAAGGATCCACCATAACTCGAAGGATACAAATGGAACCAAGTTACAGTACAGACCTCTTATAGGTCATTCATGGCCTTTGTTTTCAGTCATATTATTGCCTGCTAATTTTTACAAAAAAATGTCTCAAAAAAAATGACTCAAGTATAGGACCTCTGCCCTATACGTTATGACTTATCTGTTTTAATGTTCACTCTACATTAAAGGCAACTTTTTAGCCAAAAATAAAAATGTATATATACTGTAGCTCTATTTTCTTCTTCTTCTACTTTGATGCTGCAGCTGTTTCCCTGCAGACACTTGCTTTGCCCTGCAAACGGTCCAGAACTTTATTGTTGTCAACAAATAAACGACGTTGGGCTCCTAAAATAGAGTGGAGGTGAGGTGGAGTTAGATTCAAATCTGTTTACAAACACAGAGTCTGTACACACTGAAGTCGCCTATAATGCCTTTAAAGGTCTTTGCTGGCAGCAGCAGATCGACAAGTTTGTCGGTCTGCTATTTACCCTGTGGTTTTCCCTAGTATAATAACAATAAATGGAGGTTGAGTGGTTTAAGGGAACTACAATACACAGGATAAAACAAAACAAGAAAATTTAGAATTTAAACCAAAGATTTGTGAACGGGTAACAAGTAAGTTTTGCGTTTGTGTGAAAATCTTCAAAATCAATCTGAAGCCGGTGGGGTCTCTGCCGGTCACAGTCGGTCTCTAAATGGTAAATGGACTACATTGACTGTATATAGCCTAATGCTTTTCTCCCAAGCGCTTTACATAATGTACTTCACATTCACTCCACTTAACGCTGCCCTTTGGACTAATCAAACAACAACCTGCTGTGAGCGACCCTGTAAACACAAACACACACACACTCACGTACGCATGGACAGATATTGGCCAGAGGTCAGCGAGGCGACCCATTTACAGTACGTAAGTACGGTATGCTGATGTATCTAACAGCACTGTGACCATGCAGCGATGGAAAAGTCATTGAGCCAGAGTGAGGAAACGCAGATGGACCTATCAGGACCTATTTGTCCTCCATGTGTGGACCAGTGTTGACTTTTTCATTTAGTTTAGTCACATTTTGATCATCTGAAAAAGTTGTACTTTGGTCTAATTTTAGATCCAATGTTGTCATAAAAAAGTATTTTGGCGTGCCTTGGTGCCATCCTAATGCCTGCCTGCATGATTCTAACAGGCTGAAAATAGTCTACAGTATACCGGCTTAATAGCTTTTTACGAATAAAAGTCAGCTATTCACAGTTTACTTGAGTAAAAGTAAAATAATGGGTATCAAAATGTACTTGAGGTACCAAAAGTAGAAAGTAGTCATTCTGAACAATATCCCATTTAACAAGGTTCAAATGCATACACATCTTGCCATTATTAGGCCATTTGAAAATTGCAGATTGGCGGAAATGCATATGCTGTAGGGTGGATGTGGTTAATCCATGTTTGATAATAAAATCTAGCACTACTCAGACTCTCATACAGGAGAGCTGCGGGCAGTTCAGAAACCCGTCCACCAGTGACATCATCGATATAGGCAATCCAAGCTATTAGAAAACGGAAGGCAATCTATTCCTATTCCTACCAAAACGAAAACCAAAGCCAAAGTTCTCACAATAATAAATATCTGAATATAAAGTTCAACTGATGTCACTAGTAGACAGGTTTATGAACTGCCACTCCCTTTCTACGAGAACACAGGCTGCATAGGAAAAAAGTAGTATTTTATCAATTATATGAAAATTGGTTGAAAAGTGGTGAAGTGGCCCTTTAAAATTCAACCCGTGGCTTCTGCGTGTGGTTAGGGTTAAGGGGATAGGATTTGTATGGGGTTCTTTGATCAGAATATTTGGTAAGGCGCCTGATTCATGGCTATGGGATTATTGTGACGACGGACCAACGATATACCCACCATCACCCCACCCGCGGCACAGAATGTCATTGATCATTCTGTTTGACAGGCTGCGTTTGTTCTGTCCAACCTCGATCGCCCTCCGAAATACAACACAACATCACTTTGTCAGGTTGAAAACAATAAACAAAAAACACGTTACACTTTAGAAACATTTCCAATGGCAAAAAAAACAAAAAACAAAACAACCAAAAATTACAATCTACACGCACACAAAGCAATTTTGGAAAATATTAAAGACATCATTCATCATTACACACACTTGCGTGGATAATATACAAACGCACGCGCGCGCACACACACACACATGCGCGTGCACGCGCGCACGCACACACACGCACGCGCGCACACACACACATTCACAGTTTTTGTACAAATAAAAATGAAAAAAGGAGCAAAGTTTGCAGATGGAGGTAAGGATAGGTTCAAGAGAATACACACGTGGGCACGCACATACACGAGCACGGCACACAGTTTTGTCCAGGAGGGAGCGCCAGGGAACCTAATGGACCCTCACAGGGATGGCAACTGTACAAAAGGAACCATGCGGACCCTTACATACAGAACGGTAACACCGAGTGTGTACGAAAGGAACCAAGTGGACCCCTATGGGACTGTAACTCTGAGCGTGCCTCGGTATCCACTTTTTGAGCCGTCAGCTCAAAAGGTGTTCTCCAATGGACACTAGCTTACTGACCCTCACAGGTCCAGTTGGTTAAATAAAGTATTTTACAGTGTAAATCGGATGGTCCCAAGAGAGAGCGAAACCTTTCCATACATTGGAGGGTGTGGGGGGGTCCGTGGCATATCACACTGAAGTGAATCCTTCAAATGACAAAGGGTTTGAGAGTCAAGTGGTCTTGGTGAGGAGGTGCGTGAGCGGCGCCCCCAGCTGGCTTATCCCCAGAGGTTCCTTGGTGACGCCTGGCTGCTCCATGGCAAAGAAGCAGGGCTGCTGTAGGTGCATGGTGGTGGGGGACGGGCTGGACATGGAGGTGAAGACCACGGAGGACGATGACGACACCGTGATCGATGCCGAGCCCCTCTCCTCTGTCACGTTGTCTAACTGCAGGGAGAGAGGAGAGAGAGAGAGTTAGAGCAGTGGTTTTCAACATTTTTCATACCAGGGCCCACTATTTAGGGCCCACGGACCAAGATTTGATGACATTTTAGCCCCACACACCCCCAAAGCTAAAGATTTCTTTTACTTTTGTAAACAATTCCAAGCTGAATTTCAGAGAAAACAAAACAGTCAAACATACAGATCAAAATGACCATTAATATTCTTCATTCTCTAGTTATGTAGACTAATTCCATCATTTAGCCTGGGGACCACCTGGAATCCTCTCAGGGACCACTGGTGGTCCCCGGACCACCTGGTGAAAACCCCCGTGTTAGAGAGTTAGAGTGAGAGCGAGAACACAGGTGTTGTTTTCCAATTTATAAATGGAAGTAACACTTTTGGAAAACAACCTGACAGTAAAGGTATATTGATTGTTTTTCTGGATACCACCTCTCTCTCTACTTTGGAGCTTGCCAAGCGTATCGGGCAGACACCCCTTATCTCCATTTAAAAAGCAGTTTGCTTTTTATACATTACGTACATTTGCGCTCTACGTCTTGATCATATCACAGCGCCGCACGAAAGTCGCTTTGAGCTTGTTGATGTTCCGCCATTCCTGTTTTTACGTTTAAATCGTGAACGTCTTGGACATATAATACGGCTTCCACGCCAAACAGAGACAATACTAGTGTTTCTGTTGAACGGAACGGCTATTTTAGAACCTGCAGTCTTTCTATTCCTGAAAAGTTGCAATGCGACAAAAGGAAGCCATCATTCTCATGATAATCAGTAGAAAAGTGCCCTTCTGAGCACAGGTCTTCACCAGGTCAGGTTGAGGCCTCCTGATGGCGCTATAGGCCAATGTGAAATGGGCCTCTTATGCCTATAAGAGGCCCACAAAAGTCGCTATGAGCTTGTTGATGTTCCGCTATTCCTGTTTTTACGTTTAAATCGTGAACGTCTTGGACATATAATAAGTCTTCCACACCAAACAGAGACAATACTAGTGTTTCTGTTGAACGGAACGGCTATTTTAGAAGCTTTTGTGTGACCCTGGCATGCGCACACCATCACGACAAGGTGCTTCATCCACACTGGCAGCTACAGTATGAACAACTACACAGGCTATCATTTCTAGTGGAAGCCTGCAGCAACATGAAGATAAGCCGACTTGTGCTGCTAAAAAAAGTTGAGTTGGGTTTCTACAAATACTAGGCTGTATGGCTTTGTGTCTTTTGTATCTGCCTATGCAGTGGTTTCCGACCAGTGTTCCCGAGGGGGAATCTGCAGCTAAATGATGGAGAAATGGTAATGCATAAAACTAAAGGTCTGACTGAGAGTTTTCTGTTTTGAATGATGAAATTCTGTTGGTTTAGTGGTGCAACAATTGTAGTTAGAAGCAGTGTTTCAAATCATTTTAAATATAAGCACTTTAATTAGAAATATCTTTGAAATTTGGGTTGTTTTGCATGCCATCATGTTTGGTTGCATGCCATCATGTTTTACACTTTCAAGAGTTAAAATATTCATCATGTGAATGATGAATGTAGAGAATGTAGAAGATTAATGGTCATTTTGATCTGTATGTTTGACTGTTTTGTTTTCTCCGAAATCCGACCTGGTATTGCAGACAAAAGCAAAATAAATCTTTAGTTTTGGGGTTTGTGCATGGGGCTAAAATGTCATCAAATGGTCCACGGCTCAAATTCTGAATAAATAGTGGGCCCTGGTATGAAAAAGGTTGAAACCCCCTGTGCTAGTGTCCAAGTGGGAGATAGTAAGGCATAAAAAGATGACATATGGAGATACAGGGTTTCAGCATTGAGCTGAAGGGTGTGGCGATGCAGAGGGAGGCTATTAGGCTAGCTGCTGTACTTCAGGTCAATAAGAGACTCCTCTCCACTTAACCCGGCAGCGCAAGACATGAAACAGATGGAGACGATCAAAGGGAGCTGATCGGCAAGAGGAATGAACGATGAGCATTTCTAAACCACCATCAATAATAGCACACAAACACACAACCTGACTCCTGCACTCCTGCAGATCCAACAACCACATCTGGGGTTTTTGTTTTGTGAATACACTGTATAAATGAGGTTTTCATAATCCATCAGGCCTGATTTTGACTTATTATTTACTTTAGGTTGTGGCGACTGTGGCTTTTGGTGTGTTTTTTTGAGGAACAAATGTACATACACATTACGAATAGTGTGGACTTAGACTGTTATTCGTCTCAAGTGCTCATTTGTTTTAATGTAATTACTGCATACAGTATATTTGTTATATACAAACTAGTATAACTAAATTAAGAAATTATCTCAGTAAATGACTTGTTTGGTAAGTGACTGCCATTGAAAATGCATTAATCTGTGAGCCGTGTGACACACAGAAAAGACAGGAGACACCGAGGAGACATCTGTCTCTCAGGTGTGAACCGTGCCGTAGACCCGGTAATATTCTCAATAATGAGGAAAACAAGATGTCAGAACTTATGTCAGGAAATATCTCTCCCTTGACCCAAGTGTTTTTTCTTTATTATCGGTGATCAGGCCCTTAACTGTTTTCTTTTCATGTTCACATGTTTGTGTTTCAGCACACTCGGCTCGTCCCTGTGGAACGATCAATAACCATCTATGGGCAAATAACGATCCATGTAATCATCACATAAATCACATACATGGAGATCGTTTGTAGTTTGAACTTTATCTCCACCTGCAGGTGCTTTTCTTTTTCTTTGCTCCCGTCTCTCCCCAGTCTGTGATATTCACAAGCCTGGATTGATAATGAAGAAAGGGAAGTGGGAGGGAATACTAAATAGGACCAGGGCTGAATGATGAAGACAGCTTAGATTAACTTGGATTAGGCCCTAAAATCCAAAAGAACCGCAAAGAGATTAAAAAAGGGGATATGCGTCCTGTGTTTTTAACCATTTGATGAACTGCTTCCCACTGGTGTACAGAAACTATAAATTACATTTATTCAAGTATGATGTTTTTGTATAGGAGTGTGTACTTACAATATACTGTATAATACTACTATACTTTTCACAGTTCTTAACTGTTTTTTTTTACAGTTTTACTACCAAGGATGACTTAGACGAGTTGTGTTTTAATTGTTTTATCTGCGTTCTTAATCTGTTTTACTTTGATAGGGCAATCTACACGGATAGCTAGCTACAGCATAACTCCACCAATATGCATGAAACGTTGCACACACCCTCCCTGAAGGACAATGTCAAATCTTTGACCTGTATCTTTCACTTCTACTTTTTATAGCGCACCAGGAGGCCGTTCTTTGTGAAACACATCATTTCATATTACTCCTCCATGCAGGTTCTATCCTGCAAATCGCTGCACACTAGCTCTGTAGTCATGCGATCAAGACGATCAAGACGGATTTGTCTGATATTTCATATTCTATTAAAATTGTATATAACTGGCTTTCAAAGTTAGCAGGAATGTCTGTTTTTAACAAAAAACATCAAATCATGAACACAACATGCAATCGACGTGAAATCTTTAACACACTTTCCTAACAAATATAACCACTCCCTTTTCACATTGGCCTGATATAGCGCCACCAACTGGTGGATTCGGGGGGAAAATGCCTCAAATCATACAATTATAGTATAGCGCCATCAGGAGGCCACAACCTGACCTGGTGGAGACCTGTGCTTAGAAGGGCAGTTTTCTAGTTATTATTGTGAGAATGATGACTTCCTTTTTTCGCATTACAACTTTTCAGGAATAGAAGGCCTGCAGTTTCTAGCGTGGATTCCACATTGATGATGTCACTCTTGTTGTGATCCGCCCACACCCCCTGCCATGAGAGCTTGTGGAAAATACATGTGGCATTTTATCATGAACATTAGCGATGATCAATCATATGGAGGTCACTTGAAAAGTGGTGAAGTGATCTTTTAAGACCGTGTTATGATGGATGCGACTGAAAGTGCATTCTTACCGTCGCAGGCAGACGACAGAACGGCTGTAGGCTGATGTTTGACATGGAGATGTCCTCAGCCTCTGTCAGTGTCTACACACACACACACACACACACACACACACACACACACACACACACACACACACACACACACACACACACACACACACACACACACACACACACACACACACACACACACACACACACACACACACACACACAATGATAATGAAAATCAAGTCGATAAAATTAAATTAATCATTAACAATAGTGAAAATAGCAGGCCTACCACTGATTGTTGACACTATAATGTTAATTTTAATTTTTTCCTGAGAGCGTACAAATGTGAGCCAAATAGACCCTAGCGGGTCCCTTTGGTTACATTTGTACGCTCTCAGATTAATATCGTAAAAAGCACTTTATGATGTCATCAAGTTGTGTTTCACCATGTTAATGTTTTTTTGGGGACCTCAATTTCTAGGAAACACAGAATGGGGAAACTTTTGTATCATGTCCACACAACATCTCAACATAAACATCAATTGGGTTCCAAGGAGACAACACAGTTCCTTTGTGGGTCTCCCCAGAAACTGTGTGGGAACTTTCTGGGAAGTGGCGATGAACCGACTGAACCGCTTCAAGCCAAAAGTCACATTCTACACATGTTGCCGGACAATCAATCCAGGGCTTCATTACGTCTCTCAAGCAGGTCATTAGAGTTAATCCATAGCATAAGTTTCACATCCAAGTCGTGTCTTTTCCAATGGAAAACGTATGCGAGAGGAAAAACTACGACCATAACACAATGTGTTAAGGGCACAAGGGCTGAGCTGTGAACCCATGTGAGTCATCATACATCAGCCAATCAAATCACCACATACAAAGTAGTAGAGAGTCTCTCTCTCTCTCTCTCTCTCTCTCTCTCTCTCTCTCTCTCTCTCTCTCTCTCTCTCTCTCTCTCTCTCTCTCTCTCTCTCTCTCTCTCTCTCTCTCTCTCTCTCTCTCTCTATATATATATATATTATATATATATATATATATATATATATATATATATATATATATATATATATATATATATATTTTTTTTTTTTTTTTAATGTATATATACACACACACATACAGTACATACATACACCGTCTGGTGGGCTTGTAGATCAGTTGTATTTACAACACAATGCTGTCATACTATTGCCTCCCTCGCTCCGCTCTGCGCTCTCAGTCTACAGGGACGTGCACACACAGACCTAAAAAGGGGCTCCAGCCCCTGCCCTTTTAGATGTCTAACACAGAACTGCCTCCTTACGGGAGGTGTCCCCTGCCCCCTTCTTTAACTCACTGTCTACACAGACATACGTTGACACAGACCACAGCCAGACTGGTTTGTTGACTTGGTTCAGTCAGTAAGTGACTTGGTACAGACTATTAATCGCATATTTGTATTTCGAACGGATATTTGTTCAAGTGCTATCAAAAAGAATGTTCGACAGTATGCATAATGAGCCTTCTTTTGGTAAATTTAAGTACATTTTGATGCCAAAACCTTTGTACATTTCACTCAAGCAAATACCAGAATATTATACTGTATTTCTACATTGTGGTATTGGTTTCTTTTACTTAAACTTTTGTTAGTGCTTTAAGGTACAGGCTTTAGTTCCGACATACTATTGGTTAACGACTGTCATTAGACCGACACACTACCCAAAACCCCAACCTAAGCCTAGCCGCAATCATGGCGCAACGTCAGACCATTGCATGGTCAGGAGTAGCGCTGGGTGATTTCCGCACGCTCCCAGTACTTTTCCAATTACTGCTGCCTCGGAAAACAGGATTGTCATCAGTGTGACAGTGAGACTGACCCCGAGGGCACGGAGGATAGAGGGACTGAAGGACTAAGGAAGATGGAGTACGAATGGAGCCAATAACCGCCTCTCAGCTGCACAAATGACACAGTTGTGGAAATCAATAACAGGTCTTCCACCGAGGAGGAAGCAGTAGTTGAAAATAACACGGCCCCGCCGCTACCAAAATGTTGTTAATGAAGTAAACCAAACAAGCAGCTGAGAGAGAGAGCCGTGCCTCCAGCAAGTTCCCAAAGTAAAGGGGCGGAAGGAGAGGTGCCTACAGACCCTCGAGTTATTGGGGCCCGGGATTAGTTGAGAAGAGGGAGAGAATGTGAGCGGAAGAAAGAGGAACTTGGAACAACAGGAGCTACTATAACCAGAGAGATCAGGGAGGGTGAAGAGGCCGCATATGAACCAGAAGCGTGTCTTTAAAATATTTGGCACCTGTATTGACTCAACGGAACAGGATCTGGAAAAGTCCCAGCGGCACTTGCCGGGGCGGGATTGCCTTCTATGGGAGTGTGGAGATCTATACATTGTGGGGCCAGTAAGACATGGACGATTTGGATGCTCATCGTACGACAGAAAAAGGCCCTAGATGGCATTGACGCAAGAATGCTACGAATGGTGCACATGGGGGGTTACTCACCACATTCCAAGCAACTTTAGCAACTTTATCCAATGTGCTTTACATAGTTCACACACACATTTATACACTGACTGTGGATGAAACCATGCAATGTACGAACCAGGACATTGGGAGCAATGTGGAGTTCAGCGTACTTGCTCGAACCCTGTTAATATCCAGCACTCTACCTCTGAACCACCACAGCCCCTCTGTACTGTTTTGACTAAAAGTCCAGTATTCAATTTTTACTTGAGTAAAAGTACTTGCTAAAAGTAGCTGCTTATATGTTATGTACTGGACTTTAAAGTACCAAAAATAAAAGTACATAGTAATTTTGCAAAATGTCCCATTTCCAGTTTTCAAATGTAGAAAATTCTTTTTGATTATTTTTGTTATAAATTTTTTTTTTATAATTGTAGTGGAGTGGAGTAAATACAATATCTTAGTGGAGTAGAAGTAAAAGTACAGAATGAGCCCTTCTCAAAACCACACCCTTTGGGGCAGGATTTAGTTATTGTCCAATGCCAATCCAAACAGTTTAGCAACTGTTGCTATGCAGGTCAAGCTTTCCTGGTCAAGCTTTCCTCTACTAACATGCCTATTGGACAAGGCAAATTGGGGAGGGACTTAGTGAAGGGCTCAAATACGCAATCAGTCCGGTAAATTCAGAGTACCTCCGAATGAGGGGCTTAGTTATACTTTACACTACTGCGGTCCGCATGCAGCAAGCATGTAGGAAGACATGGCGTAACAGAGGCTACGGTGTAATAAGGTACAGTATGTCTGTGCACTGTTCTGCATAAGAGAGTCAACCAAGAACTGGCCTTTATTAAAACTGTATTATTATTTACAGAATATATGGGCCAGGTATGAACTGTGCATGATACACACACAGATAAACCCTCCCAGGAAATGATAACATTAAGGGACGCAGCCAGTATACAGTATGCCTTAATATTAATACCTCAGAGTCCGTCTATAGAAAAAAGCAGGGTAAGCTCAATTCTTCATTTTCGGCCATAGTGCTCTTGTCAAGTTTATGGATCCAACACAGGCTTTTCTGCAAAGCAGGTTCTTTTTTATTACTGCATGTCATCCCCGGGTGATGAAACAGTAATTCTTTCAATTTCAAAATCTTAGGAGGGAAACATGGCCATAGTGCCTGGAGACACAACACAATAATAGTCAATGTTTTTTTTTTATTCTTTTTTGTTGTGGATGGCAGTTTTATGTTCACCTACACTGCACAGTATATTGGCGTTTTGAGTGGTCTAGTAGGGCCAGTCCACTGGGACGCTTCAACTGATAACCCACAAGTGGAAATGCAATTGATGAAAGATGACAGGATTTTGTACTGAGGCAGCATTCTTTTCTGGCTGGGTCCCTTATTCCCTATACAGGGATTTCACATGTCATCCTTTTCTTGCTTATTTTGCGTGCAGGTCCAGTTGCTCGCGGCTCTTATCTTCTGTTATGAAAAAATCTAGCCCTAGTTCTTGCTTGTATGTTTTACCTGTATATTGTATAGAATACAGTATGTATTTTTGCATCCACATATGTAATTATGTTATTGTGTAGATGGCCTGCTCTTGACAATTTTTTATTATTGACACATTGTGATGTTCAATATCTGTTTGCATCCTGTACAGACTGTATTGTATTGATTCACTCTTGTGTGAGTCGACCATGTGCAAAACGAAACAGATAGCTCATTATCGTCACACACAGACAGTATCTCTTTCGACAGACTGCCAACTTGCATCAACAAAAAGACAGCACTGTTTTCCCTTCGTTTCCAAAACGTTGTTCAAAAACAGCTATAAAGGCAATGTCGTTAGGGATTTAGTGTGACAAAAATGGACCCAAAAGACATTGAAATTTGCAGTGATCAAATCTCCTCCACCTCCCCAGCCTAGCGCATTTGAATCCCATCATTGAAAGGGACAAAACCGTGTTTAATCACAGCATTGCCTCTAACCCCAATCCTCAATCAGTTCCTTAGTATATTAAGTTTATTAACTGTGTGGATATCTCTGTATTTTAAGTATCCCTTCAAGGGTATGACCGTGTCATGTCCATTTAGTGACTCCGTTACTCATGCTCTGCTTTTAGGGGGGGATCGAGTTTCTGATCTCAGACAGTCTGTCTTTCACAGATAAATCTGTATTGTCAAAGGACCACATATAGTCACGCACCGCCAGAGCTTATGCAATATCATCGCAATATAAATGGTTTATCTTGATGGACGTTTCCGAGTGAACTATATCAGTGTCTTTGTAAAATCCTTGAGCTTACTGGTTCAAGTCTGGCTTTATATGGAAAAATGTGTGCGCGCCATGGCATGCAGAGGCCTGCGATCTTACCCAGTAAAACCAGCAGTCCAACGAACAGTAACCTATTAAGCCCTTTTTTTTACTTGAGTTATTCACTTCTGAGGCTATATAGATCTGCAATTTTGAAAAAAAGGTTTTAGTACTTTATTAATATAAATAGTATTATTTTGCTGGGTACATTTTTTACAACTATAAGGTGTAGTCTGTATTTGTTTCCACCAGGCCAAAGGCATGGGGAGAGAGTACGCTTCACACTTTGTCTGTCCATGTGTCCGTCCGTCTGTGACCATCTATTCTCTTGCCAGCGTTGGCTTGGTCCCATATTACGCGAGTATGATCGCCATACTCTGCACACACACTCCCATAAATGCCAGAGCTGAAGCTGTAGCCCTAAAGTTTTTACACTGGCCTGTTATAGTGCCACCATTACCCCATTGACAACTAGCATCGTTGGTGATAGCCGCGATAATCCACACAGAAGCCTAATGACAGTGGATAGGTCACTAAATGACAGATCTGCTGAAACATTCAATGCTCTGATTAAATGTGATTCCTTCCCTCCGTTCCAATGCGCTGATGACTTTCGAAAATGGCTGCCCAGCCTGGCTCGTCCACACTGACCTATTAGTTTCTCAGTATGTTAACTGTGTGGATATCTCTGTGTTTTAAAGTGCCCTTGAAGTGACTCTGTTACTCATGCTCTGCGTTTAGGGGGAGTTTCTTCATCTCAGACGATCAGATCAATCTGTATTGTCACAGGAGCACTGCAGTCACGCACTGTCAAACCTTATGCAATATTACCGCAATAAATGGTTTGTCTCTGACGAGAATACGGCAAAGTCTTTGTAAAATCCTTGAGCTTACCCGATTCACGCCAGGCTGTGTGTGCCAAATATGACCAGTTTTATTAATAATTACGAATACAGATTCCATGGCTGAATGTGAGGGTGTTAATGACATGTCTAAAGAAACACCATTCATATGGGATGTCGTAATGGTGATCCCCCACTCACACATACACACGTGCAAGTACCCACCCACAAGCGTATGCACGTTTGTCGCACGCACGCACGCGCACACACGCACACACGCACACACACACACACACACACACACACACACACACACACACACACACACACACACACACACACACACACACACACACACACACACACACACACACACACACACACACACACACACAGGAACAACATGTACCCCCTGTGAAGTGGGATCTATTCTGGTCCGTCTCCCCTGCTGGTGCTGGGCTGCTGGCATGTTGTCTGCATTCACACAACCGGAGGAAGACGTCACCACTGCATTTATGTTTTATTGCCAGTTAATAGTTTGGGGTTTTTGTCATCATTTGGTTGGATTTTCTAGTCAGGATGGCTTTGGCTGAGGCTTCATCCATTGCCATAGGCAGGCTCGTGGTGGACATTTTTGTCAGAATTAAATTTTTGCCGTGGACATGGCCAAAACACATAGGGCACATTTGTACACTCGCAGAGTTATGGGGTCTTTGCGAATAAAGCCATTTTATAGTGTCAGAAATTGGGAACATTACTGTTATAGTGTGACAAATGGGTCTGTCATATTGTTTTATCACTGCTTCTGGTCAGGCTGAATGAAACACATATTCTTTTTGTCTGATCTGACTTTCAGGCTTTGGTATTTAACCACTTAAAGTCAGTATTCCTACTCTTATTAGTAACTATAGTGATTTATAGTGACTATAGTGAGCATACGTTTTCATTGCTAGATGGCGCTAACGGAAGTTCAGCTCAGGCCAACATTCACTACTATTCTAATGCTTGTAGAAGAAGATATGTTACATGCGCGGTCACAGTCAGTTTCTATTGAGCCCATAAACACGGTGGCTTTGTTCATCTACTTCCATCTGAACTGGAATAACATCAAAACAGACTAGAAATGCTACCTAGTGATGATGACGCCTAAATGATACCCATTATAACCTTGCTCGCAAGAGCCGAATCATGGATGATTCAGGAATGAGGATAGGCCTACATCCCAGTTGCACCCATGCAATGATTTTTGTTTGTTTATTTTTCTCGGGGGTGAAGATTCACCTGGTTATTTTCAAAAACAATATTGTTGAGACTGTGTGTCTATTTAGGGGGTCTGTTAGGCAATGTGAGTCTGCAACAGTCAAAATGAAAACATTCTTCAAATAGCCATTTTATTTTATAAGCAAGATGTTTTTCCCCCAATATGTCCAAAGTCTAAAGAACTATGAATACAGCCTATGTACAAGCTCAGAATGCATCATGATGTACTGTGAACAAGGTTATTTTCACTGCTCGTCGTATGCTGACATAAATAGGGCCTAAAATGGTTGCATTGATGTCTTCGCTTGGCTCCTGGTCTGATATATTTCAGCTTTTTGGACACCATATGAACCAGCAGGCAGCCTGAGGGCCACAGACAGGTCAGGACCCTCCTGCACGGGTCCTACATTATATTATTGTAGGAGCAGAGGAGGCTGTGCGTTTTGGAATAACCCCACTGGGGTTTTTTAGACTGGCAAAATGTCAGTGCTGATTTTGTAGACTAAAAAAGTGACGATAAAACATGTAAGATGGTCTACTACCTTTTGTCATAGGTTTTGATTTATTTCAGCTGGTCAATCATATTTTATAACATTGTTCGTGGGAAGTGCTAATGAAAAAATAAAAGACTGCTGATGACGGGAACTCATGCACTTACAGTATATCGCCTTCACACCAGATATATTTACTCAGATTAAAATGAATCCTGCTGCATATTGTTGGAAAGTGCACTTCACTTGACAGGTGTGAAGTCTCATTCGAATCCTAATGCACGTCAATTAGCTGCATCCTACTCCCAAAAACGGTGCTTTCGCTTCGTTTTAAAACACAGCGGATCATTGCAGGTGTGAATGCAATCGCATTAAACGTATGGAGTCAACATACACACCACAATGGTGTGTATGTTGTGTTTTTTTGGCACACTAGAAGGAAGAAGGCATGAGATGCCCAAGTGTTTGCACTTGTAGTACAGACCTTGACAGAGAATCCTGACGGTGACACACACACACACACACACACACACACACATGTCCCCTACGATACACAGTGCAACCACGTTCCTAACTTCCCATCACATATGTCCTACTCCTAAAGCCCTATACCCTTAACTATTAGTAGGCCTATTATAGTTAACTTTGTAAATTATGAATTGATTGCATTGATAAATGTTCCTGCTGCATTTCAAATTGCTGCGGATGACAGTGCAGTGTGAAAGCAAACTGCAGCAGATTAAAGAACCATAACTTTGCGTCGAGCCTACCGAAGTATTGGGTGAGAATGCGACCTTAAACCGAAACCAACAATGTTTTCACAATAGTAACACCAACCCATGAGATGAAATACTAAGGAGTCCACATCATAAGAACATAAAAAATAAAAAGGGTTGGAGAAGGAGGGTTGAGTGACCTCAAGGTTCATGAAATACCTTTCACAAGTTTTCAGTTTAACAGGGGCTGCGAGCGACCTGACCTCGTGTCACGCGGCCACGCCGCTGGATTGGTTCTGACAGAAGGGCTAAACATAAGCGTCTGTCATTGTCGCCCCCATGCAGCTCCGGGGGCCGTTCTGAGCCAAAACGGACTGACTCTGAAAACCCAAACTAAAAGAAAAAGAGATAGTCTAGATAGCTTATGACCTACCGTATCTGATATATGTTACACTGGAGCACTAGCATGCCGTTAAACAGGCTGAAAGGTCAAAACCATGTTGAAAGCTCTTACAAGCTCTCAACGTGCCAGGAATGTAATGAATTGTGAGACTCAGAATTGTGGGAATTAACTCTAAAGCCCTGAGGGTGAGAAGTCTTCTAAATCATTGCAGTATTCAGAAAAAAAATGTATATTGCCATACAGCACAGACCCCCAAAATTACGTCTTTTGCCAAAAATGTTTTGTTCCAAAGAGAGTTAAAGGTTTTCAAAAGAATAGGCTATATCGTTTCAAAACTTACAAAAATATTCATTTTTTTTAAATAGCAGATTTTCAAGCTCGCTGAACAGCTTGCATATCTGCTACATTTTAGTAGCCAACGTTTAACTTTATGGTGGATACGAGAAGAGCGTCCATACTATAGTCACTCATGCACTAGTGGGCTGTATATACATAAGTAGGGATGCTTTAACAAGATTTTGTAAGACCAATCCTGATCATTTGTCATGATTGGGAGTTGTACTCTGTTCCACCTCCTCATACAGTATGTGCTGGGTGAGTGACTTAATACCAGCAGATGAGAGTAGAAATCAGACAACCTCTCTATGATAATACAGCTCAACGGCTACTACTCACTGTGATCTGCGAGAGGCTGTGGGTCGAGGCTCTCTCAAACACGCCGGAGTCGCGACCCCTGACCTTCGACCTCTGGCTGGCGCGCCGCACCTGTTTGGAATCACTGGAGGACTGACGGCTCGCAGGCCTCCGATGATACGATGACCCATGGTCCACCTCTATGTCCGAGAGCCCGCCCCCCTGAGACACGGATACACGCACGCACGCACACGCACACGCACACACACACACACACACACTTTGCATAAACAATGATGATCTTTTTGTAACCATCACTTTTTGAAACCATTTTATGAATGGAATCTTAGCAATTTGCCGGTCATTTTAAACCATTTTTACAGTTAAAAGCGGAAAATAGGCAATCTTCTGTCTGCGAGCTCACAGTGGGAGCTTCTAGATCTGTTTTATTCATTTATACAAAAAAAAAGTATTCCATAATTTTTGCAACCCTTTTTTCTACCCAATGCTGGGCACTATATACTCCCCTCCGTGTATTGAAGGAAGCGTGACCTCATGCTTCCTTCAATGCATGAGGAGTCCAAGCCACCTCTTTTCACCTGGCAGTGGGGCAGGTTTCCCCCGGATTGGACGTGGCTGTAAGTAAGACGTTATTCCAGCCAGTTCCTGTCCCCTCCATCAGGCACCCCAGCTCTCTCCATAATCCCTAAAAACCCCTCAAAATGTTTCATCCAAATCCCAATCCGAATCCGAATCTGTTACTTACATTATTGCTTCTTCCCAGAATTGCACACGACGCAGCCGCACGAAGGCCCACAAATCGGGCCAAGAGAGCGAAGATGGCGGGACAGACACAGAAGCG
>CM076981.1:24049361-24301861 GCA_039105355.1 Benthosema pterotum | reverse complement strand
TGATGGCTTTGGGATAAAAGCTGTCCCCCACTCTATTTGTTGAGGCTAGCTGCACGCTGTACTGTTTGAAAGAAACTTCAAACTAACTAAAACAGAAGGGATGATGAACATAAGTTTGGTGTGGGACGGCAAAGAGCGCTGGCCATATCGCAAGAAAAGACGTTTGTTCGTTGCGATGTAATAACGGCAGACTGTAGTGGGTTTCTATAGAAACAGGATACACAACGCCAGACTGGAGGCCTGATTGGAGGGGGTCAGTGAGTAATATAGGCGACGATCTCAGACACGACAGCATTGCATGTGTCACACTGCTGTGAGCTTGTAGAGTAGTATGTATAAGGCGAATGGCGGATGGATGCGGATGTATAAATTTGATTAATTGATTAACGTGGACGGATACGGGCAGATCATATGTGTGGGTGGATTTCAGATGAAAAAAAGCTTATCCGCTGATCTTTAATGTGGACCCTTATTAGATCTCCTGAGCTTAGAAGCTCTAGAAGCTTGTTTTTCTGGACAGGTTTTTTTTTTTTTTTTTTTTTTAAGTCCAGGGCAGGCAAACTAGTGTTTCTATCCTTCAAAAAAGAAAAGGTGTCCTACACCAGAGCCTTCAAGAGTTGCCATATTCCCGTTCACTCCTGTGCACCAGGGCGCTCGCGCTGCTGGAGGCAGTGTTGCCAACTGCCAAGATCCAAAATGCACTAGTGGCACTTCCAAAATGCACTAGAATGCGCTAGATGCTCGCCTGGAACATACAGATCAAAATGACCATTAAAATGACCAATCTTCTACATTCTCTAGTTGTGCACACTTGGGCTAATTCACATGATGAATATTTTAACTCTTGAGGGTGTAAAAATGAAACCAAATGGACCCGCAAGGGTCCATTTGGTTTCATTTTTACGCTCTCTAGGGTGGCCTGGCAAAGGCAAATTTGTCCCGTGGGAAAATATGTGCCAATCCGCCCCTGATAGAAGAGATTGCACAGAATTGTGCAAAGTCCTGTAGCTCTGCTCTTTCTGCACCCCAAGCATTCCAAATCCTCTGAAATACAGCCAACCTATGAATGTGACCTATAGGCTGCCGAAGACATAGAGTAGAATTCACTCGACGGTTGCCTTAAATACCAGTAGCTCATACTTAATACATACAGTGATGCCTAATACGGTACCTAAAGCATCGGCTGGTATTTAATGACTTTTGTCATAAAAGCTTCCTCTAAGCTGGAATGAAAGGGCAAGCCACCTCAATTATGGAACCTGATGGCACACACCCATGCACATGCACGCACACGTGCACCCAAGCACACAGAGGTATATCTACCGTTTATGCTAGAATATAATTTCTTAGGCTTTATTTCCACGTGTGTGGTTGTCATGCATGGGGAATAAATAGCTCTTTTAGCGATCTACTGCCAGGCATTGGCAATTGAGACCGCGGCAGAGCCACTTTCCATGTGGCATCGTCTGAAAGGCGGCGATGGGATGACCGCAGGATCTGTGATGATTCTGCCAGCTTCGCTGACACAGCGCTCATTCTCATATGCAAGACTTGGATTCTGGGGATGTGTGATGTTTATTATAGCATATAGTGGTGGCAGCGGATATGGTAATATGTGCATTGCGAGATGGACAGCCTGAGGGTATACACCAGGGGTATTCAACTTCATTAGGCAGGGAGCCCACAAAATGTGTGGGCCGACATCCGCTCGATATCAGCTCTCACACTTATTTCATGCTTTAGTGCATACAGAGTCTGACCGTGCAATTATCTCATTTTGCATGGAATTCAGATCGAAGCAAGTTTTAGCCAGCTATTTCGGCTCTGCTATGAAAATAATGGGTAACACTTTCTATGATCCCTACTTTATAATGCATTATGAGAGCATTTATAGTGCATTATAAATGCATTCATAATGCCTCATAACTACACTCATAAACAGACATAATGCTTTGTGATGCACTATATCAGTAGTCATGAAACATTATAATGTCACTGTCATAATGAATTATAACAGCTTAAATTCCAAGGATTCTATGGATGTTCTTGAATACTTATGAAGACCACATCTATAATGCATGGTGAGGGTTTATAATGCACTCTTGACTGACTGCTTATAATAGATTATGAAAACCTACACATGCAGTTCATGTGAACTGTAGTAATGACTTATGGCATGCTATAATGGCCCATTCATTATCATGAGTTATCATTGCATGGGTTAAGTAAAGTGACACACATGTATGCATTTATAATCATGCATAATTGATCATAAAGCGTCATTGTTGGGGCTAAGTAAAGTGTGATTCATTTGCTTTCATTTAAAAGAATCTATGCTGCATCTTGAGTGATTATTATGCAAGACAAATACAGTAAAATGTGTATGGTGGGAATTTATGGACAAGAGAACAAATATATTTGTCACATTTATTTTGACAATTTCAATTTGAAAATAGCTGGAAACACCAAGGCCAATTCAAAAATGGGTGGCAATCCCAAGTAGAAAAAAAAAAAAAAAAAAAAAGTTGTCATGAGGGGATAGCAGGTGGAAGAATACGTTATCCGTCCCAGTTCTGCTCTTTGTAGAATTAACCTTAAAGCATGTTTGTTCCTTAACTAGTGTATGGAACAAACATAGAGAAGGACATTGGCCAGGTCTGCAGGTGCCCCATGCACAGGGTCAGGTTTTGTGTGTGCGTGTGTGTATGTGTGTTTCTACCTTGAACATTTTAATTTGAAAATAGCTGGAAACACCAAGGCCAATTCAAAAATGGGTGGCAATCCCAAGCAGAAAATAAATTCCCACCATACACATTTTACTGTATTTGTTTTGCATAATAATCACTCAAGATGCAGCATAGATTCTTTTAAATGCAAGCAAATGAATCACACTTTACTTAGCCCCAACAATGACGCTTTATGATCAATTATGCATGATTATAAATGCATACATGTGTGTCACTTTACTTAACCCATGCAATGATAACTCATGATAATGAATGGGCCATTATAGCATGCCATAAGTCATTACTACAGTTCACATGAACTGCATGTGTAGGTTTTCATAATCTATTATAAGCAGTCAGTCAAGAGTGCATTGTAAACCCTCATCATGCATTATAGATGTGGTCTTCATAAGTATTCAAGAACATCCATAGAATCCTTGGAATTTAAGCTGTTATAATTCATTATGACAGTGACATTATAATGTTTTATGACTACTGATATAGTGCATCACAAAGCATTATGTCTGTTTATGAGTGTAGTTATGAGGCATTATGAATGCATTTATAATGCACTATAAATGCTCTCATAATGCATTATAAAGTAGGGATCATAGAAAGTGTTACCGCTCTGCTATGAAAATAATGATTTGTGCGACGGCTGACCCTCTATCATGTTTGGCCGTAAATGCAGAGTGGCATTTCTCAACATGCATTTTGTGAAGATTTATGTATGTGTAACACATTTTGTGAACTGTAGTAATGAGTTTGATAATACTATAATATGGCCATATACTAACAATTCAATGCGAACGGACAATACAGACAGACAGTACTACGGTATATACAGTAAGCTGAATTCTATGTTGCCTGGATAAGCATGAGCAGGTTTTCAAATAATTAGAAGGAATGTCCTTTCAGCTATTCTGCAATCTGTCTATCTCACCTTAGCCCCCATCCACATGTAGCATTGGTAGTGGTGGTGGGGGGGCGGGGGGGGGCTGCAACTAGCTGACAGGACATTAGGACCAGTAATAGCTTGGGGGGTTAGACGCGGGGTCATTGGCACATGTCAGAGCAATGTCAGACGACTCTCACTCACTCTTTCCCTCTCACTGTCAGATATAAATGACTTGCGTGTGTTACAGTTCCAGAGATGCCCAGAATACGTAACCTTGCAATGCAAGAAGGAAGGGTGGACATTATCAGAGAACTTTGTTCAATACTGACTGCCTAGATGCCTTTTTTGTATTACAATGCCTTTTGTTTTGAAAGCGGTATTTGTTGTTTTTTCCTCCTGTGGGGTATTGACTGGAATGGCATTCAAGCAGACTTCGCGAAGCTTGGCACAATAGGCTTTACATGCGCACATAATAACTCTTCCGACTTCGGACTGCATGTACTATGGTATTATTATTATATGTTACTGCCTATATTTAATTCAATTCAATCCATATCACAATATAACAGTACAACAATAAACAAACAAACAAACAAATAAATAAATAAAAGAGAGGGAAGATAATAAAAAGTGTTATGTTCCATTTAGAATGGTTCTCAAACCTTTGAATTTCAAGGACTGCCTTGACTCTGAGAGTACAAATGGAACCACAATAACTCAGAGATACACACCCATATTATTATGTTGTATTTGGTCACTGTGTGTTTCCAGTGAGCATGTTGTGGACAATAGCAGCAGCTTGACTCTGTTTGACTGGAATGCAACATTCATTAGTTCATTAGTATATCATAGTGCAGGACTTATTCTG
This sequence comes from Benthosema pterotum, assembly GCA_039105355.1. Classification (NCBI taxonomy): domain Eukaryota; kingdom Metazoa; phylum Chordata; class Actinopteri; order Myctophiformes; family Myctophidae; genus Benthosema; species Benthosema pterotum. The sequence continues at coordinate 24,297,369 of CM076981.1, read as the reverse complement.
CGTGCACAGAACCAATAGGATATACTGTATACTCTACATCAGGGGTTTTCAACAGGTGGTCCGGGGACCACCTGTGGTCCTTGAGAGGGTTCCAGGTGGTCCCCAGGCTAAATGATGGAAAGTTGATTAACCAGATATAACTCTTGAGAATGTAAAAATGAAACCAAATGGACCCTTGCGGGTCCATTTGGTTTCATTTTCACACTCTCAAGAGTTAGAATATTCATCATCTGAATTAGCACCACTTAATTAAGAAGTCTACACTGTTTTGTTTGCAAAATTGTGCCTGGAATAATGAAATTGTGGACAAAACCAAAATAATTCTTTAGTTTTTGGTCTTTGGAGTGAAATTGTCATCAAATGGTGGTCCGTGGCTCAAATGCTGAATAAATGGTGGTCCCTGGTGTCAAAAAGGTTGAAAACCACTGCTCTACATGTTCCCATAGCAGGCAGATAGGCCCGGATTAACAATGGAGCTTAGTGGCGCTTATATGCTGCAGGGCCCACAGATCAGGGGCCATTTCAAATGGCTGCAGCTGATGCTTCCGTCGAAGAAGACGCTAACGCAACACAGGAACTGCCGCTGGTGTTTTTCGGTCGTCCAACAGTTTATTGGAGGGAGGAGAGCCAGATATAGCAGATCCAGCGCTATCCAGCCTAAATAATCTATGGGAGCAGAGGGCGATTCAGTGGCGTGAAAAGGTTTGATTCGGTGTAGCTCCACGAAAGGCCCTCGGAGCAGTTTATTGCATGCAGTGAGGTAGACCTGTGATGAGTGGTAAGTCAAGGCTTTAATGTGCCCTTTTCCGCCAATCATTCAGTGCTGCACATCCCCAGGTGAGTTTCTCTGTGGTGTGTTGTGCCTCCCTGGGAATTTGAACCGGCTGACCTGCTGCACTGCAGCTCTGCAAGTGAGTGGTGACTCCGCGGGTCAGCCAGAGAGAGGCAGTGAGTTCAAAGTGGAGATGTAGCTGCACAGGGTTATCCTTGATGATCCCCCTGATCCCTGATCATCCTTCATGGGCCTTTAGTGCCTGACCTCACTTTACCACATAGACATTATCCTAAAAAAAAGGTCAAGTGAAAGTTAAATTGGTGAAATACCACAAAAGAGAAAGAGAAAGAAAAAAAAAGTGACGTTCAACACGATCAGGCCTGTCACTAACTACACAGTTGTTTTTGTTTTTGACAAACCTGATCAACAAGTTGAACACTATAAAGAACGGCGGACTCAGAATACATCCCGGGGGTGTTAACCTCCTCTGCACTTTGTCACATCGTTCAGACCAGAATCCATGCTGCACAGGCATGGGGTTAAGCCCCATGCCAAGTGTTAAAGGCTGAGCTGCCGTCTGTGAACAGTTCTTTCTCTACAGGTGGGGGAGGTGTAATGTTATGGCTATGGCATCATCTACTACATCTGCTTGTACTGCAAATTCCGCAGTGAGTGGGGTGGGGTTGGGGGGCAACACTGACACACTGACAGACACCACATCTGTCATAATAGTTCTGAGGTGCTTATAGGGGTCGGAGGGTTGGACATGTTTTGTCTTGCTCGGAACTTAAAGGGATATTTTGCTTTTCAAGTCTACTCAGGTTTGTGTGATGTTAGAGTTGAGTACTGTATGTGTAACATTTTCATTAAAACAAATCTTAAATTTGATATATATTATGGCTGGCATATTTATCACACAACGCACTCCCTGAATTTCAGCCCGTTTTAAATATGTTTTCTATGCAAAGGTATATGGGGGTGATGGGGGCATCATTTAACACATGTTTGACTTATGACTGTCTGTTGCTGTTTTATCCAAAAGTAAATAAACAACAAACCCACACAGACTCAGTTTCCGGTGAAACGTGCTAGGGAAGTGGGGAAATGTATCACTTGATCAATTAACTGCAATACCGGCAGCGACCAGCAGGTAACCCCAGCCAGTAAGGTTTAAGGTTTTTGCCTTTTTCCCTGCTCTACCTTACTTCTACTTCTGCTGCAGGTGTTTCCCTGCAGACAGACACTTGCTTTGTCCTGTTGATGCTCCAGAACTGACCCCACTGAAGGGTTTTCCAAATCACCCAAAGCACTAAATGTTCCGTTAAGTAAAACTAAGTAAAAGCTTTTTCCACACCACTGAACTGCATGCCACTCTGACATCAGTATACTTTATGGTGTCAAATTGATGGCATGGGCCGTGGGCATATGATAGGCATAAAAGGGTCAAGAGAGACATACAGTCAGGCAGACAGATGCAGAACTGTGTGGATTTATAGATATTTGTGACTGAATTTCCACTTGACACATCATCACTCTCATGTCGAAATGAGGGAGTGATGAGGGAGTGCCAAGTGGAAATTCGGTGTGATTACACACATACACACACACTGGAGTCCATTGGTCGGATGGGAAATGGGAAGGAATGCACGCATGCACACAGCATGCGCGGCTTGCACACGCACAACCCACACAAACTCACGACATTCCAACAAGGGCACACGCACATGAGCTTGCATGCGCGTGCACATGGGTGTGTGCACTTGTGTCTGTGTGTGCATGTGTGTGGTGGGGGAGTAGAAGACAGTGTCAGTGTGATCACGACAGAGTGAGACATCAGTGCAGACAGACAATCGATAGACACCGGCTAACACCTCATAAATCAACAGCGCATCAATAGAGACATGCATGCGCACGCACGCACGCACACACACACACACACACACACATGCACACACAGACAAAACAGAACAGAGCAGAGCAGAGCAGTGCTCTGCTGTTGCTACACACACTTTAAAAGCAAGCAATGTATGGAGACAGCATGGGCTAGGGGTCCATGAAGGGGACACAGGCGTTCCCTAGCCAGGGGCCCCGCTGCAGGCAAGGCCTCCAGGGTCTCAGCCTTCTGGCCGTCAGATCATCACAATCACATAGCCAAAGACCAGTCACCGACCTTTACTTGGTGGTTCTTTGCCAGCCCTGCCTCTTGGTATGCGCCTCGGTTCGCCTGCAGGCCTGAGACGGGCCATGCTGCGTTCGTTAACGGGGCGCTCGCTATACTTCTCGTCTTTGCTTTGACATTGTATGTAATCACGCGGCTCTAACCATACCTTAACTGGAATACATCGAGCAATCATTACAAATGGCTCATATTTTGAAGACGTATTTGACGTATTTGGAAGACGAAATCCATGTTGGAAGTATGGCCAAATTGTATAGCCATGATGTTAATTGTGATGCCTGGCAAGCACTACAGTACCGTACAATTAAGTATAGTTAAAAGTGCAATTTTCAATTTTGCTCTTAATCCACGGCAAGTGCTACAAGAGGTGAAGCTCAGCTTGCAGATCGCATACACAGCATGCATGCATGCGTGTGTGTGTGCCTGCGTGTGTGCGTGCGTGTGTGCGTGACTCCTCACCGAGTGGTGCCGCGAATGGCTCTGAAGATGTTGCAGTAGCAGTAGATGATGATGCTCAGGGGGATGAAGAAGACGAAGGTGAAGAGCAGCATGGTGTAGGAGCGCACGGCGGGCGTGAACGTCGTGTAGTCCCAGGAGCACGACGTCAGCAGTCCCTCTGGAACGTAGGCGCCTGGAGGCACAGGGAAGCGGCGTGCTTAAAATCTAAGCGTCAATGTCGTAAATGGACCCAACGTCCTACAACATGCTCGCAGCATATGCGATGTCATCCCTGGGACATTTTACCATTTTTGCTAAGTTATATAATTATGTTATTGATGTTGATGATTTGGAACACTTTCCTAGGGGTCTTTATGTGTGTAATAAGTGATTTTAGATATTTTAGATCTTAGCAGTGAGCCTAGTAATAATTATGGGAGGTGGTGTGTAGTGTTGGGGAAGTTACTTTTAAAAAGTAAGGGCATTATAGTCATAGTTACTTCCCTGAAAAAGTAATTAGTTACTTTATTCCTTACTAAATTCTGAAAGTAAGGGCGTTACTTTACTTTACTTTACTTTTTTTAAAAACATACAAAAAGGGGTGTTGTTCTGTGGTATTCGTGGTCACAAGTTTAAAGTGGAATTCCTCCCATTTTCAACATTTTACTGACATTAATTAATATGCCTTAGAGATGTTGTTTGGACATGATTCTGTGTTTATTAGAAATGGAGGTTGTGTTTCGCCATGTTAATGATTTTTCTTTTAGGACCTTTTTTGAAAAGGGTGGAATTCCCCTTTAATGGCAGCATGCTGAGCATGGACTGTAATAAGATTTGCTGAGGACAATGCTTGCTGCCTACTACCATAATTTACACTTCACTTCAATGTTTTTGTCCTGGTCCTTTACCACAGTCGTTTTCAACCTTTTTCATACCAGGGCCCACTGTTTATTCTGCATTTGAGCCATGGACCACCATTTGAGGACATTTTGGCCCCACAGACCAAGAATGTAAAATAATGTTTATATTTCCGCGCTGCAAAGGCTCCAGTCATGCTGCCGTCGTCGTGTCATTGCGTTTGAAAGCGTATGTTTTATTATTATTATTATTTTACCGCAGCGAGTGCGAGTGTGTGTGCGCAGCAACAACACAGCTTTGTGTATGTGTGTGCTTAGAGGCCAGAGCCTTTAATTACGCGAAAACTCTGTTCACTTCATGGGGCCACTTCAATGGCGGCTCATCTATATATACTCTTCCAATTGGGACAACCGAGGTTACCAAATGCATTTAAGTCTATGGGATCATACGCTTTGTTTTCTGCCCCCTCAATGTCGCAACTCTTCTACTAGATGCTTGACGAATAAGACTGGCTCTGATTGGCTTATACTGCCATGTGGCGCCGTGTTAGCCAATCAATGACCTTTTCTGTGACGTGGTGGACGGCATCACGTTAGACACATAGATATAAAAATACTAGATCAGGCATCCGGAATTAATGCAAGTGGATCTGGATGAGAGGGGGACTTTAGTCCGGTGCCTTCTCTATTCAATATACTCTAAAGTTAGACTGAAGAAGCGAGCAGACAACACAGTGCAGCGAGTCCTGCCGCCGCGGCGGAGTAACGACAGTAACGATGGTACAATAATCATAACGACGTTATGGATTTGAGAAATGTAAGGAGTTACGTTAGAAGTTACTGAAAAAAGTAATCCCTTACTGTAAGGGCGTTACTTGTAAGGACGTTATTCACAACACTGGTGGTGTGTAAGCCTGGTGAGGTGTACGAGTCACAACTACTGTATTGTACTGTAACTGTACTCTCCTGTAACTGTACTGTCCTGTCTTAATCGTTGTTGCCCAGTGTCTCTGATGTCATCGACAATACTTCCTGTATATGTTGTCTCAGTAAGACAGCTCCTCCCCCCATCCACAAGAAGGAGCAGTGTACCAAGTGATTGTGGGAATTGTAGTCCAGGAAGTAGTGTCAGTGACATCAGAGACACTGGGCTCATGGCTACAATCTGAAACATCTAAAGCCACACATTACACACATAAAGACGACCAGGAAAGTGTCTCTTCTAAATGTCTTCTAAATGTCATTAACATATATTGTTTTGCAAAAACGGTGAATTTTAAGAGAGAATATTTGGGGTACAGCAGAGGTCTAACATGTTTTTCAGATCAAGGGCCGCCTGAGAGAGATGAAACAAAGATAGTCAACAACAAAAAAAAAAAAAAAACGTTGTAGTTTCAGTCGACAAAATTAATGCTGCAGCCAAGTTTGCAGTAATTTAGCCTCGACACCCAGGCTTTCATTTTCGTTCGCCTTGCGCGAAAACGGAAAGCCTGGACTAACGCACGTTGGAAAGTGGCCTTCAAGTGGAGTGAACCTTCCGGGGTGGGCGTCGCTCTAAATGATGTGACGTAGAACAGCAGTGGACGGGTGGGGGAGGGGCCGGAGATGACGACACGTTAGTGAGATCAAATCAGAGCGCAGCACTTCCGCCGTGTGGATCCCACGACACCCCGCCCCCCCAAGGCCAAAATCATTGAGGGCTAGACCAGGCTAGCAGTAATTCGCAGTGTAGTAATTCACAGTGCTTTCACGTCCAGAGTGAACCTGCTGTATGACAGCAGGAGGTGTAGCTATAGTGCTGGATCACATGAAAACATGAAAATGTGTCGCTTTTGTTGCATGGCATGTTGCAAGGATCAAAGTGAAGTATGTCGTGCACATTAAGCTGTACATGTGCAAAGATCAAAGGGGCTTTTTTATTGGGCGCAGGTGAAATTCCGTCCACTGAAGTATAGCCTTTGGTCTAATAGCAAGCCAGTGACCTATTGTACATGCAAATGTGAAAACACACACACACACACACACACACACACACACACACACGCGCGCGCACGCACGCACGCACGCAATTCAGACACAGATGACATCATGCGTTAGTGGCCTGGGAGGTATAGAATGGACGCAGCTTAGGAACCAGAAGAATCCCTGGTTCAATCGCCACCTCCTTCCCCCCCTCGGTTGGTGTTGAAATGAGTGAGCAAGAGACCCCTAATCGCTCCCGATGACCAGGTTTACCGTAGGTGCCTTATTGCATTTGCCAGGAGCGTGTATGTGCATGTGTGCACACATTGTGTGTGTGCGCATGTGTGTGAAAGTGGATGCTTCAGGCAGATTCCCTGCTATGAGATTCAAATGCACATCAATTGAGACTCCACCGACTCCAATAAAATACTGGCTAATGAATGCGACAAAAACAAGCAAAAATACAAATCTCCATGAATTCGTGGGGTAGTATAACTGATGGAAAATAATTATTTTTTGTGGGTGTGCTAATCATTTAAATTGTGATTTTAGAAATGTGCATATGCTCTGTATATACATATGCCTGTGCATATGCCTGCATGTTGGTTTGGTTACTCTTGAGTGAGAAAACAATGTTGGACATTGATTATAAAATCATTTTGGGAAACATAAGGATTGAGAAATTTGCAGGCATTTGCAAGCATTTTAATAGCACAACCTCGGCCCACCCACCAAAATGTAGATGTAGAGTCTACTATTCGGGCCCCATGCACACACATCAAACAAACATCCTCTGTTCCGTTTCATGGACGCCTCAGTGCTTTTCCAGATGTAAGCCAAGTGTTTTGACAAAACACTTTGACTGGGGAAACACAAACGTTTACTTGGTCAAACCATGTGACGTCCATTTGAAAAGCATTAAGGTGTTCATGGAGCACAGGCGGAATAGAGAATGTTTGTTTGAAATGCGTGTTACACAGCTGGCAATGGAATTCCTACGGGAGTCAAAGACTTGATACAAACTTGTGTCAAGGCTGTCTTCTGCCCTCCTCATCCCCTTAACACAAGCTTTGTGTCTTCAAAGCCATTGAAGATGCACGGCGTGCTGTGTCTTCGGTGTGTGATAAAACCTCTGAGTGTGTCTGATGTGTGAATGGGCCAGAAACCTTCAGCACGGCACAGCACGGCACAAATCACAGCATTCCCTGTAGCCTATATGTTGTCTTTCAGGAGGGTTCCTTGAACTAACAGAGACCCAGACAAACACGCTCTCCCTTCTGGTGGAGACGTGAAAGGAAGCCACAGTTCATCAGTCTACCTTCTGACAGACGATACTGGTTGCCCTGTGAATGAACTTAAGCCCCCCAACACTGCAATTAAAAACCATGTGAACCGGAGCGTTACAACTACTGTACACGTCTTGAGGGAACTTTCGGGGAGGAAATTGCCCGAGTCTACAATCTCACCATGTGGCGTATGACGTGTTGTGAGCTTATAGATGGGCTATTTTCATGGAATATACTTTTGGTGTAGAGGGATTCTGGGGGTGGGGGGCAGTCGACTTGCAGTCAAGCCTGATGTTGCAGAACGGAAGCTGTCTTCTCTGTTGTTTCCGTTCGCAAACTATACTGTATTAAAAGTGTCTAATGCAGGGGGTCCACAAGGCTAATATTGTTTCCCTAGGTGATGAGTCCGGAGCGGACTTGATCACCATCTATACAGGCACAGGACCCAATTTCAGCAGCCACCTTGCCAGTTTAGCGGACTATTAATTTGAGTTTAAAACCATTTTGACTCCCACTTCTGCCGCTATTCAACCTCTGACTACTTTTTAGGGCCCTGCCAGTTACAACTGATATGGGGGTAAGGTGAATTATTGTACATTGCTGATTAAGACCGAGGTTAGAGTTACTGGTTTAGGTGTACTTGCATGCAGTCAACCCAACTGAAAACAAACTGCACACTGCAAATGTGCAGGATCCCTAGATGATCCTCAGATGACAAGTGGAGAAGAGATCCAATGCTGTGAAAAGGTCTACAAGCTCACAACACACTGCAACACATTGTGAGCTTGTAGATTGCATATTCTAAACAGGCAACCAAGTGTCAAATCAGTCAGTTAGATGCAATAAAGGACCACCAAAAACTGTACATTTAACTTTTCACATGACTAAAAATGACTCAAGTAGAACTAAATTAAACGTATTCAAGACTATGACTATTAAACCTCCACACATCGTATCCATTGCACACTGAAGGTTAGGTGCAAGCGTTTGCATAACTCATGCACAGCGTTTAAGACGTTAAAACAGGAAATATACAGCAACAGGCGGCCACAATGTCGGCCAACAGGAAACGCTGGCATTATCGCTCATATTCAACTTGCACACAAACCGGGGGGGAAACAATGTATTTAAGATGTAAAGATAAACGCGCGAGAAAGAGGAACGTATATTCGTTCATGTTTCAACAGAAGGTGTTATTTTTCTTCCCTCCTATGTAATGAAAACAGGCACCCCTCTGAGGCTATAGCTTTATGGACCCTGTGGGGTTAAGGGTGTTCTACACACCTCAAGCCACTGTGTTAAACATTGTATAATTGTATACACAGGTTAGAACAGTAATGGTAGAAGTACTTACTTACTAAGGGGACACTTCACCATTAAAAAAAGGGGGAAAAAAAGATGTTTAATGACGTTTACAAGAAGTAGAACACTTTCCTGGGGGTCACAGGGGTCACTTGTTCCTTGGACTAGAAGTTGTCTCAGCAATACAGCCCTCTTCCTATACACAATTGCACCAAAGCAATATGGGAATTGTATTCCAGGTAGGAAGTGAGCCCAGTGCACATGACATCAGAGACACTGGGCCCACTGCTTCTGCTTAAATCTAAAACGCACTAAATCTAAATTAGTGCGATAGTGTTTATACATGGACCTGAGTAAAAAGTACAAAATTATCTAGGCATCAACATATACATATACCACCGCGCTCATTGAGTACATATACTTAGCTACTTTACACCAATGGCATTAGACAATGCGGTTAATGGACTGTATCCCTGCCTTGATTGAAAACAGTGTAGGGCTGTGCGTAGCTGCATGCTTGCATGCCTGGTATTGCAACCTATACATCGTCATCTATTTGATGTGCATGCACCTAGGAAAACACACAGAGCGGAGACATCTGAGCAGGGAGGTTTGCAATAAGAACATAACTCCTTTTCCTTTGCGTTATGTTTCCAAAACACTACATGACTAGATTTTAAATGATCTCCAGGCTCATCCTCCCAAAGGGAGTTGTTTTAAATTCACATATGATCTCACCCATAGTTACGGAAATAATTTGCTCTGACGTAAAAAAAAAAAAAAAAGAAGAAAAAAAAGCACCCTTCAGATATGCTTAGGCTGATGAAAGTCAGTCCTCGGATCCTTGTTTGCGGTGTCGTGGGGATTGTCGAGAGTACATTTTCACGCACCAGAACATGAACATGCGATGATCGCATTAGTGGTTGTTTGGTTTTTACATGCATATTTATTCTAGACATTATTAATAAGTCAACGGGTCATCCGACAGTGTTGCCAAGTCTGCTTATTATGACTGACTTCGCATCGCATAATCTCAAAATATTTTATACCAGATGGCCCTGTCCTTGTGTTGTTCAAAAAAATATTTGTAATTTTTTACACTGCTTGTACTTCTGCTATTTTTGAACAAAAATCTAAAAATCTGAGAACTACAGTATGCTGATTTTGAAGACCAGTGGCGTTTCTAAACAATTTGGAGCCTCAGGCAAGATTTTCCCTGGAGTGAAAGTGGAAAGAGATTTTCCCTGGAAAAATCTCCAGTGACGTCATATCTATGACAGGCACAGTAAAACGGTGTCCCCCCAAGGGATCAAAATATGAACTATTTTTAAACTAAAGAACATTATATATACTGTATGTCTTAAATGTTCAACTCTAGTTATAGAGGACAAGTATAATGTATTTATCCATGAGGCTTATTAGCCTGGGATCCTTTTAAAACATGTCTGGTGTTCGCCCCGGTGCCACCTCCCTACCCCCCTTCCCCCCATGGCGCCCCAGGCAACTGCCTAGTCTGCCTAATGGCAAACGCCCCTGTTGAAGACATTAATGGAATGCACAAAGACATGTACACGGCTGTACTCACTCCAGCCAAAGAAGGGCGGTAAGCTCCAGCCCATGGAGTATATCCAGGCTCCCGCCAGGATGCCCAGAGCCTTCTTGCGGGACAGGAGCCCCAGCGAGGCCAGGGGCCGCGTGATGACCACGTAGCGGTCCACGGCGATCACCATCAGGGTTATCATGCTGCAGATGCCGGTCAGAGCGCCGCAGAACGCATACAGCTCACAACCTGGTGAGGGCAGAGAGATAGATAGATGGATGGATGGAACATTCCAATGTACCATAAGTGCCACGTTTCGCTTTACGTATCATGCACATGTCATGCTGTAGAAAGACCGGTGGTCCGGGGACCACCAGTGGTCCCTGAGAGGATTCCAAGTGGTCCCCGTGCCGGCTAAATGATGGAAAGTTAGTTAACCAGATGTAACTTGAAACCAAATGGACCCTTGCGGGTCCATCTGTATGTTTGACTGTTTGGGTTTTCTCCGAAATCCACCCCGGAATTGTGGCTAAAAGTAAAAGATCTTGGGGTCTGTGGGGCTAAAATGTCATGAAATGGTGGTCTGTGGCTTAAATTGTGAATAAATAGTGGGCCCTGGTATGAAAAAGGTCTGAAAACCACCTGGTATGAAAACCACCGCTGTAAACTGTCCTTTTTTATTGTGGTTTGATCAATTTTCGGTTGAAAAAACAAAAAAACAAAAAAAACACATACTGTATGTGCAGGGCATTGGTCAAAGGGAGTGAGCACCATGATTAAGGATTTGTATAGTTGCATATTTCACACACAATCTATGATTAACAGTAATGACATTTGTATGAATGGGGAGAGGACAGATCACCTTATCCTTGTGTTGTTGGAAGAATGAGAACAGTGGGGCTATCAGAGAGAGAGAGAGAGAGAGAGAGAGAGAGAGAGAGAGAGAGAGAGAGAGAGAGAGAGAGAGAGAGAGAGAGAGAGAGAGAGAGAGAGAGAGAGAGGGCGTGGAGGGAACAGAACAAGTGTGCACAATCCAGAATTAGAATACAGTATTGGTGCTTGAATTATTAAAAGTCCTGTGAGCGAGCATGGTTGTAATATATCTGCGTGACACAATGACATATGGCCTACGTTCTGTGGAGACATGGACAGTAATCATTACAGTAATAGTCTAGCAGTGGTATTAAATCATGGCCATTGCACCGACATCAAGACTGCCATCGTACCGTAGCAGCACTACAGTATCTCTCAAGTTCAAACGAGTGTTGCCTGAAGATACTACAGTACTTATAAGCAGACCGCGTGCCGTTCATTTGATTTAGATTCAGTACAGCACCAGTACGGTACAGGTATATGCAAATGCTCTGAATCCCAGGGCAGGTATACAGAGGTTTAACTCTGGCACTGTCCACAGTGCTGAAGAGAGTGATTTACACAACACGTGACCTGCATAACGTATCACTGAATAAGGAGGAGACATCATTCATATACCGTAGTACAGCATTATGTTAGAAGTGAGTGTTTCCTGGACATTGAGGATGAAGCTGTCTGGCGAACTTGCCACATCTACTGTAAATAGACCTTAAAGATACAATTGTACATGGCAATTGTGCTACGCACATTCTGTGCTATGCACATTCTTCTCTCATAGACAAGACCAAGGAGAGAGAGAGGTTGGTAGGGCATTGCGTCAGGCATCCAGGAACTGATGCTAGGCAGAATGACACTCAAGGACACAGTCAGGAAAGAAAACATGGCATCGCAGCTAAGAACAAGAGTTGTTTCCCGAGTTGGTGATGGCTAGAACCACCTAGGATCAAAATAAACAAATGCACTCGCCTTATCACCTCCTGCTGATTTGACCCCACTGAATGCTCATGTTTATGCATTATGCATGTTTGGAAATATCACAGCCTATTAGTATTGTAAACAGCATGGGCGAGACAAAGCGAAGATGTGTTTACGTACGGCGCTGAAATACAAGCTATCATTATGTCCGCACGTGGCACTATCATTATCACCATAACATACGACATGCATACGCCAGCGTGGTCTCTGACGTATGTTAGCGTTGCTATCAACAGCTGACTCATACATGACACCGTGGCAGATGGAGACATCAGGGGAGTAATGGAGCCTGAAGCCAGACCGGAACACGTTATAGCCTAACACTCATTTTGTTGGTGATGTGTGCCAATAACACATGGGAATGTGAGTACATTAATGCTTCATCTATTTGAAATTTTTATCTTCTTTAGATTTTTTGTTCAATGGGTAATTTTTCATGTATATTGGTTTTCAACAGGTGGTCCAGGGACCACCAGTGGTCCTTGAGAGGGTGGTCCCCAGGTGGTCCCCAGCTAAGTTGGTTAACCATATGTACTCTTGCGAGCGTAACAATGAAGCCAAATGGAGCCAAATGGACCCACATCCATTTGGCTTCATTTTTACGCTCGCAAGAGTTAAAATATTCATCATCTGTATTCTACACAACTAGAGAACTATAGAGAATTGATCTGTCTGTCTATGTTTGCCTGTTTTGTTTCCACGAATCCAGCTTGGAATTGTGGGCATTGGGCAAAAGCAAAAGAAATCTTTAGTTTTGGTGTCTGTGGCTCAAATTCTGATTACATTAGGTCCTGGTAGCAAAAAGGTTGAAAACCTTAGTATATAAACTTAGTATATACTGGAATTTGGGTCTAATACTCCACTGGAAACGATTGCTGATGTGCAACCTCTTTTTCTCAGCCAGGTCTCAGTGTAAGTTGCGTCATATGTGACCGATCCATGACCGCAGAGAGCAAATGTCCATTTCTCAGTGGATTTATCATCTATGAAGGCTAGAAAAACAAAACAAATTGAGCCCCCATGAACATTGCGAAAATGTGGGGAAAATTCACGAGAGCCCCAAATCCATACGACCTCCATCCAATAACATGGGATGGCATAATGAGGCAAAACTACCTAAAATGAATTCTGCTTTAAATAGCATGTGACATGGCAAATTAGGTTTTCATTATACCGATTCCATTCCAAGCATTAGTTTTGCTAAAAAAAAAAAAAAAAACCTTGGCCTTGAATGGCCATATAGACGTCATGAACTTGCACTGAGGTTCTCTACATTTGAGCACATTTTGGCTTATTGTGCCTTACCATGTTTATTTGATGGAGGCCATACGGATTTGGGGCTCTCATGAATTTTCCCCGCATTTTTTCAATTTGTTTTGTAACCTTCCTAGATGATAAATCCACTGAGGAGCAGACCTTTGCTCTCCACGGTCACGGATCGGTCAGATACAACCCAGCTAGTGTGTTAGCCTTTCATTATCGCGTGAACGCTGCGATGCGGCTCACTGTGATCCAACACGCTGACCGGTTCTCTCCCCTCGGACACTCTGACCTGTCTAATGCGTGCATAGAATGGGGCATGAGCTTAGTCTGTTGCTCTGCCCAAGTTGGCAAACAGAGTGTAGCACCCAGGATTATGTTAGATTCAATCAATCAAACTTTATTACAGACGCATGGTCCATAGACATGTAAAAAGACATACAAACACAAGTACGGACAGAGGCAGACAATGTCTACATAAAATCATAAAATCCAACTGTACAGGCTAACACGACAATGGTTCCACAGTTTGGAAACAAATCTGACTGAGCTCAATGCTGGGTTCGTCAGAATTAAAACAATGCTGTTGTCAGAATCTGACAACCTACACATACATCTGTACATGAGGTTCCTCAGCACAGCAGAGCAGGTGGGTACACCAATACAAACAAACATTTCACTTGCACTGCTGCAGCGTGGCACTTTAAGCACCAGTCTCAAAGCATAAGCCACATTGAGTTTCTGCACTGCTCTTTTTGTAGCATCTCCACAGATGGGCAGTATACATTGGTGTACAAAAGGTTTTAAATAAAGTGGCCTTCACCTGGGCTGAACACAAATTCTCATAGAATGTAGAGAGTCATGTGCATCGGCTGTACATATGCAGGGATCCAACCATGAGGTTGTGTGCCACGCCTCACTGATATAAGAGTAGCTGTCAACAGGCAACAGTAACTTACTGGACAGAATCAATCCACTCTCAGTACAGAACTGTATTAAGTGTTTTGCAAACAAAGAGTTGACATCAGAAATGTCAGAGTTCATATTGACTCATGGGTGAGAAAATGGGTTGCAAAATAGTGGGATTAAATAGTGAAAAAAATCACACCTGTGTGAAGTGAGGGGTGCTCTAATCAACAATGATGGCGGTCCCTTTATTGGCCAAGGGTTCCAATATGCACAAATAAGCCATAGAAAGACGGAAGACTGAGCTTGAGAATCACATGTAAACACATAATAATAGTGATAGTAATTATCAGAGCAGGGCAGGGTTCTTGAAGACTTACACATTGTATTGTCAGTACCTGGACTTGAACCCTCAGCCTTTTGGTCCTAAGCTTGGAACTCTACTGACTGAGCTCTACACCCTTAATAATTTGTGGACTGCTTGGTCCCTTAAAAAACACAAAAATAAGAAGGGACCTAGTCCACTGCATGGACTGCTTGGTCCCTTAAAAATAACTGGATCAGCACTCGTTAGAGTGCTGACACACACACACACACACACACACACACACACACACACTCACTCACTCACTCACTCGTGGCAGCGGCCCCAGGCCATGATGCTATGGTGTAATTACCAATAATCTGTCACACATCACAACAGTCGATGGCGTGAAATCCGGACGCTCTGCATTCATTCATGCACACATCCTAATGAGTATCAATCACAACACTGAAATATTAATCACCTCGCCTGATGCCAGATTCCCTGAACCGTGCATATACAATATGCTTATGTTTGCCCCAGCCTTGTCAGGCCACAATTTACTAAACGAGATGCAGGTAATAGCTCTTTAGGGATGAGTCGGCACAGAGAGGCCACGCGGGAATTGAAAAAGGTCACCGGTTCGACGCACTACGCGTCGAATTGTCCCTGAGCGAGATACTAGCGAAAGATCCTTTCAAACAGGCAGCGATTAAAGCACTTAGTAATTCACTGACAATGGGACCTGCGTTTAGTTTTTGGGTGTGCTTTTGTGTGTGGATTTGTCTATGAGTGCATGCAAGTGTCTTAGCTGTGATTGGACCATAGCAGTTTGGGGAGGGGCTTACGGCAAGGTCTATTGCTTTGCATTTGGTACTGGTTCTCAATGTGGGGTCTGGCAACACCGATACTTTTTACAATAGCTTTTGCTTTGCAATATCCCTCTGCTGCAATGTAGTAGCGGAGACCCCCCTATCTCTCAACAGTTCATCGACAGCCTTACATAAAGCGATGGAGGAGGGGGTAGGTGTCTGGATGGTAGTTCAAAGGTGAACATGTTCCCTGAGGACCATCACTGAGTCATAGCCATCACTGTTTGATCAGCGAGGTGTGGAGACCCCCCCCTCGACCTCTTCACTACGTGTCTCACACACAGTGAGCCCGCACACACACACACACACACACACACACACACACACACACACACACACACACACACACACACACACACACACACACACACACACACACACACACACACACACACACACACACACACACACACACACACACACACACACACACACACATCTACACGCACGCAAACACTGTGGTCGGGCTGCCTTTCAGCACATATGGGCCCAGTCTTGGAAAGAATCTCCTGGTTAATCTGAGAGTATATAGCTGGCCACCACAGGGACAGCAGCAGAAAGTGCAGTGGAAGCGTCTTTGAGTACCTTGCTATATAAATTGTACATATTATTATTAGTGGTTTTGGGTCGGCTATTTTAAAAAGGGTGCAGAGTATATAGAGCTGATGTGTGTTTAATAATGAGTGGGGTAATAATAATAATAATAATAATCACTAGAAAAGTCTAAAACAGGTCTAAACCAGGCCACGTCAGGCTGTGGCCTCCTGGTGGTGCTATAATAGGCCAATGTTAAAAGACTGCCATTTCTTCTTATGATTTTGTATTTTGGATGATTTGGGGCATTTTAACAAGCTATATATGGCTATAACAAGCCATTGCTAATGGAACAGCATCTTTTTCTCAGCAAAGTATGAAAGTGCATCAAAGATTTAATGTAAATTGCCTGCTGCGTTCATCATTTGGTGCATTTTGTTGTAAGCAGTCCAATCTTGCACATTTTGAAAGTGAATTATAGGTAAGTAGGATGGAATATCAAATGTGGGGCACATCCGCCATGAGCACATGACTGTAGAGATACTGTGTAAAGAATTGTGGGATTTTTGGACAGAATCTGGATGAGTAATATGAAAAAACGTGTTTTTCAAATAGCGGCCTCCTGGTGGCACTATAAAAGAGCTGAAATGGAAAATACAGGTCAAAGGTTCATCTGTGTTCTCTAAGGAGTGTACACATGCAACATTTCATGCAGATCGATCAGGCATACGGTTCCGGAGATTAGCTGGTAACGGACACACACACGCGCACGCACACACACACACACACACACACACACACACGCATGGCTGAGGGAACATGGGGTGCTGGGGGGCTGGAGCACCTGCTCCCCTCAAACACAGCACCCCCTCAGACAGGAGCTACAAGCACCCCCTCCACCAGGCACAGCACGCCCCAAAACAGGAGGATAAAAATAACATAAAATAAAAATATATATATTATCAATAATAATAAAACATGTCACTTTATTATAATGGAGACTAAAATAAAATATGCATTTTTGGTGGTGTGTTTGTTTTTATATTCATCATTACCTCTGCTCGGCTGCTGACGCTGTTTCCGGCTATTTACGGCTATTTTCGGTTACCTTTCCTTTACGCACGGTGCGCGCCGTTTGAATCCACCGGTCAGCTGGGCCTAACAGTGAGTGTTGTGTTGTCAGTCAGCATGGCTCAGAAGCGGATAAGTGATTTCTTTGGTGGGCCCAAGCCCAAAACAAAAGTTGTTCGTCCCAGCAGCAGCAATGTACAGGGGACGAGTGCTAACTTTGTTGAAAGGGATGATAATGTCGTGGAGTTGTCGGAGGGAGAGGAGGAGGAGGTCGAGCAGCACCAGTGCTGTTCAGCAGGGATGAGGGAATTCATCGCCGTCACCCCGGAGCGCAAGAGCACCTTTGGAATATAACGTAGGCTAAAGCCTTTACTATTTAACTATAATATTTCTCACTAATATTTACGAATATGGGAAATATGCGAGAAATAATATAGTATTAACTAATTACTATGGCCGCCGTGCCAACTGAACTGCTGCCTGCTGCTGAAATTTAACGTGAGATATTATGTATTGTGTTCTGTTCGATTCTGACGGGGAGGGCTGTGTGATGATGATGATGATGATGATGATGATGATGATGATGTGAACACACGGGTCGCCGAACCCAAGCGCGCTGCGCTGTCAACTTGTTGCTGTTGGGACGTATAAAAATATACCTCCTACTGGACCTCAGCTCCTCTGTTTAGCCTATAATTTATATTTTTTGCGCCTTGCTAAATCTCATGTGGACTAAATAGGCATATGCCCGTTTATGATGGTTTGGAACTGTCAGTTGTTTGAGTTTGTGTTGCTGTTGAGCGTTTGTTGTGATTATATATCCTGCGTGAGGATTCTGTAGGCCTATTCATTCAGCCTATATGTTCAAAACAAGTGATTTATGTAGGCCAGGCCTAATAAATATGCTATTTCACATTATAGGCATCTTGTTCATAACTTGTGTGTGGAGAGGGAAATTAAAGAGTACTTTAACACGCAAAAATGCGCGTGCATGAAACGCGTGCACGCGCATTTTTGCGCACCCCCGCTTCCATGCTCAGCCCCTGCTACTGTAAAATAGTTCCCGCGGCCATGCACACACGCACACGCACACGCACACACACACACACACACACACACACACACACACACACACACACACACACACACACACACACACATGTAGTGTGATTAAGAAGAAGAATAAGTACAAGAAGAAGAAAGACATTGGATTGGTTACTGAATGTACTAACTTTCTTCCAATGAGAAAGAGTGATAAAAGCTTGTGAGCAGCCCTGCTCACAAGCTTTTATCACTCTTTCTGATGAGCCTACATGTATAGCACGATAATACACGTTTGTGTCCCTTGCAGTGTTGGGACATGTGCACTACGTAACTCAATATATTACATAATATATTACCAAAATGCAGTAACTTGTAATATAAATATATTACTTAACAAAAACAATCTAATATATTATACTTTTCTTTCTGCATTACTGCATTACTTTCAATATTACTTTCTGTCAATCTGTCTCATTGAAAATGTTCTTGTGAAATTTTCTTGACAACTGCAGAAGTTAAATACCGGTAATTACTTATTTTCTATAATTTGTCATCAAATTATTTATTCAGGAGGACGTTTTTTCAAGTTGATTTCATATGGATTTCCCAGATAGCCAAGTGCGCTTGCTTTATTGTAGCTATGCCACTGGCCTACACAACATTTGATTAATAGTGACACTAAATATTTAATTATATATTTTTGCACAACATTTTTCTTTTAAGTAATATGTAATAGTAATATTAATATATTACACTTGCTCAGACAGCAATATTGTAATACAATATATTGCTTTAAAATGAAGGTAATAAGTAATAAGTAATACATTAACAAGGTATAGTAATATTCCCAACACTGGTCCCTTGGCACCATCGCGTTAATTATGGACAATGCAGCTGGCACCGTCCTCAAGCGCTATCTTACGGCCGCACTACCTGCAGCACATTGTTGCAGGATCCCCTCGAAGACGAGATGCGACATCTCAAGGGGCTATCCTTTCCACAATAAAGGTTATATACATTATGACAACTCTGTTATTTGTGGCTGCTATGTTCTTAGCAGGCTACCCCCCAAAATTGCTATCTTGCCCAAACACGTTTGAGAAAGTCAGAGCGGATTAGGAAAAGCCGAATCTGTTTAGTAGTAGAGCGCCCCCTTAAAGTCTACCTCAGTCATGCCTAAATTCTCAGCAAATCTCTGTGATTCTAATTCCCCTATCAATTCCTATCTATTATAGTACAGTGCTACTATAGAGTGTGGTGACCGTATAAGGAGTTCCTCCCTGTTCCCAGTGAGCCCCTGGGGTCATAAATCCCAAAGTTTCACATTGGGATTTGGTAAAAAAAAAAAAGCCTTCCTCCAGTCAGGATGAGAAGGGCCTTCCTCCAATAAGAATCAAGTGGGAGGGCTTCCCCACGCGTTAGAGTGTGTGCATGTGCACATCTAGTTTCTGGGGGTAACCGAGGGTTTTCCAAATCACTGAATGCTCTTAAACATGCAGTTGTGGCCTTAGGGGACAGAAGGGTAGTGGATGGATGGTGCATGGTTCTGGGTCTCCAGCTACTGCTTATTAATAGTCTAGGGGGCCAAGATAGGCAATATATGCAGTAAATAATCTGCGTGTACTGCGTGATTATTTTGATGATTCATTCATTGATTATTTAATTTGACTTCGGTCTATTACGCAGACCCATGCCTAATGGGATTTTAAAACAGTATTTTGGATATCGGATTCAAGAAATGTACATAAACATCAGCAGTAGCTACATAGACAAGTGTGCTGAGAGAGAGAGAGAGAGAGAGAGAGAGAGAGAGAGAGAGAGAGAGAGAGAGAGAGAGAGAGAGAGAGAGAGAGAGAGAGAGAGAGAGAGAGAGAGAGAGGCCATCTGGGAGTCATTATAAGGTCTCTGGTTAGCCCACTGGTGCGTCCAGTCTGTGTCAAAGTGTCTGACCAAGAAACATGAAGCCTCCACTGCTCCACAGATGCTGTGAGCGGTGCCAGCCCACTGCTCTGAGAATAGGGTGAAAACATTGTGTTGGGAGCTTGTTACTTGGCAGAGATATGGTATAGAAAAGAAAACGAGGTCAATATGCAGATCCAACACAGAACCAGGTTTGTGATGCTTTTTTAAAAGCTTTCTTTGTTGTTAGTTTTTCCAGAAAATAAAACTAATACACACACAAATAAATTCATTCAATAAGTAATTGTATCCTCACTTTATTTATTCTGTCAGTCTCTCCATGCCCTCGATATTCCTCCACCAATTCCTCCACTGTCTGTAATCTGCTATATCAGTCTTGAGTTATTAGTGATCGCCTTTTTTCTGCGATTACGAGAGTCTTTACTATGTATTGGTCTCCTGGTTGGACCGATTCTTCTATGCATCCCATGTATAACACCAGATACAATCAAGGAACATCATAACCGACAATCTCACATACAACAGTGTGTATTTTTTGGGCAATTCCAGAAAATGTGTGAATGATCAGGGTTTATGTGGTGTGGTGTTTAAGGGGAGTGGAGTCTGTGGAGTCTTAAGCTGTTTGCTTTTGAGATTGGTGTTTGGTGGGTTTGGTGGATTGGTTTTTGTGGTGTTTGGTGGGCCAGTCTGGGCATTTAAGGGGGCATTGCCCCCCCCCATGCCCATGCCTAGATCCGCCCCTGTTGGGACTTATAAACAAATCAAATTCATGCATGTGTGTGTCTGTGCGCGTGTGTGCATGTGAAGGTCCATGTATAGTAGAGGACGTCTGTTGATAACCACTGAAGCCATTCATCTCACTGCTGTTTTCCCCATGCCTAATTTGCACTTATTTATGTGCCATTGTGGTACAGCCGATCTACAAGTCCAAAAAGCACCAAAGGCAAAGTGTTGTAAGATTTGTAGATCCAGGCTATATGTTCCACACGGGATGTGATAGGAATCAGTCAATATGCTGTTTGTTGGTATGTGTTCCTCTGAGGTTGTGTTTTTATCTGTGTTTGCTCATCTGGAGACGCGGTAAAAGGCTCTCTGTGTGTGTGTGTGTGTGTGTGTGTGTGTGTGGGGGGGGGGGGGGGGGGGGGGGGGGGGGGGGGGGGGGGGGGGGGGGGGGGGGGGGGGGGGTGCATAAATAAAGTAGTATTTGCATGCTCCCTCACTGCAGTGCATATCTTGCTAGCGCTATCTTGCTATTGTTTTTGTTTTGTTTTTTCAAAATCACCCAAATCACTGAATTCCCTTTAATGTGTATGTTTTTAAATAATAATAATAATAATAATAATCAAGTCTAAGCGCAGAAAACTGGAAATACTTTGGCAAGGTGAGACATGGCATTTCAGGGTCACATTGATGTCCCTTTGTGGTCCCCCCAAACTGGTGTATGTGTGTGTGCGTCTGTGTGTGTCCGTGTGTCTGTGTGTGTGTGTGTGTGTGTGTGTGTGTGTGTGTGTGTGTGTGTGTGTGTGTGTGTGTGTGTGTGTGTGTGTGTGTGTGTGTGTGTGTGTGTGTGTGTGTGTGTTTGCTGCCGTGTGTGTCTGCGTCTGACCTTTTTCTCCGAAGATCCACCTCTTGTGCATGCTGGTGGTGAAGAAGATAGGAGCCTGGGTTAAACACATCAGGAAGTCTGTGATGGCCAGGTTGATGATGAACATGTTGGCCGGGGTGCGCAGGGTCCGGCTCCTGAACACACACACACACACACACACACACACACACACACACACACACACACACACACACACACACACACACACACACACACACACACACGGACACACGGACACACGGACACACGGACACACGGACACACGGACACACACAGACGCACACGGACGCACACGGACGCACACACACGAACGCATGCATGTGTATTTAGTCTCATTTGTTGTTAAAATCAACAATATACAGTATTTGACAGTATTTGAGAGACGAAATCCAGCAACGTCCTTGTCTTATTGTTTCTAGGCTAGTTTCCTGGTCGCAGTCGTGGCTATAGGTGTTTGTGGTTGCGACGAGTGAGCAAGCTGGTCGTGACTTCTTGCTTATGGGCGTGACTATAGTTTATAGGTCAGGGGAAACCTTGACCCTAAACATAACCCTTATCTCTAACACTAACCACAAGAACGTATCAGTGCATGTTCACCAACCTGGCTGTCCCACAGAGCCCAGGAGGTGCAGGGTAAAGTCCCCTCCCCCCTTCTGCGCTTCAACTTGGTTATTATTATTTAAAAAGGTAAGTAAATACCCTTGCCAGGCCATGATGTCATGAGGCCCAACTAAGCCATGAGGCCCATAGGTCTGGAGCCTTATCTCCTGTTTCTGTAGCGTGAGGTGGCTCTGATGAACAAGTACACCAAAAATACCCTTCTCTGGACACAGCAGAGCAGATGCTTCATGTGGTATTAGTAGCCTTACTAACCTATACCCAGGGGTGTAGTGGAGGGGGGACGGCGTCCCCCCACTTCTCACATCTAAAATATTTTTGGGGCAAAAGTAGGCCTATGTTTTTGTCTTGTCATTTACTTTTATGGATACAATTAGGCATTGTAAACAATCTTTCTCAATAGCGTGTCTGTGTGTGTGGCGCCGGTGCACGCAAATGCGCACGCAAATGCAAGTCTGCATGCACGTGTCTTAAATAAGTTTTTATTTTAATATGTCATTAATATACCTTAGAGGTGTTGTGTGGACAATGGTAAAAAAGTTCCCCCATTCTGTGTTTCCTAGAAATGGAGGTCTGAAAAAAAATCATTAGCATGGTGAAATACATCTTGATGACATCATCAAGATGTGTTTCACCATGTTAATGGGTTTTCTTTTTTTTTTGAGAGTGTACAAAGGGAACCAAATGGACCCGCTAGGGTCCATTTGGTTCACATTTGTACACTCTCAGAAAAAAATAAAATGGGTGGAATAAATTCCCCTTTAAGAGGCGTCCCCCCACTTCTAAAAGTACCACTACAACACTGCCTATACCTGCAGAAGGCGTACATCACCAGGAAGTTGCCCACCATGCCGGTGATGCCCACCGCCAGGATGACGAAGCCGATGGTGTAGTGGGCGTGGGCCGGGACGTCCACCGTGGGGAAGGGGTGCCTGGGTACCATGGGGACCTGTGGGGCGAAGGGGGAAGTGAGATTGAACGGTGGGGCAGCAGAGAAGTAGTCGTAGATGAGCCCTTCATGCGATGCTTACTGAAGTGTAATCGATTGTCATGGAGCTATAGCATCGCTGCAGGGAAAGTTAGACGTGGATAATTTGTTATTAAATAGCCTGACATGCACGCACAGCATGCACACGTAGAGAGTAAACGCACAGACATAAGCGCGCGCGCACACGCAAAATGTGCATGCAAGCACACGCACAAAACAAGCTGTCCATTTCAGATTCACATTAGAACAGAGTGGGTTCTGCTGAGCTATGCTGAGCCCAGACAACCTTCTCTGTGTGACGGTTACATTAAACCACCTGTTACAACCTTATATGGAGTCTAGCCTAAGGAGACACACAGACAGACAAAATGTTGAGAGGCCTACAGCGTTAAAAGCCAATAGAAATCCCATTGCTGTGTTGTCTCCCAAACACAGCTGGGTTTGACTGAACAGTTAGTCAATTTTGAAACTCCCTTCAACTCTCACTACTTACCCAGAGGGTATTCCCAGACCTGTTTGCATATTGTTTTCGCATACCACCTCCTTTGAAAAGAAGGTTGACGATATTAGGAATTACCTGGATGTTCATGACCTGAGGAAAGCACATTCATAACTAAAACATCTAAAAAACTATATTACACGCATAAGAACTGTTTGAAAATGAACACATCATCCCAACCGTTTCCTTCATATGAAGAATCAATTGACTATAATGTTACTGTAACTGCTGCTGATTAGTTAAAAATGCTAGAAATAGACTACCAAATAAGAGACCATGCTAGTAGTAGGCCTACTGCATTATTTTTTAAAGTCATGAATAAATGAATGAATGAATGAATGAATGAATGAAGGAAGGAAGGAAGGAAGGAAGGAAGGAAGGAAGGAAGGAAGGAAGGAAGGAAGGAAGGAAGGAATGGGTTAAATAAAATATATTTGCTAAAAACGTAATTAACATCCAATTACCATAAACAAAATGAATATCCATAATAATCAGGAATATGAAAACAGCGCATCAAACATCATCATCATTAACCAAACCCCTGGTATACCTGGGGAGAATATATCAAAATAGCCGTTCTACAATGTGACGTCCGTGTTGTGACGTGCATGTGTCTCATAATTGGTGGAATCCTTATATTCTCGTGAATATAATCTACTGCAACTGATTCCTTTTCTCCTTACGTGATGCGCTGGGTGATAGAATTAATCAGAATTGTGTGCATGTGTGCTCAAGTGTGGGCCTGTGCAATACATTATGGGATAGATTTGCTTCGCCGAGTGAATGTAGCGACCATCAGATGGTCGCTACAATTCCAGGTGCATTGTGGGAAATTTCAGTCCACCATATTAGGTATCGTACAATAACTACATATTCAGACACTCAAACAAAATGGCGGAAGCCCAAAGCAGGGCCCTATATGAGGAATAGGGAATTATGAATGATTGATTCGAACAGAGCCCAAAACTATCACCCCCCCCCTGCCCCTGGGTGGTTTACAAAAAATATGCAAACTGGTCTGGGAGTACCCTCTGGGTAAACAGCGAGAACCAGACAGACAGAGACAAAACAACAGATTAGACTATGGATAAGGGTTAGAAATAACCAGACAAAGAATACAAAAAAGTTACAGTTTAAGAATGTAAAAAAATATATAGGAGAACAGAAAAACAGGTGAAAAGGATTAAAGTGTAAACAAAGTTAAGGAAGGTTAGCAGAAGCAAAATGCAGGTAAACAACCAAAGTAGTAAAGAAAGGAGATTAGAGCGGAAAGAGGCAGCTACTGTATAAAGAGATAGATTATAGAGGGTTGTTAAAGTATACAGTAAGTGCGAAAACTGAGTTATCTACTCTACCTGAGTGTAAATCCAGGTATGACGTGTTTCCTCTATGTGGTGCTGAGACCGTGGGTTAGTGAGTATTGGTCTGGGAGCAGCAGAAATGCTGCTGGAGAGCTTTGCTTAGGCCAAGGCCCTCTTTTGATTTAGCCAATAGGTGCAGAGTAAGAGGTGTGGCCACTTAATCAAGACGCTCCCTTTTAGAATGCACTGAATGGGTTGATCGATTACAACGAACGAAGGATGAGCTAATATTTTAGAAATAATTCAACAATACAAATTACAATAGTCTTGAGGATTCATTTACTTTTACTCCGTGGCTCCCAGTGACCTCCACAAAGTGGTCGGAACTAGTAATTAATATTCACCAAAACCGACTCCTACCACAGGACTCTGGCAATCAATTAATGCAGTTGACACCACCATATTAATGGAGAGTAAGCATTTCATACAACTTAAGTTCCAAAAATTGGATCTATCCCTTTAACTATACAGCAACAAAAAGCAGGGCACAAATCCAGGGGAAATACATCTGGCGGATGTTTTCCGATAGACACTTCCGCAGATAGCTTCTCTGCCTTAGGTTAATTATGATCAGGCTTTTCTCTTGGCAGGTGAGTAAGCCTAGCTTACCACCGCAAAAAGGGTTCATCAATCAGCACATGGAGGTGAGGGTCGGATGGCAAATTGTCTTTTGTACAAAAGGGCACTCTCAGGCTTTTATGCCAGCTGCTGGCTGATTGAGAAATGAGGGCCCAGGTGTCCACTCGACACCAATCCACTCCTCTAATCTCCACTCCACCCAAATCACCAAATTGGGCACTGAAAATACACGGAGGATTAACACACCATACAGTATGAGGCCACATGGGGCCGAAAAACACCACCGGAAGTCAAAGTCGTATGATTAGTCCCACACAGTTTTGACCCATCGCTTGGAGTGAGCCGCAGTGTGTGCAGCGTTCAGGAATCATTTCTTGATTTGACCTACAATCAAATCAAGAAATCAAGGGAGGGAGGCATTTTTACGGTTTTTGGTATAACCGTCTGGGAATCAAACCCCAACCTCCCCAGTTCAGGACGGACAACCACAAGGCCACTGCCAGGGTAAAAAAATAAAAATAAAATACACCACCAGAGATTGAGACACAGACAGACATAGAGAGACAGACAGAGAGAGAAACTTATACTGCACTGATCATCACACTGAAATTTGAAGCGTCAGATGGATCCCCGACACCACTAGATAGAGGACTGGTTCCCAACCTGTGGGTCCTGACCCATGGTGTGGGTCAAGGGAGGCTTCAATTGGGTCATGAAACCAGCAGACCAATAGACCAATAGTGCGATAGACCAGTGGTTTTCAACCATTTTGATACCAGGCCCCACTATTTATTCAAAATTTGAGCCAGGGAGCACCATTTGATGAGCCCCACTGAAAAACTAGATTTATATTGCTTTTGTCCACAATTCCAGGCTGGATTTGGAAAACAGACCAGTCAAACATACAGATCAAAATAACCATTCATCTTCTACATTCTCCAGTTGTGTAGACTTTTGCTAATTCACATGATGAATATATTAACTCTTGAGAGTCTAAACATGAAACCAAATGGACCCGCAAGGGTCCCTTTGGTTTCATTGTTACGCTCTCAAAGAGTTACACCTGGTTAACCAACTTTCCATCATTTAGCCTGAGGACCATCTGGAACTCTCTCAAGGACCACTGGTGGTCCCCAGACCACTGGTGGAAAACCACTGCGATAGACCTATAGACCTATAGACTAATGTGCAACAGCCATGCACATTAGTTTTAGTGTTGTTTGAGCGAACATGTGTTTAAATTCGTGTCTTCTTCAATGAACCTCATTCTCTGAGCTAAACTCAAATAACTTGTGTTGGCAATGATCTGTTTTTCAAACTGAACATCCCTAAAAACTTCAAACAAGTCCATGATGTTCAAAAGGCCGGGTAACTTCAAAATCCTATTCGTATATGCTTTGAAATGTTCCTAAATTATTCTGCTCTTTTTGTAAAATGATCAGAGGAGTTATATTACTCTTATATGAGTTGCCCTAAACTTCAAAAGAGTAACTATAATGTGGTAAAACCAGAGTAGAGTAACTTTCAGTGTGATGATCTGTTTGTTTGTTTGTTTGTTTTGGAAGTTTCAGCACCCTCTGCTGGACAGATATGTGGTCAAATGAAGGCACCACTGGCAGAAACCTTGTATCTCCAATATTACAATATTGTCTATCCTGTGAATTAACGCCATGCAAAAGGAGGGAACTTAGCAGTTCTAAACGCTAAGAACACATCCTACCGCATCACATCATGATGTGAGCTTGCAAATCAGCTATTCTGGCTATTTTGGGGGGGGAAAAATAAAGTGAAATCTTACAAATCAGCGATATTTTAAAACAATTTAAAGTGTTATACATAAGCAATGAAAGGTATCAACAAGAGGTTGTGACTGTACAAGTCCATTGAACATTCCAGGCAAACGATGTTTTCTATTCAACATCACTGGTGGTCTAATATATTTCATACTGTACCCCGGTAACCTCGTTCAAGAGATTTGCATAGTCATGCAGGTGTTGACACTAAGGTCTCCGAGGCACTTGCCCATCGGGCAAGTGCAAATCAGGTTCTACTTGCCCTCAGGTCATGGTCACTTGCCCCCCAAAAAATATATTGTAAATTTTGCATTTAAGTATACTTCCTACTTGGGTGCTTTAAACCAGGGGTTTTCAACAGGTGGTCCGGAGACCACTAGTGGTCCCTGAGAGGGTTCCAGGTGGTCCCCAGTTAAGTTGGTTAACCAGATGTAACTCTTGAGAACGTAAAAATGAAACCAAATGGACCCTTGCGGGTCCATTTGGTTTCATTTTTACACTCTCAAGAGTTAAAATTCATCATCTTAATTTACCCAGGTCTACACAACTAGAGAATGTAGAAGATTAATGGTCATTTTGATGTGTATGTTAATTTGCCTGTTTTGTTTCCCAAATCCAGCCTGGAATTGTGGGTAGCTAGAAAGCAGGGAAAGACACAGAGGCAGAGTGCAATGACTGCCTTCAAGACAAATTTATCTTGTGTTGTGTTATAGTGCACTAAGTTGCACACTTGCCCGATCGGGCAACCAGGTAGCAGTCTTCACTTGCCCCACCATTTTTTTTTACTTGCCCCGGGCAAGCGGGCAAGTGTTAGTGTCACCATACAGCAGCAATCTGTATGACAGGCAATGCAGGCAAATTCAGCTTATTCTGTTATTATTAATGGTGTCATTAACGGTGTTGGGACCTGTCCTCTAACACCCAGTTAGAGGACATGTTTTTTTAATCATCAGTCTCAGGTCAACTGAAGAACAACTGTATGCTGTAATTATGCAGGTTGTCTTGTATGTATTGTGAGCAGCATGGTACCATACATACTGGTACAACTATATGGTTTACTGCACCAGTATTATGGCTACTACCATGGACAACAGAAGTTTAAATTAAGTCAAACGGGAATGCACTTCAAACGGTATCTTGCCATCTTTGCTCTGCACAATGCATTCAGTCATATACTGTATTGTATATTTCATCACTTTTATTTTGTCTGACATATTTTGGTGTGGCATTAAGATTATTGAGGACGTTATCCAAACATACAGCTACAGTACTACATCCTACAGCCAGTGGTGGAAGTAGTACTCACATGTTTTACTTACAGTATAAGTACCAGAATAATACCAGAATGACAAAGTGTTGTGGGCTTGTAGATCGAAGGCTGCCTGTTTGCAATAATCTCAATCTACAAAGTAACTAGTACTAAAGCTGCCAAATAAACTAAAAGTACAATATTTACCACTGGGATTTAGTGAAGTAAAAATAAAACCCAGTATGTAATTAAATACAGTACTTGAGAATAGAATAGAAGATAGTCACTTTACACCACTGTTTATAGCTCCGCATTGCATTTCACTTTCAAGGACTCAATGTAAAACATGGTTTTACACAAACAAATCAAGACAATAGAGCACAAAAGTCCTTGACGTCAGCCGGTCATCCCCTGGCCCTGTGCCGCGGAAGTTGTTCTCTATGGAGAATAACACATGGGTCATCTTAAAATCAGCTCATATACTGTAAGCATTGTGGTCCAAAAAAAGAATCAAACTCTCTCGGCTCTATTGTCAGAGTGGTGTCTGTCTCGTAGTGATGACACAGTAGTCAGTTACTCATATTTGATGTTTCCGGCGAACATTCACACATTTGGTGGCAGTGCCATTCGTACGTACCATATCAATACATATCGATACATTGATACTGACATGATCATAAATTGTCGAATTTATTTGACTTGTACAGACAAATAAATGTTTGTAGGCTGTCAGAGTTAACATCAACACTGATTTTTACAATAAAAGATCGAGGTCCCAGAGATAGAAATGTCATTAAATGGGTGCCCGTAGAATGTCAAACTGGAGGGTCCTTGAAATGAAATGGGTTGAGAATCGCTGCAAGAACTGCACAAATCTTCTCATCACAAGAAGATTTGTGAGATGAAAAGCTTTGAGAAACACTGGTCTACACATTACAGAATTATAGAATGTAGAATAAATGCCATTTCGCTTGCCGCTTTGATCTTTCCTAGAATACTACCACATCAGCGACAACAAAAGCCTTGGGGTCTGAGAGGCTAAATCTCATCAAACGGTGGTCCGTGGCTCAATTGCACACAAACACATTATAAACCTTGATGTGAAAACATTGGAAACCAATGCTGTTTGTCTGGTCTGCTTTCTGGGGGCCTCCGTGATCTCAGATTCCGTGTCATGCTTTCACAGATAATCTATCACAGAGAGCAGATAGTCCAGGAGCCGACGGCTGATTTTGAGCTGAACCCGGTTTTCCTCACGTAAAAGTTTTTTCTCAACTAATTCTGATAGCTTGGAGGGATCACCTCTTGAAATCTTTTTTTAGTTATTACCGCTTAATGCACGAAATACAAGAAAAATCCAGCCAAAATAGTTTTATGATATTTAATGCAAAAAATACAATGTTTATTAATGTGTACACGCACAATTATGTGTTTAATTTATGATTAATGTGTTATTAATTAATGCATATTAACCCCTTTGTGTCCCAAAACCCCAACATGCCAAAAAATATATATGTTTTGAGATTGTACGCTCAACAATCATGTCAAATGTATCAGATTTGCCTTCTAGAATCTGTATTGGTGAAACTGTAGCAAATTTATTTTCATTTTCTTGCATATTAACCCTTTCCGCCCATCTATCTTAAGCGTCTCGCAAGAAACATCCAAACATTGAACACAAAATAGGGTTATGTGATTTTAATTCATGCAAAGATACTTGGCATGTGGTCATCACACCAGTTGTCAATGTAGACACATCCGTGCAAAGATTGTGTGACCATGTGTTCATGTGTAGAGCCATTTCCACCTTCTACGATGTCACTCCAGGTCAGAAGGGATGCTACAGATGTCACTGTCATTGATGGATCATGTCTTTGGACCATCTACGTAGCTGATAAGAACCACATAACTGTCAAACAATAATGTCTGCCTAATCTTTGACTACTGGGCACTCTGATTACAATATCAGGTCAGTCAATCACCAGAGATGTCACTAAGGAGGAGTAACCTATCATGACATATCTCCTCCTGTTATCATGACATATCTCCAAATCACAACACTGCTCAACTAAAGCTCTACTTCTATCTGGAGGTCTGACTTCCGCAGTCTCTTCATCTTCCTCAGGCTATAGACATTCCGGACAAGTGTCTATTCATGGGGCTCATCTGTAGTCCTCCACCAGCCATGTTTAGGACCTCACAAGTGAGATGTCTGGTTAGGCTTTCATTTGGTCTGGTTAGCCTAATCAGAGACAGATGAGACTCATGAATAGCTGTTCTGCTAAGTAAACTATGGGGGAAAATAGTCTACTACTCTACTACAAGATTATATCTAAAGTTTACAAACCTGTCTCAGGTGACATTTGTCCAATTATAAAGTACGTATGTAAAAGTGATAAGTGCTGGTGTGTACACTCACAATACGCCTGAAATAGTTCATTCGCAGGAAAGGAGATATGATGGACAACTTGACATGACCACTTCCAAATAATCATTTATTTTGGAATGCAAATTTATTGCATTTGCATTGATTAATGTATTTCATGGGCTTTTGCTGTGTTAGACTCTGCAATCAAATATATTGTAAATATCCGCACACATGGACAAGCACTTTTTTATGGGATTTGGGGGGAGTTTGGTACATAAAGGGATTAATATGCAATAATCAACAATAAAATAATTATGAATCCTATATTTTGCATATCCACATTAAAAACCCTATACATATTTGATGAATTTAGACATATATATTATATATTACCATAAATGTTTATTTTGGGTGGAGTTTATATTTTGTGCATTAACGGGTTAATAGCTAAAAGTACCCAAGGGATATTATCGCCAGGCACCCTCTTGTGAATGAGGTGACCCCTCATTCTAGAGCTACAAGAATCAGTCGAGAAAAAAAACGATGAAAACCGGGTTCACCCCCACGGCTCCCGGACTAAGAGTCCCACCGGCGAACTGAAGGCAGCATTGCAATACACGGTTAATCCATGATGAAAGTGCTTCAGCAAGCCCTGAACCACCCGGTTTAGGAGTCCAGTCCACACATATCGTGGCCCAGTGGAGCCAAACATAAGCTGATGGCCTGAGAGGCGGAACACCTCTCCTGCACTATAGCCGGGCTGCATTGTTATTCTCAAGGCATACTCAATCTCTCACACGTTTGACTTGTGTGACACACATGTACATAAATTACACACACGGCAGGGAAAACAAAAACACAAAGAGACACGGACAGACGTTTGATGCCCCATGCTGTATATTTCCCTCACCAAAACGGTGACACAAAACACACACACACACACACACACACACACACCATGCCCCCGCGATGAAAGGCTTTGTGGTCAAGGGAGCTGACCTTCAACAAAGGCTCAAGTCAAGCGCTGACGCGTGAGTCACACACCTGAGCACATATGAAGACACATCCTCTGTACGTATTGTACTGAAGCACGACACACATACAGCTGTGTAGAAGTATAGCTTCGCCCACTTGCCTCGGCTATAAACTTTTGAAGTCAGTGCTTTTCATTTCAAGACAAGAACCCCCCGTTTGATGTGACACAGGGCGCGTTAGGCGACGCGTCACTCGGGCAGAATCACATCGCTAATCAGTGGTATTAAGGCTCAGAATTAGTCGTGGGTGGGATTTGGTCGTTCCATATAATAAAAACCAATCTCAGCGTCGATCCCCATTCCCCATAAGAGCAGTCGTCCTTCACTTCTTCAGCCGGACGCACTTAGTATTCAGAGCTCCACTTGTGGTGTCCGAAATGTGTTTTCTTATATTGGTTGATGAGTTCATTATATAATCTCCTAAACACAGCTCCCTATACCGAGCGCAGGGAGTGGGGGAATGTGGAAATGAGTGATTTGGGGAAGCAGCCATGAGTCAGGGTATTTCATCTTCTCACACTCTATATATTATCTTCTCACAAATGAACATGGGATTTATAGGTCCGAGATCAGCCAACGTTTCCCTTTTAAGTTCAACAGACCGGTAAAGATGTTTTGGCACGGAGGAAGAACAATCTGCTTATGCCTGTCAAATTATGGCTTACAGTATACCGGTGATTGCAATTACCAGTAGACAAACATTTTCTGAAATTTGGGCTGTGCAGCGCCGATTGGCTATTTCCATGATATCTTTATTTAAATACAGTACTTATTTCTTCTTTCATGGAGTTGATCACAGTTACTCGCGCATTATTACTTATTTAATGATTTATTTTTACTATTGAGCTAAACTGCCTGCCCATCCATCCATTTTCAACCGATCATCCGTTGTCGGATCACCGGGGCATTAGCCCCAGAGAGCTCCAGACCTCCCTGTCCCGCTTGCTCAAGCAGAGAGACAAAATACAACCATCGCAATTGTGCTGTATGAGCTACATTGTATTAACAGTATATACTCTACCATACAGAAAAAAATATTTAATATTCGTTAAAGCTATCGTAAGTGATATCACTCATTTCAAATATTGTTTTTTTTTTTCTTCTTTTTTGGCTAATGCCTACTATACCTGTAGAGTGTGGTGACCATATAAGGAGTTCTTCCCTGTTAGTGAGGCACTGGGGTAAAAAAAAATCCCAGTTTCAGTTTGGGCTTTGGGAGAAAAGCATCAGGATGAGAGAGGCCTTCCTCCAATCAGGATCGAGTGGGGGTGGGCCTTGATGTACTGTATATGATGTTGGCCTATTCCCCTCACTGTAGAGTGTGTACATGTGCACATCTTGCTACCACAGGGAACCAGAGGGTTTTAAAAATCACCCAAATCACTTACTATACCTTTAAGAAAGCTACATTGTGGGGGTTAGTTGCCATATTTGCCGTTTTTTTGTTTGTTTTTTTACATAAAAGGTGTGACATTGATACAAAACAAAAAATACGACAAAATCGATTAGTTAATGACAGTTAATCGCCCACTTACAATTCCGTGACGGTGGCAGCCCTACTTACAGTACATTTGCCTTATGCAACCACTGAGAGTTGAAAGCATGCCCAAACGGTAGAGTACAGTAGAAAGCGACTTAGCCCAGGATTACCTGAGCCCAAAAACTCTGAAGGGAATGTCCCCGCTGTGTGTGTCCACCAATAAACACTATCTAATAATATCAGCGCATGGCGGGACAGGGGTGTCTTTAATCACTTAATCACTTTAATCCCTGCGGTCTCAGAGATATGGACTTGAGTTACATTAAAGTACTCTGGCCGCTTTTTGCCAAATCTCTTCGCTCCCCCAAAATAGCCAACCCAACAGGCTCAAAGCACGTCCCAACAAACGCGCCCCGTGTTTTTAGCTTGCAGATCTGCTATTTTTGGCAAATGTTCTCCCCCCCAGAATGATTTAAGCATGCTGGGGTTCAAAGTGTTGAGCACAAAAAAGGCTCTGGTTCGACTTTAGCAAACACATAAACACAAGTGGTCCTCTTTGTCCTCTTGGGTATTCATGCACATAAACGCATGCATGCAAGCAAGAGAATATGCGTGCGTGCGCGCACACACACACACACACACACACACACACACACACACACACACACACACACACACACACACACACACACACACACACACACACACACACACTTCCCCTTACTCCCACCACGCTACTTCCCTCCAGCGAAATCTTTGTTGGTTATCTCAGGGTTCAGCCGGAACTCACCCATTTCCTTCCATTAATCCCTCAGCGTGTCTGAGTGTGCACGTCTCCGTGCATGCGCGTGCATATGTGTTTCTATAGGCTATGTGGCTGGGCCGGAGTTATGTATGTGTTACTGCATGCTGTTTTATGTATGTGACGTTACTGGCCATGTGTGTGAGCCCATCTCCCCGCAGTCCATGATGTACACAGTGGTGGAAAGAAGTACTCCGATTTTTCATTATTATTGCATCTGACTGGTAATTTGTAGTGCAAAACCTACCTCTTCAATATTGCAGGCTTTTCCCAGCAATTAGCTAACTCCCCCACTGTTTTACTGTCCTGCGTTTTTTATCGATTTTACTTTGATAGTCCGGTCAGTGCACAATTGGTGTGCAGTGACCAGAGTGTGTTACTGTGATCCAGTAACGCGCAACACAGTTTGTGCGCGGGGGAAAGCTGGTTGGTGGAGACGGGGGCACTGGAAAAGTTCCATGGACTTGGGCAGAGTGATGTTGGAGCTTGAGGCTTTTAGTTCACATATATCATTAAAGTTTGAGTGCCCGACCGACTGCTGATTGCCGTTTGATTGCTGCTCCAGTTCATTTTCAGCAGGAGTCACGCGGTTTAATTTAAAAGTTTGCCTGGTTGAGTTATTTTTCCGCTTTCCACCCGAGTGTCGGGGAAACTTTACTGATTAAACCTGCATGTGACTCCCATGGAAAATGAATTGGAGCGGCAGCAATCAGCGGTCCGTCGGACACCCAAAATTACTTATATACTGTATGTGAACTAAGCCTGAGTGAGACAGACAGACAGAGCAGCCTCTTTAGTTATTTTTGGCACCCTCCCAATCCAGGTTTAGCCTGTATTAAAAGGGCAATAAAAGTTAAAACGTTAATCTTGTTTCCTCCTTTTATTTACGAGGGACAGTAAACGCTACAATACAAACTTGTCTTAAATGAGTATATTGATCCAAATTAAAACCCATTTGGTATAATTTGGTTTACACAAACATAATAAAAAATCAATAGTAATTCACATTAGGAAAATTGGCTCAATTTATGCCCATGAATTGGTTAATTTCACCCCATTTTACCCCACTGGTTAATTTTTATCGAGGACCAGATGAGAAGCAAGCAGTTTTAGCCGGTTTGTAGATTATCAGGTCATTTGAGGACTGTGTGGAGAATATCAGGAAACTAATCATGTAATCTCACTTAGCCAGTCAACTATTCCACAGTCTGCAATTTAACTAAAAACTAGGGCCGTTAAATGATTTAAAAAATAAATCAGATTAATCACAGCTTAAAATTAATTTGAACACTTCAAAAATAACACACGTCAAGCAACTGCCTGCAGTTAAATGGTTTGCGCAGCAGCTCTCACATGCGGATATTAGTTTTTGTTAATGAAAGATGAAAACAGCAAAGCTCAAGGTTACAAGGTAATATTCCTTCT
This sequence comes from Benthosema pterotum, assembly GCA_039105355.1. Taxonomy (NCBI): domain Eukaryota; kingdom Metazoa; phylum Chordata; class Actinopteri; order Myctophiformes; family Myctophidae; genus Benthosema; species Benthosema pterotum. Next base: position 24,261,469 of record CM076981.1, on the reverse strand, counting down.
GCCTTTAACCCTGCAGATCGTCTTGACTCTGTGTGTCCGTTTACTCCTCCAAAAGTTACAAGCAGGACCATCTTGTACGTTGTAGAAGAATTACGACATTGAGGGTTCAGAAACTGAGCGCTGTTCATGCTTGTCCCTATTTGTTGCCGCCATTCTCAATACAAGTCTATATAGAAGAGCCTCCACTGACTCCATAAGTGAAGGGATGGCTCCAGCTACCCAGGAGACATATGTCTCTGTTAAACCGTGCTCTACTGACTTTTTTAAACGAGAAAATGCTCTATGGGATTTCCTTTCTTTTAAAACCTGGACCAAAAGCTGGATTGAAAAACGCCCCTAAAAAAACAAAACTAAGCATTGTCACAAAGACTACAGGGAACCCACTCTAAAGGTCTATTCATACTCCGGTTAGGTGATAAGGTGACCATAGAAGCATGGGCGTCACCGCCATTCACTATGCGGGTGCCTCAGCACCCGCAACTTTTCACGTCGGGGAAAAAAAATGATGCGAAAAAGTGGGGGTGCTGGTGCTGGCCAAACCGCAACTGTCCATGCTGCGGGAGAGGCAGAGCCATATGAACCATATAGTGTAGACAGAGTTACGACAACTCCGTCCACTCCAAGAAGAGGCAAGTTCAATGGCGGCTTTTCTACTGAGACTCGAATCGGGAATGGGGACAACAAATAGGGACAAGTCCTGGACCTGAAGTAGGCAGTAATGCAACGGCCTCCGGCAACAGCCTTGCAACAGCCCCTTGAAAGCATGCATAAAATAGCTCTTATTTGCGCTATCGCCCTCATTGAAAACTGCATGAACAGCAGCGCGAGCGTTCAGTTTGTGACCCATCAATGTCGCAACTCTTCTACTAGATGGCAGGCACTGATCTGGGAAGGAGGGAGACGGGGTGACCGGCCGCTTGCATTCATTGCTTTGATATGAGTTGCACAGTCGGCGACGGTGCGGCTTTGAAACTTTTTCGTCAATCCACTACATTCTCGTCTCGACACGCCAGGTCAACCATAACTCACAAACGTCTCGTCATATTTTAGTCATCATAGATAGCCGTTTTATCTCGTCACAGTCAGTCTTGTACTGCATTATAACACTGCTTCATTGAAGTGTGTAACTGTAACCATTACATTTATTGTGAAATATTAGTAAAAAGTGTTTTAGAGGGGGAAAAAAAGCCCAAAATTTTTCGCGGCCGCGCCGCAATTTAACCCTGAACCGAAATCAGCACCCGCATCTTTCCAGGCGCGGTGACGCGCCTGCATAGAAGCTAGAGAAAACCGAGATCTGTTTGGGAGAGTGAGCGGCATGACATCATGTTATAGTTTTCAGCTTGATCACCTAAAACTGGACTATAAATTGACTTTTATTTTAAAAAATTCCATTTCTGCTAAGCACCAAGGTATACTGAATTACACGATGAGGTTATTTGATGATTTATATTAGGACAAAGATCCACAACTGTGAAGACAAAACAGAAGTGGGGAGAAGCTGAGGTCACCTCCTCTTCATGGCTGATTATTTTCAGAGCTTCAAGTAACCAAAAAAGTACAGTACTTAGGTAAATACAGTTACTTCCCACCATCGCATGACTGTCTGTGTGTGCATCCGTGCGAGGGAGTGAATGTGAATTTATTGTAGCCTAAACTGAGTTGGTACAAATGAAAACACATGACCGGTGTTTGGCTAGATTTAGCTAGATAAACAATGAGTCGGTTCTACGAAAACAAGCCCAAAAGAATTGACTGTAGAGGCTGCATGAGCACTGCGTGCTTCATCGAGCGGATTCTACCAAACATCAAGCAATAATTCCCAGAAGGCTGCTCATCATGCCAATCTTGTCACATGCTGCGAGCCGAGTTGTTAAGCATCCTTAGTCCCGCTAATGACCCCACCGCGAGTGTGTCATCTACGCAGACTGCAATTTATGTGAAATCTTAAATGCACTTTCCTACTAGGTGGATTTTTGCAAAACACATTTTTGGAATAAAATGCATCAAATCATACAGTTGCCACCAAAGGCATAACAAGAAATTGCACCGTTTTAAATTGGTCTATAGCGCCACCAGGAGGCCTCCACTTCCTTCGACAGAAAACAACTAAGCGTCAGCTCAGTGTCTCAGTCAAAGAGTATAGACATAGTTACACAAACTCTGTTCACTTCATACGGCCAGTATAATGGCAGCTCTGCTACATAGACTTCTATTGAGAATGGAGACAAAATGGGCCACGCTAATTGAAAACAATGTATTTCCAACTCCAGTTTGTCCCTATTCAGGCTGCATTGAACAGCACTCGAGCGCTCAGCTTCTGACCCCTCAATATCGCAACTCTTCTACTAGATGGCTATGAGTCAGTGGCTAGCTCTAAGTTTGGAGACGACTGCAGTGAAGAGAACTATAGTCACGTATGCTTTACTTTACTTAGTAGAGACACAAATAATTTTGTCACTTTCCGAGCTGAAGGGGGGTGCTTTGGAAGCTGGACCACCCTTCCTCTGATAGCTCGAAAAGTAAGTACACACAGAGAACTGTTGTGCTTGTGTTTGTTTTGTGTTCATAATTATTACACAATTAGATTGGGAGAAGTGGTGCAAAACAGGTCACTTACACTTTAATACCTCACAGCATGTGAGGTATTAACCTATATCGAGGGCCAGAGGAGAATCAACCAGTTTCAGCCGGTTTGTAGATTACCAGTTCATTTGAGGACTGTGGGAAGGATATCAGGAACCAATTTGTGTAATCTCACACACTTTTTTTTATAACAAGTAAAAACATTAAGCAAAAAGTAAACCATAGGCCATAGTCCCTGGACACAAATGAGCAGGGTAAATTATTGTAGGTGCACGGCTCAAAGATACTCAACTGTAAGAAGGAAATGCCAGCACTCAATGAATGTCCTCTTCAAATGCTTTTATTACCTCTGGTGAGCCAAGGCTGAAGGAAGGCCCACTTTCCTCAGCGCCCATCATCAGAGGTAATAAAAACGTGTGCAGGACATTCATTGAGTGCTGGCATTTCCTTCTTTTCAAACCTGCACCTGACTTATTAGTCAGATGGTGGATTGAAAAAAGGCCTAAAAACGCAAGCAAACTAAGTAGCAAACTAGCGACGGTAAAAAAAATAATATGGGAAAAAAAGTCAAAAGAAATAACTAAATCCATATAGTCTAAAGGTGTATTTTAGGTGATAAGGTGGACCACGAAGTTAAGAAAAAAAAAGATGTGTATGGGTGAGGTGTGAGTCACTTATCACTGCAGCATGAACATGATGTCATGCCGCTGTAATAAGTGACTCACCACTCAAACACATCTCTATTCTTTTCTAAAAATTGGACTATGAATAAAGCAGCCATTTCCTTCACGAAGATATATTCTTTAATTAGGCCTACCTTTACTATTATTTTAGAATTTCCATTTCTGCTAACCAGCCAGTTCTGATGAAATATTGAGCTGAGCAGTCCCGCCCCTTTCATGAGGTCGCCTCTGGTCCAGAAATTAATTCCCCGTTCATTTTCTCTATATGCGATTTTTATTTAAAAAAAAGACGATTAAGCCACAGACAAAACCAACCAACCACGTCAAATCATGAGAACACACACAATGTTTTGGGACAATCAAATAATTTCAAAGAAGAAAAACGAAACAAAAAGTGTTGTATCCTGACTTTTTTTCTTTTTGCTAATTAGATATTGTATGGTAATATTGTGTTTGCTGTCATAATTTGTCACAGCCCGAGTTGGCTTTGTCTGCGGCATAATCGTCTTTATATAGATTTTTGAAAAGTCTTTGAGGAAAATGAATGGGGAATGCATTTCTGGACCACAAGCAACATCATGAAAGGGACGGGACTGCTCAGCTCTATATGCAAAGCTAATTTGATGATTTATATTAGGACAAAGCGACGCGTCTGTGAAGGCAAAACAGGTCACATCCACTTTATGGATGATTATTTTCAGAGCTTGATCCAAAAAAGTACAGTACTTACAGTTACAGTACTTCCCACCATTGCATTTCTGTGAATGCGCGCGTGCGTGTGTGTGTGCGCGCGCGTGCATGCGTCCGTGAGTGAATGTTAATTGATTGTCTAAATCTGAGATGATACGAATGAAAACACATGACCGGTGTTTGGATAGATTTAGCAAGAGAAACAAGGGGTCGGTTCTACGAAAACAAGCCCAACAGAATTGACTTTATGAGAGTTAAACCCTCAATACATTGTAAACTTGACCCCTGGCTCTGTACTCTGGTCTGCTAGTTTTCACGCGGACAGCGAAGCGCTTTGTCGTAAATACTGTAGCAGCGTCTGCAACACGTTGTGAGCTTGTAGATCTGCTACCGCCAGCCTAATGTTACCCCCTAGAACAGGGATGCGATAGCTCCAAGTAGTTAAGGTAAAACATCGCACTCATGTGATGTAAAGTTATCATCATACATCATTGCATTCCATCCAATTGTGTCTAGCGTCCAAATCCGTGGCACACACAGAGACACAGAAGGCTGGATGGCTCTCTGAGGACCCCCTGTGCTACAGTGTTTGTATGTGTGTGTGTGTGTGTGTGTGTGTGTGTGTGTGTGTGTGTGTGTGTGTGTGTGTGTGTGTGTGTGTGTGTGTGTGTGTGTGTGTGCGCGCGCATGCGAGTGCGACCCACGTTTCCGTCCAGAGAGTCACAGAGAGTCCGGCAGGCTGCAGGCAATGATACTTTCATTTAAGTAAAGAAAAGAGAAGGTGAGTACTTTTTTACCACCGCTATAAGGAGAAAGCACTACAGACAGCTCTGCGCCGCACTGAAGCCCCCCAGACTGATGGAGTGATTATGTAAGTGAGTGAAAGGGAGTCCATGGGGCGAGGGTCTCCCAGATGAAGAGATAAGACGGGGGTGGAGGAGGGTGCGGGGTCGTCCCTCATTCTTGTGCTGCCGACTTGAAAGCGGAATGCGCGTGCATGGAATGCCAACACGCGTGCGCGTGTATGTGTGTGTGTGTGTGTGCGTCGGCGTGCCTCTATACAGTGTGTGCTTCGGTGTGTGTCTGTGAGAGTGTGTGACCTCCAAGGGCACTTCAGCATGATGTAATGTAAACAAGAAGTCCCGTTTTGCCGCTGTCACCGCTGATGTGCTACATCACACAGGCCAAGGTCTCTCCCCCGCCTCTCCGTGTCTCTCTCCCTCTCTCCATCTCTCTTTCTTCTCTCACCCCGACGCAGTCAATCGCTTTCTCCTCATCTCGTCATGCTCGTCTCGTCACGCACGCTGGCTGTCCGTCCGACCGCCTCCTATACTTTCCCTCCCTATAGCTCATCCCTCTTTATCTCTCTCTCTCTCTCTCTCTCTCTCTCTCTCTCTCTCTCTCTCTCTCTCTCTCTCTCTCTCTCTCTCTCTCTCTCTCTCTCTCTCTCTCTCTCTCTCTCTCTCTCTCTCTCTCTCTCTCTCTCTCTCTCTCTCTCTCTCTCTCTCTCTCTCTCTCCATGCATGGATTGAAGGCCTACACACTATCTCTCTCCGTAATGCTTCTCATTTCCCTTCGCTCGTTCGTGTTCTATTATTTTTCTTTAATTAACGCGACCCACCACCGTCACCCTGACCGTGTGCCCTCACAATAACCATTTTCTAAAGCCCTCGCTCACTTCATTCTCTGTCTCTGTCATATAATAGTGTGTCCATCACTTTGTTGGGGCGGTCTAAGTTCTAACCCAGTGGTTTTCAAACTTTTTTCATACCAGGGCCCACTATTTATTCAGCATTTGAGCCACAGACCACCACGTTTAAGATTTCTTTCGTTTTAGTCCACAATTCCAGGCTACAGTCAAACCTACAGATCAAAATGACCATTAATCTTCTACATTCTCTAGTTGTGTAGACTTGGGCTAACTCGCATGATGAATATCGTAAAAATAAGCGGAAAAATGCGTTTAAAAATGTGTAAAAATTAAACCAATTAACAACGAAAAAAAAAAAGAAACCAATGCAAGGGTCCATTTGGTTTCATTTTTATGCTCTCAAAGAGTTACATCTGGTTAACCAACTTTCCATCATCTAGCCTAGGGACCACCTGAAATCCACTCAGGGACAAAAAAAATAAAATAAAATGACGTCAGGTTGCTTTCCCATTTTTAAAGGGTTAGACCAGGGGCTTTCAACACTGAAAGCCCCTGGTCTAACCCATTAAAAATGGGAAAGCATTTGGCTATTCAAAAGTAGCTGATGTACGAGATCACAGAGAAGCCTGTGTTAAAACATCTTGCCCATGTTAGGCCCACATGGAGGGAAAGGCCCCTTCCCTCCATGTGGACTTGGATAACAAAATCCTGGGATAAAAATATCAATGATAGTCTGTGTCCAGATATACAGTACATATTGCCAGTCCTTGGCTCAAAAATGTCTGGATGTCCACAAGCTCAGCACGGCTCGACAGGGTTCCCGCACTCCTCGGTTATAGATGTGAAATGGACCAACTTTGGCTACATTTGTGCGCATATGTGCATGCACAGATGGTAGCCGAGAGGCTGTAAAGTGGTCCATTATCTTAGGAAAAGGATAGCCAGACAGCCAAACACTACATGGTGTCACGGCGGAGGACACAACAGGGGTTAATCTCAACTTCTTCTGGATCAGAGCCCACTTGGGGGCCTGGGGATGCCTACGTTACACATCTTGACCCGAAGGAAGGATGGAGGGCTGCTGGGAGGGCTGCATGCGTGCCATGCATGTTTATATGCGATCAAGATGTTAGATTGTTTAGAGATGATCCCATCCCAAGTGACAAAAGTTCAACATTTTCCAAACTTTTTTTTTTTTTTTTCGGGCACTGCATTATATAAGTAACACTTCAAAGTGTACGGACAGCAAGTCTTGTAGCTGTATTCATTTACTCCACAGTAAATGTTCAATACATCTCAGAGGCAAATATTATATTTTTACTCCATTACAATTGATGACTTCAGCCCCATATATATATTTTCCATTTGCAAATAGCAGATCTAAAAGCTGAAGTGGCCCTTTAAGCGCATAGATGAGAACCAAGATGAAAGGAAGGGGATGAGAGTCAGACCAAAGGCAGAGAGATACAGAGAGGGGAGGAGGGGTGATTAGGGGATGACAGTAATCAGAAGAGATGTAAAGATGTTCCAGACGAGAGAGAGAGAGAGAGAGAGAGAGAGAGAGAGAGAGAGAGAGAGAGAGAGAGAGAGAGAGAGAGAGAGAGAGAGAGAGAGAGAGAGAGAGAGAGAGAGAGAGAGACAGCGAATGCTTGGGAACATGTCCACCCATCCTCAGCCAGCATATAGTTCTAAGACTAACACAATCAGACAGAAAATAAATCGGACTACACCAAATCATAAGGAAAAACAAAAAATAAAGCCATCTTACACACTGTAAAAGACCAACTCAAGTCAAAACCACAGCAAAGTGGAATACCATTTAGCTCTAAACAGAGAATACAAAGTAGCATTGTAACTGGCCCAAAACTAAGAAAAACATTAACTTGATATATAATCAGTGAACACAGTCTTGCGATTGAGAGAGGCCGCCATAGGCAGACCTGGATCCCAAGAAAGGACAGGTTATCTATCCACTGCACACAAAATGAGGAAGAGACTGAGCTACACTTCCTAACTGTCCACTGTACCAAGAATACGCCAGAGAAGGAGAGTTTGAAAACATGACTGATGACAAAAAAACTCTCATACCTATTGGACGAAGTACGACCATATGCAAACACAGGAGCAAGATTTGTGAGCTGCTGTGCAAGGAGAAGAATGGCAGATGTAAAACAACCACCCTAAAGAACAACCATTGTGCGTATTCTTGCATCAAATGAAATTGGTACATAGAAATTGATTTTTTTGATGATTCTGAAATGTAGTTGTATTGGTTGTATTTGTATTGTTGTACTGATGTGTATGTGTTTTCTGAAGGCAATAAAGCCCTTTGAATTGAAATGACACTGACAGAGAGAGAGAGAGAGAGAGAGAGAGAGAGAGAGAGAGAGAGAGAGAGAGAGAGAGAGAGAGGAGAGAGGGAGAGGGGGGCAGGCAGACAGATTTTAAAAGATCTTTATTAATTAAAATTATTCAATTATTAAAGAGTACAAAAATGTGTTTTTTAAAAGCATAGACCCAGCTCTCCCCCTTGGTGTAGGCATAACAACTCGTGACAGCCCAAAAATGGTCAAACCCTTCCAGATGATTTATTAACTGATAATGTGCATGCCGAACTTTTAGCCTCACCGCACCTTTAATATTTGAGTCATTATAATGATCCGTTAAACACGCAAGAGTCCGTGCCAAAAATCCGAAATGTGACCAAAAAAAGCCTCTTTTCAGTCGCACTGATCTGCCCCAGTCTGGGAATTTTAAGAGAGAGTCGGAGTTGGCACGGTTTTCAAGCAAACGCTCTCAGGGACTCCGGGTAGGCCTTGAGCATCTGAATGTTGGCCATCTGGCCCAGCACATCAACAGATGTCTGTGTGGTCTTCAGCAGCAGGTGCCTCAGCTTAACACAGCCTGCCTCTCGTAAGAGCAGACCTCAAACTGGGTGACGACAGCGTTTCAGTCTTTAAAAAGTCATTGAAAAACAGTGGTTCCTCAAAGACATCCCATCCCAGGTACGGTACATCACCAAGGTCCCTGGAGACCACAGGAACCTTGAAGGACTGAGGCATAAAACAGTGAGAGTCCTGTAATGTCTGCCTCTCTCTCTCAGGCTCAAACAAAACAGTTGTCTATTGTCACCCAAGCGACCAGCCTTGCTATAATAGGCCCTTTAAGCTGCCACTTTAAGCTGTCAAAATAGTTAAGCAAACAGCCATCCGCAATGGCGTCGGGTTACCATGGTGACGTGTCTATGCAGCGTGTCAAACAGGTGTTGTGGACACTATGTTACAATGTAGGTTCTGCCGTAGTAGGAACGACTGCTACGGCAAGCAGGTTTATCTATAAAGCACGGATCGAGTTCCTATTGCTGTAGTGGAGATGTCGCTGTCATATGCTTAAAGTCCCTAGTATTACACTGGCTGTGCCCAGCCACCTCGCCCCACAGTCATATGAGAGTCTCTAGTCCGCTTTGAGCCTGAAAGCCGACACTCGCGAGGAAATGTCTATTAAGCTCTGTCCTCCCTCCTCGACTGGAAGGTACAGCGCTGCAGCCCAATGCTGCCCAGTTCAGAAGTCGACCATCAGTCTTTGCACCTACTCTATTAAGCGCCTGCGTGGAGTAGAACAATCAGTCTGTGCCAGTGCATTGAGGCAACTAGGTTGTTCATGATTAGACCCTGCCCCTAAGGGATAGCTGAGGTAGGATCCATCTCCACTTTAACAGCTTGACACGCACCTTTTCCACGACTCCCTCTCAATTCTTTCTCCTGATACTCTGCTGTGTAGTGTACTCCAAAAACTTTCGGCCCCTGCCTTCCCCACCATAACCACCTCACCTCTCCAGTGCCCCACCAGTAGAGCTTTACATTTCCCCTAATTTACCCTGACCAATGAAGCTTTTTCATACACGCCAAGACATCTTCTAATTCCTTCTGTCTCCCTGATTTTTTTTTAAATGAAAATGCTTACAGTACATCATCAGCATAAGCCGAGACGACATAAGTGGGGCTTTGGGTCATTCCGGGTAAAGATAAACCACTAAGAGTGCTCCTGAGCCGACATAAAAGTTGGTTCTATTGCTAGACTGTAGAGTTGGTCGGAAATAGGGCACCCCTGTCTAATTCCCCCCTGCTAGGGGGATGAAAGGACTGCTGTCCTTGTTGCATGAAGATGGCAGCAGGCCCTTTTGGTAGCACTCCACCATCACTCCATGGAATTCATGTCCCATAATGTCCCAGAAAGCTTTGCAAAATTCAATGGGCAGCCCAGTGAGAGAGAGACACACAGACACACACCAGGTAATCCCATATCGCTGTACCAATGCCAAAACTAACTCAGACCTGCAATAATTCTTCGTCTGTTCTTGAGTTTTTGGATTCCTGCCTGTTCCATTTTGTGTTTCACTGTAGATTTGTCTGCCATACTGTACCATTCTGTATGAATATTTTACAGCGTGTTGTTTTAACCAATTTATGCTCTAGGGAATTCTCTAATTTATGCTCTAGGGAAAAATTAAACTTTGATAAAAGCGAGCTCTTCCCGATGCCCATGACTATCCACTGGAAACACATCGATTCTGTGAAAATGAATATACTTCCTACATTTCCAGTATCTCTTTCAATATGTACCAACCTTTAATGCAAAATCATTAACAATAATATTTTATCTCAGAACTTATTTGGAAGAAAAAATGGCAAGGCTTTTTTTTTGTCATTAACATAACTAGCTTACGGCCTGACAATTCCACTCAATTCATCTATAGATGTACGGTATACACGGTACACATAGCATAGCATAAGCTCCTCTTATTCTTATAATAGAAAGATAGCATTACTGTACACCTTTATATTTGATCTTCATTTACCCTCGCTTTAATAAAAAAAAAGTCATTGGGCTGAATTGAATTGATGAAACCTGTGAGGCAATTATGCCTCGGCTGTTCCCTAATGGGCAGGTTGCCGCCACTGCCATCGCTGTGTGAATGTATGGGTTATTTGCAAAGTGCACTTGGTACCAAGGCACCACACACACACACACACACACACACACACACACACACACACACACACACACACACACACACACACACACACACACACACACACACACACACACACACACACACACACACACACACACACACACACACACACACACACACACACACACACACACAAATGCGCAGTCCACTCCACTTAACCAATGTATTTTTTGTTTACAAAAGAGCTGCAGAGACAGGGAGATGTACAGACCACGGATTTACTGAACAAACATGCAGGCTTGTTATATCTAAATAGAGAGAGGACCGTTAAGCTATTCAGGAAACATATTGAATTGCATCTGGCTGGGCTGAGCTGAGGTCTGCGCTTTGGGTCCATGCACTGCCACAGACCTGCTCCATTCCACTGTGACATTAATGCCATAGAGAATAATGACTTCCACTCTGAATCTGGTTACAGCAGGAACCTTCTTTTCCTTCATTAAAAACAAGCTATTTTATTATCTGTAGCCTATAACATTGCGTTCGGGGCAGAAACCTCTTAAAGGGGAACTCCGCCCATTTTCAACATTCTAATATGTCATTAGTATACCCTAGAGGTGCTGGGTGGACATGATAAAAAAAAGTTCCCCCATTCTGTGTTCCAAAGAAATGGAGGTCTGAAGAAAACCATGAACATGGTGAAACATCTTGATGACATCATCAAGATGTATTTTCACCATGTTGATGGATTTCTTTAAACACTTCTTTTTTCTGAGAGTGTACAAATGGAACCAAATGAACCTGTTAGGGTTCATTTCGTTGCATTTGTACACTCTCAGATAAAATGTTGAAAATGGGTGGAATTCCCCTTTAACTGCAGTAGTAGTAAAGTATACTGCAGTGTATACATTTTACTTGAGTACAAAAGTACTCATCAAAATGTACTTTAAAGTATACCAAAAGTAGAAAGTACGATCAAGGGTAGAATGTTTTCAAACCTTTACAAAAAAAGTTGATCTATAAGCTATAGAATGCATTGTGAGCCTGTAGAGTGGCTGTAACAGCTCTAAACGGCCAATAAGAAACTGTATAGTAGGCTTATATAGGGCTGAAGTGAGTAATGTAGGCCCTATATGTTTTGTAATAATGAAAATATACAAAGAACACTAACAAAAGTTTTCAAATATCATTATTTTGCTGATTATAAGACTTTTTTTTTTTTTTTTAACTATGAGGACTCTAAAATGGTGTTGAATTATAACTGGCTATACACAAATAATAAGTCTTGAAAATGGGGCACCTTATAATCAGAGTCTGCTAACTGCATATTCAGCACAATACAGAAAGAACAATATTTGCATCTAGGATGTAAATGTAAAGAAAGTCAGGATTATCTCAGTAAAGTAAAAATACCTCAAAAAAAAATCACCCCTGCCCCCAGTTTTGGCTTCGGGAGAAAAGACTTTTGTCCAATCAGGACAAGAGGGGACTTGACCTGCTGTTGGCCTGATGCAACCCCCCCCCCCCCCCCCCCCCCCCCCCACACACACACACACACACACACACACTGTAGAGTGTGTGCATGTGCACATCTTGTTACCAGTGGGACGAGTTTTTTTTTTTTCAAATCACTTAGTGCTCCATTTTATTCACCACTGTTTGTTGTTGTTTGTCACTGTTTTTTGTGCTCTATACATTTGAATCCTGAACCATTTCGGACACCATGAGGTTTCCATCCAACAGACGATTATGCTTATCTAATAATAAAATAAAATAACGTGTGACAGTGCTGGGCAGGGCCTTTAGGACCCAAGTGCATAAGACAAGTACCACTGTAAGTACTTAGAACAAGATAATCAATACTAGGAATTGCATTACTGAACACTCGTGACTTACAATGAGATCTGACAAAGGACTGAAACAAACTGGGGCATATATATATAGGCAGGGACTAACAAGATTCAGGTGAACACAACTGACAATCAACACTGAGATAGGCTGGGAGACTGACTCACAAGACACAGGTGGAGAAAACTAGACTAAACACTAGAGCCCTCATTTACGAAAGGAGTGCAAATTCTTACTCAGATTCTTGTGTGGGTTGTAGAATGCAAATACAGTATGTATGTCCACACGGAATATATGAAGAGATTGCAAACAGCCGATTTCCGCACTAGCAGTGATAAATGTGACGGCTGAAATCAACCTGACACGCCCTACTGTCGGAAACAAAGCCGCGTCTGACATGAACAGTTGCAATACGACAAAGCAACAAAGCAGGAAAAGCTGCCAGCTCCATTCGTAGAGTAATACCTCTGTGGATGAGAGAGATATAATACCTCTGTTTCTGTCATCCACACACAGACGCACACACGGAATTGCTCTCGCATAGAAGCAGTACAGTAGGTCTGCAATTGTTAAACCGCTTATTTAATTAGTGAGCGCGTGTGCGTGCATGTGTACGTATGTGAATATAATATACACATACTGTATTTAGAATTTCCGTACAAGGGAAAGCCTATGGTCCTGGTTGATGTTTTGCTGTATCAGATGGCTTGGTATACTTTCAGAAATGTCATGATTATTCTATTTAATATGGAGAGCCTACTTGGCTGGTGAGGTGGTGGTGAGCAGGACAACAAATAACAAACAACTGGAGGTAAGATAGTTCCCTGAAGATTATCCCCGAAACATAAACCAGGTACCTGGAGTATAGCAGAGCGGATTGAGCCCAAACAAAAGCCCAGTTTGTGATGGCAGTGCTTTCCCGCAATACGTTTCTATGGCCAAGACGTGCCGAGCATCACGTCAGGGGGCTTCTTGACCTCCGGCTCAGAACTGTACTCATAGGCAACCTCAATCACAAAACAGTTTTCGACTTTCGGCACACATACCGCTCATCAATCTCACTTCGGCTAGGAGAGATAAGCCCGACAAGCACGAGGGCAGAGGTGTCTCGTTCTATGAGCACGTATAGCGCTCTGGACATGATATCCGAAACACTCTGTCGCTCAAGAAAACAAACACTTTCTATAGCCTTGTCAGGCATGTGTGCAGCCGGGCAGATCAAGTGTAGGGCCGATGAGGGAGTGGAAACAGAGGCCAGTGCAGGTATAGCACCGAGGTAACTTTACAATTTATTGTTGTTGTTCTACTGTCTGTTGACTTTACCACGTTTTTATGCCTTTTTTGTTTGTATTTGTTGTTTTTATTCATTCATATAAAGGTATTGTGACATCAAAACGTTTTTGCATGTATTATTATTATTATTAAGCTCTGCAACCCCTCCCAACTTTTTCACATTCAGTGAGGTGCTCTGATTTTCCTGTTGAATGTGTCACATACTAAAAAATCCCACATCAATGGAATTTCCCAGCAGAGGTCACTGTTTCCACCGATTTGTCTCTTTTCACTGCAGCTCAAAAGTCTCCCAAACCCCACAGTATAAACTCATATGTTCAAAGATCACCTTTTCTGGGTGTAATTGAGATCTAAAAGAAAAAAAGAAAAGAAAAACAAGAAAATCGATGTCACAAAACCTTTAATAAATTCATGTTATATGTAATGTAAAGCGGTGAAGTTCTCACATTAAGCGCCCCTAGGGTTTCTTCTCTCACCCCCACAACCCCAGGAAATTAAGGACTAGCATAATATGCATATGTGACACCCGGGAATCGAATGCCACAGACCTACTCACCCCCCCTTTGACCTCCTCCCATAGGGAAACCCAATCCGGGTAGAAAACACATTCACTTTGTGTGCGTTCTCATTAGGCTGGTAACAAAGGGAGAGATCTCATTATAATGCTGTATGAAACATATTATAAGGTGGTCTCTAGGAGCGTTGCTATCTATAGTAAGGAATGGGTGGCGTTTTAACAAGAAATGATCTGATCTGAATGAGAAGATAATGGTGCTTTAACGAGGAAAAATATCTCGTTGCTACACAGTAAAAGTGTTCATTCAAACTCTGGAAATTGAGTTTTCCAGAGGCGTGCTGGAAGATATCTCATTATAATTGGTTTATTTTTACTTTTTGCTCTGCTGTGGACATTAATTCATCTCCACACTCTCCTAATGACCACAACATTAAGGCACTGATTATCCACCCAACGGCTCATTTGCTGTCAGGGGAATTCAGAAGTTTGAAGAGGTCTCTACTATAAACTGCATCTTTAACAACTTCAATAACACCGTGTGTGGCCGGGCGTTCTGTAAAGTGTGTGCAATGCGTGTAATGGTTGTTTTGGATCGCTCTTGTTTAGTATTAGTTCAAAGGTTAACTTTCCAAGGAGCATGGCCTTTCCTTAATTCCACCCTTGGGGGGGAGGGGCAATCACACAGAGACACCTCACTGGAAATGAGGTGCAAGCAATATACAGCATAATGTGGCGCTGCCTGCATACCCTCAATACGGTTTGAGGCACCTGAAGTCCCAGCTAGATTAAAGCGTTGATGCTTTTTGCCTCATTCTACTCCTCTGCCAACCCCCCACCCCTCTTTCTTTCTTTCTCTCTCTCCCTAACCTATACCCAGCTCTGCGGTTAGGGGAATACATGACGCCACTGCGCTAAGTGCTATTGGATCGTTGCTCCTGTCGCAGACATGCACAGCAGCGCAAGTTTTTTATCAGGAAACCGATCACGCGTGCATTTCATTCTCAGACAGAGTCGCTTTAATCTGGATGTTTCCACTCCTGGTGGCATTTGCCGGCGTCGTGCTGCTGCAGCAGCACGACAGCCACCGCTGTCATGCTCAAATAGTACTACTGAACCACCCCCAGCTACTTTGATTTGGATCTGCTGTTTATTAGAGAGTCAGAGTCCCTATAGGGTTTGGAGATGCTTTTCATCAGAGTTCGTAAAACCAAGCATAAATAAATGTATTTCTCATTTTATATTCAATAACAGGCATACTATTATGGCTTAGTGCTGCAACTGACCAACTCAAAGGCCAAGTCTAAAGCAGAATGTAGGGGCCCTTAGGTAGCAGTTGGCTGGAGCGAACGCCTCGGTAAGCACACAGCTGATTAGAAGTCCCCTCGATGTACCACCCATACTGGACCAGTCATTAATCAGCCTATAATCACCTCCCTGATGGGACTTTTCACCACGCTAGGTGATCAGTTAAATGTGTGACACACTGAACCTGAATATGAATGGACACACACACACACACACACACACACACACACACACACACACACACACACACACACACACACACACACACACACACACACACACACACACACACACACACACACACACACACACACACACACACCCACCCACCAGGGATGGATCTAGGCATAGGTATGGGGGGGCGATGCCCCCCTAAATGCCCAGTTTGCCCCACCAAACATGATGGCATGCAAAACAACCCAAGATATTTCAGTGCTTATATTTAAAAGTATTTGAAACACTACTGAAAAAGGTATTTTCTTCTGCCCCCCCCCCCCCCCAATTGGGAAATGTTACATCCGCCCCTGGCGCACACACAAACAAACATGTGCAACTGCATGCTCAAATACACTCAAACTACGCCTACATGTATTTGCATGTACACACACTTCATGCAGAACAGCAACACAACCTATAGGGTCACTCACCATGCGTTCAGTCATCGTCATCCCATAGGCACTTTCACATTATCTCGATCTCTCTCTCACGCACATGCACACCCACGCAAGCACACACACACCCACACACAATCTCACATACGATCTCCCTCCTGCACTCAAGTGCATACACTTAAGTGCACACACACGCAGCCAAGTTTGTGTGGACTTGTCAAAACATCTAGCTACAGTGTATCTGCATTCTGCACCTATCTGCATACTCTCCACACACGCGTACACACACGCACGCGCGCGCGCACACACACACACACACACACACACGTTGAGAGAGAGCTTCAACACAGTGTCATGCGTCCAAGCTGTCTCCTGATGGCTCTTAAATGAGACCAAATGTTGAACATTTCAAACACTTTGACTGCATGTTGTTGTAACACCTATCTACAGTACATAGCATAGTGTTCGGAATCCTCTTATCTCCATGCGTTTTTGTTGTAAATTGGCACACTATGCTATACTATAATTGGAAGCATTTAAAGTAGCACATCTAGGCCTGGGCTGGCACGCCTCGCTGTGTGTCCTCCCTCCCATGACCTCTACCATCAGTAGAGGGCAATATTACTTAGGAGAGTAATATATTACTTATTACCCCTTTAGAACAGGGGTTTTCAACCTTTTTCTTCCCAGGGCCAACAATTTATTCAGCATTTGAGACATTAAAATTGGATATTTTAATGTCTAAAATATCCAATTGAGGATATTTTAGACCCACAGACCCCAAAACTAAAGATTTCTTTTGCTTCTGTCCATGATCTTCCAGTTGTGTAGATTTGGACTAATTCGCATGATAGATATTTAAACTCTTGAGAACGTAAACATGAAACCAAATGGACCCTGGCGGTTCCATTTTTACGTTCTCAAGAGTTACATTTTGTTAAAACAACTTAGCTGGGGACCACCTGGATCCCTTTCATGGACCACTGGTGGTCCCCGGACCAACAGTTGAAAACCCCTGCTTTAGAAGAGTAATGATATTACATTACTTATTACTATGAATTACTTTAACAAAAAGTAGCACACTACCATCTCACAATGGGCCGTGAAGACGCACACTTCCAATTTGTAGATCTGATACTTTTGATTTGAATGCTGTTTGGCTTCTACCAGACAGAGACGGTAGTCTACCTGGTCGTACCACAATGACACCAATTTTTATTTCTTCAATGCTGAAAAACATTTTAGGCATATATGAGTTTGTTATCCGATAGCAGAAATATATCTAAATATTTCCACAGTCCACCCTCCCTAGACCCCCCCACCCCCTTCTCCGTCTCTCCCTCTCTCTCTGACCAAGGTTGGGACTCCCACTGCGCTTCAGTTTGATGAGTGAAGTTCCAAACTGATCGGTACTGTAGTGTAAGTAACTGATGTCGAGGGAAAGGTTAACAAATGCAGCCTTCCGGTTTCACACATATCTAATGTCCACACCGGGGGCGGATCTCGTGCCCCCCCCAATTGGGGGGGGCACGAGAAAATGGTAAGGGGGCGGCTTCATGAAGTCGCACCCATACCATTTTCGGTTACAGGACTTTTATTAGACAAGTAAAGCATCAATAATAACATCAGTTGTTGTTGAAGTTGCAACAGACACACGGCATGCAAAAAGCTAAAGGTCTGACTCGGAGAGTTTTCTGTTTTCAATGATGAAATGCTGTTGGTTTAGTGGTGCCACAATTGTAGTTAGTTAGTAGCACTAGTAGTGTTTCAAATCATTTTAAATATAGGCACTTTAATTTGAAATATCTTGGGTTGTTTTGCATGCCATTTTGTTTGGTGGGCAGAGTGGCTATTTAGGGGGGCACTGCCCCCCCCCCATGCCCATGCCTAGATCCGCCCCTGGTCTGCACGCACACACAAACACACCCACTCTCAAACGACATGTGTACCTCAGTGCTTGAGTCCAAACAAGTCCGGAATGTACAGAATGTAAACAATACGTGCACACGAACGTATTTGTGGTCAACGTTGGTCATCATACACTTTTGGTATATTACCAACACCGGAAACTAATGATGGATATAGATAGCACCTTGTCCTCCAAATAGATCCTGTAATGTCAGAGTTTGAATACATTGCAAGCTGCTTTGCTTTACGACCACATAATCCTGAAGCATCTGAGCCGGACCCCAAGCTGCCAAATATAAAAACAAGATTGTGGATAGCTCTCGCTCACTCTCACACACACACACACACACACACACACACACACACACACACACACACACACACACACACACACACACACACACACACACACACACACACACACACACACACACACACACACACACACACACACACACACACAAAGAGAGGGAGGCAGACAAACAGACAGATTGACAGAAACTGACATAAAGAGAGAGCGATCCAGGGGGACCTCTAAATGAAAACCACTCTCGCCGCAGCGGCACATTGCTCCCATGGAAGCTGCCCCCAGGGCCGTGCAGGCACTGAATCAGTATCAACTTTCCCACTTCTGAACAACCCCACCAGGAGAGGAGAAAATGCATCATCACAGCAACAGGGCCCTCCTCATCCCCGTAAGCCTCAAAGCCGCACGCGGGGCCAGAGTCAAATCAGAACCATTCACAGTTCACACTATATCTGAACCATTGTTAGCCAAGTAATCCCCCTCCTCCAAACCTTTCATGTCACTCGCCCTATGATATTGCTGATATTTGATCTTGAGTTGGATAAATGTAGGTTTAGGCCTACTACTTTATTACAGTTACAACTCACTGGCTTTTAGCAGGAGTGCTTATGCACAGTAACAGCAGTCTCTACAGGGTGATATTGGAATACGCATGAGAACATAAGATCTAGTGCAGAGAGAACAATGTTTTGTCTCAAAGAATCTAGGATAACTCCAGATGAATTATGAAACAACAGCATCCGTCTGAACAGCATGATAGACGTCGTCGTTGACAGAAAAGGAGAGAGGAAGTCTAAGCAACCACAAACTAAGACTGCTGCGAGCCAACTTGCACAATGCACACCACACAAGTAGGCCACTGCCTACTTGTGAGCGAGCAGAGCAAACGAGTGCAAATACCCCGACACCAGGAGATAATACCTATGACAACACTTCTTAACATATCTTAATTTCATCACCATTATCATCAACTAATCCAGCCAATGGGTGTTTTTAAAAAGCATTCACCACTTCGGGGCACAGGTCTCCACCAGCTCAACTGTTATGTCACCCTCACGGGTGACGTAACAGTTACATGGACAGACATACGGACAGTTGCACGGACACGGGGTAAACATAGTCACCACCATACTGGTGGAGGCAAAAAGTACCAAGTTGCCATATAGGATCTGCATAGCAAACTAAATTATGATGAAAATCACATTTGTGTGAAGTGATGGGTGCGCTTGGTAGCTGAACCACAATGTCATTCATCATCACTCAGCATCTCAACTTCCTCATCTTCAGGGGCGAATAGTTATTATAACTGTCAACTTTAATAAAGTCTGTAGACTTGGCTGGCAAGTGATTTACGTATAAGCACTCTAAACAAACATTGTTGCCACATGACGTAATCTTCAAAAGCCATGCATTGGAGGGAGGCCCTCAAAAAAAGAGAAAAATATGTCTAGAAGGGTATAGCCTACTACTAAAATAGAGAAATGTGCTAGGGGGTGTGGTGTCAATGTGGAGTCCAGGGACCCTCAAGGTTCCTTTAGAGGGTTTCAAAGGGGGTTCAACAGGGGGTTCAACAGGCGGCTTTAGCCCCCTCTAGTGGAGGCTTAGCCCCTTAGCCACCCCCTTCCCCTCAAACCCAATAGACCTAATTTAATTTAAACCAAAAATCATTAGCCCCCGCTCTGAATAGCCAGTCCCAACCATATAGTCCCGGTTAGCTCTGATCCATAGCTGTTATGTGAAAATCAACACACTCTCTGATGGAACGACGACTAGCCTCTCCTCTTTAGTGGAAATATAAACGTATTGTTTGGTGAATACGTTTTACCTATTCACCAAAACAAACACGGCTTGTTTAATTAGGAAGTCTACTTTCCTTTATGGAGCCTCCCACCACATGAATAAATTGCAACGCTTTAGCCAGAACGTGATTGTTTTTCACAGGAGGAAAAATATTCTCTATGGAGTTTTTCTCTTTGCAATATCTGTAGAGGGTGCAAATCCTGTTCAATTTCACGGTGAAAAACAAATGTTTTGCCTTTTATTTGTGTGGTGCAGGGAGGGAGCTCATAGTGTTTCCACTAAGGAAAGCATATGCTTTCTAATCACACAAGCCGTGTTTGTTTTTGTGGGTAGGTAAAACATTCTTTATACGTTGTATTTCCACTAAAGAGGCTGCAGAGTTCCGGAGAGTACACCGAGTTTCACACAGAAAGGCAGAATCATAGAAGCAGTGGAGCTATGGACCAGAGCTATAACCCCCCAGTCACATTTCTGGATCCTTTGCTGAATAGAAATTGAACCAAAATTTGGCCTCTTAATGGGTTCATTCATCTGGTTCCATGACACTCTCAGTAGAGAGTAGTCCAGCTGCAGTGCTTTAAGAGGCACCCGCACGGATGCCCGCACGCACACACATCCATTAAAACGGATCATCTGGCCACAAGTTGGTGCGTAAGGAAGGACACATGCACGCGTGTGTGTGCAGAAAGCCAGAAAGAGAACGACGTGGGGCGGTGATGGTGCACGCTGCTGGCGGCTGAGCCTGATAGAGATCAATTCCATAATAATTAACATTTTTTTTCTCTCCTTACGGACTTGTTAATGTCGCTGATCGCCGGCGGTGACTGATTGGACCTTTCCATTATTGCAATTACTGCTAAATAGCCCCGGAAACTGCATGCTCTCCCTGTCGATGTGCCTGTCTGTCTGGGACTACACGTAGGTACACACATGTAGTGTGCGTTCACAGTATGTCCAGCATGGATGATGGATAGCACAGGCTGGCGTACCGGTAGGTCAGATTAAGGACCTACGTCTACGTACAAAGTGGTATGTTTCCTCTGATCTCAGGATTCCTGTGGACATTTTACCTAATTCCTTCATTCCTTCGCCGTACTGAAATAAGTTGATTGTCCATGCAGGCTTTAAATCCATCGTCCCTTTTTATTGATCAACATCAGTCAGTACATTAGCCTACAAATATCAGCATTCACGATTTCTCAGTACAGCAGGTGGAGGCAAGAGCCTCCCTAGGTCACCCTCACTCTCAGTACTGTCCTCTTAGACTGTTGTTTTTCCAATACACACAATATGGGTTTGTCTTGGTTCACTACTCGAAAGGTGCTGTGTGTGTGTGTGTGTGTGTGTGTGTGTGTGTGTGTGTGTGTGTGTGTGTGTGTGTGTGTGTGTGTGTGTGTGTGTGTGTGCGCGCGCGCATGTGCGTGCGCGTGCACGCGCGTGCGTCACTGTCAGTGATCAAAGCTCCACTCTACATGCACTCACAATCAGTATTGTTCTAGTCAAGTATCTACATGCACTCACAATCAGTATTGTTCTAGTCAAGTAAAACTAAAAATGTTCATCGACTACCTTTTTCTTCCACTGACTAAAACTACAGTAAATGAAAACAGAAATAAAATGAGCTACAACTAAAACTATAATATACTGACAATTTTGTCAACAAAACTAGATACAAACTAAAGTATGATGACTACAACTAAGACAAGATTTAATGACAAATGTGTTATATAAATTAAAAATACACAAAAATGCCAGGGAGAGACTAGTGGTCAAGAGATCCAGTGGACTAAATTCATGACAGGTCCCTTTGTTATATTTGCAGAGTAAACCAAAACATGTTCCTTTCCTGAATGTACTCCTTAGAATTGTGTCATTCATCAAGAGAAAATGTGAGACTAAAATTCTTGAGTTAACTAAAATATGACATAAAAATACAACAAGTTTGACTATTATATAATAAAAATAAAATAAAAGACTCAGACTATATTTAAAAATAGCCGTCAAGAACAACATTGCTCACAACAGCCCTGTAATGTATAGCAGCAGTGGTAAGCTGAAGCCTATACTGTCCACTGTGGTCAGATTCAAAGATGACCCGAAGAATCTGTTTTGGACCTTGCCTACAATTAGACTCTTTAACGTCGTGTGCAAATAGTTAAAGATCTTGAAGACTGATTGCAGTCTGCAGACTGCCTGTGACATAATTCTCCAGGTGGCTTTTTTAAAAGTTGCATCAGAGTATACCTGGAAGGCATCCATTCAAAACTGCTCACAACAACCCTAATACCTGCTAAGTATCTTGTGTGCTGAGACTAAACTGACGGACCCATACGGACCGTCCCGCATAGCCCACATTCCGCGAAGGAAAAAGACAACAATTGCAAAAAGAATGTGGTGCTCACTTGCCATATTATGTGCGTTTCGGCGAAACAACAGCGTTTACGCACCACTACCTACCCGGACCAGAGACAGCAAAGGAGAGCCTGCACTGAATTAGCCATTTTCGCGCACGTAGTGCAGCAGATCATTAGGAGTGTAGCTACAGTGCACGGAGCATGAATGAAGGAATGAATGGAAAGCATGGACGGGTGGGTGGGTTACTTACAGATGTTGCCCCCGCCGCCACGTGTGGTCGCAGCTCGGTCATCAGCCGGTGGTGCGCGCCGGTCACGGCGGCAGAGCCGCTGATGTTCCAGTACGGCGCCTCGCCGACGTCCCGCGGCGTCACCCCCACGACGGCCCCGCCGCCGCCGATCGGATGATCCGGCGTCGGGATGATGGTGGTGGTGGTGCCGGTGGTGCCCTGCTGGCCGGTCAGCAGGTGAGAGCCCATGGTGAGGAAGAAGAGGGCGAAAGAAAGTATGGGGATAGGCTACGGACGGAGAAATCAAACGGAGAGAAAAGGGAGCTGGTTAATATGATTAGAAGTGAACGGGTGGAGAATGGAGATGATGAAGGAAGAAGCAGCGCTGCTGGCCAGAGCAGCGTAGCCCCGTGTGTGCCTCAGTCAGTCAATCAATCAGTCCTATACTGACTGGCACAACATCACTGATAGACTGACTGAAACCCCGCTGGACTGGTCCACACTGCCATTCTGCTCTCATGTTATGAGAGACTGTTCTGACTGCCTGCCTGCGCGCTCGACCCCCCCTCTCCCTCTCTCCCTCTCCCTCTCTCCCCCTCTCTCTCTCTCTCTCTCTCTCTCGTTCTCTCTCTCTCTCTCTCTCTCTCTTCCCCACTCACTCCATTTTCAATTCAACGGAAAGGAGCTTTATTGGCGTATGAGAAAACATATGTTGTCAACCAAAGAAAAAAGTTGAAAATGGGGAAAGTATCTAGGCCTATAGTAAGCTATAGTCTACAGCTGGAGGGGGTAGGGTAGGCCTGCAGCATTTTGTAAACAGAGCTGCTAGGGAAAGTTGTGAAATCTGAGAACTAAATCCTTACCAAGGAATTCCTTCACCAGTGTATTTCTTATGGTGTCTAATAACATGTACTAAAAAGTACTGGAAAAAAACTTCAACACCCGTGGGCAACCTCATAAAAAGTCAGGATACTATTCACTAACCATTAGAAGGCAAAACATGCCAAAATGTCATCATGCTTCTTGTAGCATGTGATATGTCTAACTAGGGGGTTTCCATGATGCTGAATCCATTCCAACCATTAGTTTGTCTCAGAAAACACTCCTCGGGCTAAAAATAGACATACTCATCCTCATAAATGCGAGTCAGCATATTTGGGCCATGGCCATTTTAATATTTTTATTTTTATGTATTTATTTATTTATTAGCAGGCCTATCGCCTGCTACATAAAGCATGTGATATATTGGTACCCAGCTTTGATCTGTTTGAGGTGAGGTTTCACTCTTCTAGTGCATTTTATGAAACACGTTGGTGAAGAATTGTTTGTTAACGATTTAGCTCCCAAATTGGTCAAATATGTAAGTATATGTCACAATATAAATAAGCAGAGTAAAGTATGATATCCATAAACAACAAGGTATTATTATTATCTAAAGTAACTAGGATCATTCCAGAATGATACACAATGACACAATAACATCCATCTAAACAACATGGTAGCCTATACATTCTTAGCCGTTGTCATCAAAAAAAGACAAAAAATTCAAGCTACAACAAAAAAGAGTCGCCCAATAGGATCTGCATAGTAAACACACACACACACACACACACACACACACACACACACACACACACACACACACACACACACACACACACACAGTATATAAAGTATACTGTATACTGTATGTGTGTGAAGTGAGTGGCGCCCTTGGTGGCTGTACCACAATGCCCTTCGTTATCAATTGTCATGTCTTCTAAATGGGGAGGTATCTAGAGTCTAGACCTATCCAGATGGGCTACGACACATTGTCACATATAACCTATATTATGCGAAGCTTTTGTAAACAAATAGCATGCATTTTCTTTGTTATATTCCTTTTGTCACAACCATTCACTCACACACGCACTTACTCGCTTTCTTCTTATAGCAATGTTTCCCCATGTCTTACACAGGCACATGCGCACCCCCCCCCCCCCCCCCCCCCACACACACACACACACACACTTTCGATGTAGAAAAATAGTTTCCTTCAGGGTCACATGTGTCCTCAGTATATAGTTTGTTTTGTGTGTGTGTGCGTGTGCGTGTGCGTGTGTGTGTGTGTGCGCGCGGGCGTGCGCATGCACGCACACCAATGGCCATTATTGTTCTGTTGTTGCAATGGTAGGGTTTTCTTGTCATTCTCTATATCCTTCCCCATCCTCTTCTTTATCCCTCTAGACAGCGTATTCATTCATTTCCCAGCTCTTTAGTCAAAGTATTGATCCTTCTGACGACACACAGTCCTGTATGAACGAATAGGGGAAGGGGATCAATATCACGTGATGCTTTGTTTGACGCCACAAAAACTGTGACATACAGTATACGATCTCAATGAGTATGATTACTTGCAGAAGTTTACGTTATTTGGCAGTTGCACAGGGAACTTATACTGTACATTCGCAATGCAACTCCAATGATAAGATGTATAGTATTCAAAAGTACATTTTCTTTTTAATACCACTAAGTCGACCTTTAGGCAGAGGTACACACCCACCTATCGCTGATCGGCAGACTGCTGAGCGATTGCTGGCGCTTTGGCAAGGGACTGGGCCAGATCAACATGGATTGAATTCTGTACTGGCATATACCGGTATGGAGCACGCCTTGTGGCAATTCATGGCAATTGAAATTATATTTCATATTTCCATTGTTTGATAATTTGCACCATTTTACCTGTAGAAAGCTCCATTGTTGCACCCATTTTTTTTTTCATCCCACGATTTTGTAACCCATTTTTTTTTTTTCATCCTGGGCTCTACACACCCTCCATCAACCTGGGGAGGCAGCGGACTTGCCTCATGCTTCCTTCAATGCATGAGGAGTCCAAGCTGCCTTCTTTTCTGACATTGGGAGTTTCCCTAGTTGGACATAGCACATGGAAGCTCGGAAACAAGCTCTTCCAACCAGTTCCTGTCCCCTCCATCAGGCGCCCAGCTGGCCAGGGGGAGGCAGTTTATAGAGCCAAGGATTACTACATGTTTTTATGAAAGTATCTACCCTAGGGGACACGGGGAGAGAACCTATTTCTAGTGATTAAAGGGCAGAGAATGTGGAGCTTGCCATCGCATTGGCGGCATTTTTCAAATGATAATGTTGTTCAAAATGCACTCCTACAAACTCAGCCAATTGGGATGGAATATGACAAATCACCTGTATATATCTATAGTGATACTGTGTATGTATTTGAACAATGTTTGGAACGTTGGAATTTAAATGTTTAGCAAAAATCCAGAGATTAGCTGTTCACAGACAGACAGACAGGGTGTAGGACATAATCTCAGCCACGCTCTTGGCTGGCGGGGAGACAAGAGTGTGTTTGGCTGTCTGCCATCAACCCAAGAAACAGTGACAGAACGGAGGCTATATAGGGCAAGTTAAGGATCAAAATGGGGCTTATGTGGTATTTTTCTCGCTTCCTAGAAATGTAGTTGAGTCAAAAGTACAATACCGTATTTTCCCGACTATAAGGCGCACTTAAAAGCCTTAAATTTTCTCAAAAAACTGCGGTGCGCCTTATAGTCCAGCGCGTCTTATATATGCATTGTTTGACTGCAGTAGCTTTTATCCTATGTTTACTGCAGTGGCTTCTATTCTATGTGCCTTATAATCCGGTGCGCTTTATGTATGACAACAGTTCTAAAATAGGCCATATATTGAAGGTGCGCCTTATAATCCGGTGCACCTTATAGTGCAGAAAATACGGTACTTGTCTTTGCAATGAAGTCATCAGTGTCCAAACATACAAATACTTCTGTGTTACTGTCAAAGTCTCCACTGAACCCAAACTGCTCGCTGTGAGCAGAGCATGGTTTGGGTGCCTTGTGTGGTTGCGTCTGCCATCTGTACGGGTGAATGTAATGCACATTGGAAAGCTTTTTGATTTAAAGGGACATGAACCATTTGCCTTTACTGCTGCTGCTCTTTTCCTTCTCTCATTGCAATTCTCACCCTTCGTCTCTTACCTTTCACAATGCTTGTCTGAGCACGGCTGATGGAAAACTAACAAACCAACAATCAACAATCAATCAATACTGCACTGCATGTGTATGTGTGTGTGTGCGTGGGTGGGTGCACAGCACACGCTCGCATGTGCATGTGTTAAGAGTGTGTGTTTGTGTCAAGAGTGTGTGCTTGCCAAAAAATCTCAGAAATAATCACAAAAGACAGGTTAAGGAGGTTTCAAACTATATTCCTTGACAGCCTGTCTGTTTGCTGCCTCTGCTGTCAAACACAATGTGAACAAAAAGGAACATCAGAAAGAAATTACTTGACTGTCACTGACAAACAGAGAGCGAAAGCCGAACAGCACAGCTTGCGAATCAGCCATATATCCACTTAGAGCAGCACCCCAGATGGCTAATGTAAGTCCATCACACCACGAGAGGTTAAAGACAGAAGGCTGTTTGTACGTAATCAGAAATCAGGAGATCAGAAGATAAAGTCATTGTGAACGCTGTGAGCCGTCACTATGAGCCAAGCAGAACAACAGTCTGTCTGTCACACAGCGCTCCATAATTGAGCATCTCCATACTTTGGGCAAGGCTGACATGCACGCAACTCCATATTTGGACGTGGAACTGGTCTAATCATGGATCGCCTAATCGCCTAATGTATTGCATACATACAGATGACAGTCGTATGTATGGGCATGGCTTGTGACGTCATGACTTGACTTGACTTGACATGACATGACTGGTCTGTTGGGACCAATCAGTTACATCAAACACCAGTTTGACATGTCAATGCACACTGGGCAGCTACTGCAACGTAGCACCATATGTATCAATCACTACACACACCCTACACAGCCATCGGTTAATTTCCACTGCTGGTTTATTGAAAATAGCGTATTATTGAAAATTAGCGTATTGTCTATGAAATACAATTAAAAAGACAAGAGCAAAATTAAGGGATGCTGTCAGGGTTTTTCCTGTACTACTGAATCTGACAAAGTGGACTACTGAATCAAATTAGTGTTTATGTTTTACAGCAGGTTCTACTCTCGAGTCTCGTCCTAGCACTTTTTGTTTCCAGTTACGTAAGCCTTAAATGGAGGTTACATTCTAAGAATAATAATCAGGGGTCCCTTTCATCTTGCCGGCACGATTTGAGTTCCTCAGGTCAAAAAGTTTGCAAAGTATTGAGAGCAGATCCACTTTTTTCCATGACTGCACATATCCTGGGGCAGTGAGGGCCCTTAACCCATCTCCTAGTGTTTTTGGTTTGTTTTGCTTTGTTTAATGCATGGGTATTTGCTGATATACATTTGTTTATTGTTTTGTCTATACCCTGGTGTCTCTCAAAATGTTTATTGTCACAAGGATGCAAGTACATACACTGTGAAAAACCATAGGTTGTGGACGGGAACGCTCCATAATAGACAGCACATGAATAGCAACACTAAACGTATTTGCCAGGCTGTAATACAACAGAAAACGTTCTTATTATCAGTCTGCTTGTGCTGGCTTTAACACCTCTTCCCTGTGGTTATTAACAGTATGAACATACAATTATGGGGTTGTGTGTGCTGCCCCATGGACATATTAGCCTATTTAAGATTAGTAGAACGCGCGACCTACAATGTCAGTAATGAATCGCTCTGTGCTCAATATATAAGCCTCGTGGCCGTCCGACCCTCTCCTCGGACGGCAAAACGCAGCTTTTGGCGTCGTGTTAACAACGTGGACGAGAGCTGCGCTGTAGAGGAGCGTCAAAAGTCAAAGTCAAAGTCGCATGATTTGTCACTACGTTACCGCAGCGAAATTGGTTCTCCGCACCAGAGATGCCAGTGAAAGAGATGGATTCCGTCGGCATCGCCTGCTTTCTTAACTATGTTGGGCTTCTGGTGCAACTGTGACAGACCACGCCTATTCTCTCGTCGTGTTCAATTCCTAGTGACGGGAACTTAAATTCCCTATTGAGGCAGCACTGGGTCTAGGCTCCTTCAAACTGGGCATTCAGACATGCAGTGATGTGTTCTCTTCTATTGGTCTTCGAAGAGCATTTATGGTTCCTGCCTGTGCAGCTGCCATACCAGCTGGTGAAGCTGCTTCTCGTTGTCCCTCTGTAAAAGCCCTATGGGATGATATGTGGATTCGGGGCGAACAGGCGTCGGGCGTCCGAGTCCATATACTAGGTGCTGTTGGGGTCTTTTCTTTTGATCACAACAACACTTGCGTGTTTCAAACGAGGGTCCATTTGGAACCGAGGAGCTCTGAGGGTCTGTATAACCACTGGTCTATTCCAAGCTCACACACACACGAGACAAACTTCAATCTACTACAATCAGTGTTTCACTGAAGTGGTCGAGCACGATAGACTGCTGAATCAAGAATGTACGGTCTACTAGTCGGGAATGATGCAAGTCAGTGAACGATAGTTGTACTTTTTTTAAATTTATTGTACTTTGTGAACTTTGTGAAATCGGGCAGAAATGTACAGAATGCCCAAATGAGCATATTACTTGTTCAAACTGTATTTTTGTTGTAGAGCCTTAGGGATGCCTCCAGCATGGGCTCTCTCATCTGTCCATTCATTCTGTTGTCAGTATAGATTTTCCTTTTTCTTGAACACCACGCACAAACCATTCCTACCCTACGCACCCTAATCCCACACAGAGAGCTACACAAACCACCCCCAGGCAAACAACTGTGTCCACTGGTATAAAAAGAAATAGGGGTGTAGAAAAGCGAAACACAGAAGCTTCTTCAAAAGCCAAAATACAAAAATTAAGATGAAAAATTCATTCAGTTAGTCAATACCAATAGCAAATACCGATTCCATAAAAAAATACACACACACGCACGCACGCACGCACACACACACACACACACACACACACACACACACACACACACACACACACACACACACACACACACACACACACACACACACACACACACACACACACACACACACACACACAAAACAAAAAAGATCTTATATGAAGTCCACCAACCAGGAGTAGCAGACTCCTCACTCAAATGTGCACTTTGGCAACTCCGAAGCAAATTCCACATGTCCCAACAAACTGCCATAATGTCAACCCCCTACCCCTGTGTCAGATCTGTGGTTAGACTGGCATATTTGCCAATGTTGATATGACCCTGATAATGACAACGCGTTACACTATAGGGACATCCCGAATTTAAACATAAAACCCGCATGGCTCCACTCGGGCAGCAGGGGGGCCTAATAACTCACACTGCTGTCATCTAACCATAGTACAGTCAACAGCTGACCCCCCCCCCCCACACACACACGCACAGACTACTTAGGGCTGGCATCTCTGTTCTCTCGTGGTGTCACTAAAGGAAGGGCCTCAGATTAATATCCTCTGGGTGCTCTAGCTCTGTTGGGGTTTTGTGATGGCGAGAGATGCTGTAAAAGTTACTGTATGGTTTGCTAGCTGTGAAATAGAATGGCAAACTCTGATGTGATCAGCTTCAACTTTGTTTCCTTCACCCTGAGTGAGAATTTATTTTCCCATAAAACTAAAGTACCTGTTGTACCATTATGCATATGACCTATGGACTAAATACAGAGATTGCTAGGATCCCATGGTCGGTCGGTCGGTCTGTCTGTCTGTCTGTCTGTCTGTCTGTCTGTCTGTCTGTCTGTCTGTCTGTCTGTCTGTCTGTCTGTCTGTCTGTCTGTCTGTCTGTGTGTGTGTGTGTGTGCGTGTGTGCGCGTGTGTGCGCGTGTGTGTGCGTGTGTGTGCGTGTGTGTGCGTGCGTGAGCGTGCGTGTGTGAGACACTTGTGAAGGCGGGCGGTAATTTATGAAAAAAAAAAACATGACAAGCTGAAATATGAAGATAAATGATTTCTGCTCTAATAATATGTATAATAATTTAGGGGAAGTTGATGAATCAACTCTAGAACTGTATACCCTACTGATATAGACTTTATAGTCTGCTGTCTACCACTGCCCACTTAATATGCATAGCTTCAAAAAAATAACTAGTCGTAATTACATTTCTTGCTGGAGGAAGTAATGACAGTGGCAGTTGAGTGAGAGGACAGCGTTTCTCCATGTCCTCATCAGCACTATGTTAAAAAAAAAGACCATTGGGGCACAGGCCCTGCATCAGTTACCACTACCACGTTATACATGCATACAATCATATACTGTATGTGAGAAGGGGGATTACAGAGGCTTATGTGACATCGTCTGCATCAATTAACCATGAACCTGGCCGCTTGGAAATGGACTGTTCCTGGTCCAAAGCAGTGACACCAACGTTGTTTTCGCTATCATGATGCAATTCCAAATGGCAGATAGGTCACACCATGCATGGGAGCGCAACTACAGCCGGAAGTTAGGGTTAGGTGAAACAGGTGGAATACATTGGAGTCAAATGAGAGATCCGTGACCACCTCATGAACAAACAATGTTTCTTAGTAACTGTGACCTTTGTAAAGTAATCACTTCTGGAAAATAACAGACGTATAATATCTAGGGATGTCCAGATACTGTATCGGTATCGGGATAAGTATTGGATCGGCCCTTTTTTGTGATATCGGTTCATATCGGTATCGGCAAATACTGTATCGGTATCAGAAAACTACTATTGCCCCTAATTTGTCATGTGATCGGATCGGGAAATATCGGGATCGGCAGATACTCAAAGTCAAATGATCGGGATCGGATCGGGAGCAAAAAAAATGTTATCGAGAGAACCCTAATAATAACACATTATTATCTGATGTGCGGTTTTGCGAAGTCTGATGAAGAGCCGTGAGGCTCGAAATGTCATGTCCTTGTGGTGAAATAAACAGTGTACACTGTCATTTTATAGAGGTGCCAGTATCTAAAGAGTGAAAAATACATTTCTGAATGCACCAACTATCGTGAGACCTTCTGTCGCTTTCTGTCTGGCATTCACTCATGCTTATTTATGCAACTTCCGGCATGAGATTTTCGCTCCCATGAAAATGTCATGGCGCAGCTCAGTCACGTGACTATGACATTTCCTTATAAAGAGCCGCCTTGGTCCAACGCCCCAGCAGCTCCTCCTGCGTTAGTGTCAAAGTGTCCTTGAGCAAGGGGACCGCTGATAAGCAGGTTGGTGCCCTTCATGCATTAACAGCATGCATGCAGGGCACCAACCTGCTCATGCCCATGCACACTGTAAAGGTCCACTTCTTTGAATAAAGGTGCACTACGGGTGCACGTGAGGACCAGCTATTTTAAAGGTGCAGTGAAATGGTTAATTTGGGCATTTTATTTTGAAGTTTCAATTGGGGGAATCTAAGTTTCAGAGTGCCACGCCCCTCCAGGCTATGGGAATATGGGCTATGAGAGACGGGGAACAATGGCAAGCAATTATTTTTAACCTATACACCAGACAATTGCACAAGTCCTTCCGAGCCGAGTCTCAAGCAAGCGCAAGTCATTTGGTCCCAAGTCTCAAGCAAGTCAAGTTTTTTTAGGTTGTGGGCGAGTCAAGTCGAGTCGAGTCCACACAGTTGGGCGAGTCAAGTCGAGTCAAGTCGCATGGTTGTTTCGAGTCGCGTCACAATGTTTTCAAGTCGAGTCACTGGTTTTCAAGTCAAGTCACAGGTTACAACTTCCTACGGTCAAATGTAAAAAAAATATCAGTTTTATCAATTATCAGTTTTGTTGCAGTGTGTAGCTTGAATTATATGAATGAAAGAAAAAATGTATTAATAGAGATGAGAGTTACAGTACAATTGTGCTTGTGTAGCATTTTGTAGAGCAGGCATACCTGCACGCACACGGATCATTAATTTAACATAGTGTTCATTTTTCATCAGGCACTAAGTTAGCTACCTACTCGTGTACTACACGCAGTGTTGCCAAATGCCAAAATCCAAAATGCACTAGTGGCACTTCCCAAAACGCACTACAAGGAGCTAGAGCAGTGTTTTTCAACCCAGCTCACTATAAAAGCACTAGATGAATATCTAGTGAATATCACCTTGAGTTTTTCAATCATTTTGGCGCTAGGGGGGGTCTGGAAAACTAAATATAGTGTCAAATGCGTAAAGTTGGCAACACTGAGTCTATGACTACACGTGCATTTGTTTTGGTGGGATGGAGTCCTTCGGAGAGCAGAGCTGGCGAAATAATAACTGGACTAAATAAAACTATTTCGCGAGAAGAACGTACCGGTGGAAAGGGAAGGAATGAATCCGGAGTGAGTCCGGACCCCCGCAAATAGGTGATCGTGTTAGCTCCCTGACTGGTACATTTGGTTTCATTTGCACACCGTTGCCTCCCGGCAATGGTGACTCGGACGATGACTCGGACGAGTCGCCGAGTCAGGTTGTCTCAAGTCAAGTCCGAGTCTCAAGTATTTTACCTTCAAGTCCAAAGCGAGTCAAGTCACCGCAAAAATGCGACTTGGACTCGACTTGAGCCGAGTCGTAGGACTCAAGTCCAATTGTCTGCTATACACAACGTATATACATTTTAGCGTGACGATGATTACAGTACGTTTAAACCAAGTAATAGGCCTACACTGTCTGGTTGTCATATTGTCGGGGGTTTCAAAACTAACTAATTGTTCAGTCATATCAAAACATGATTCCCCACCCTCCCACTTTCCCCTCCTTGTATATTTCTCTTTTCCCCCTTACCTCCACTATGACAGAGTGGCTACCATTGTAAACAAGTGCATTCTTAACTGGTTTGTCCATTCACAGTTCTGTGTAATATTGAGTGCTTGAATACTGAGCATGGAGTACTGTAAATCTCCAAGCTGCTAATAAAAATCTCAATCAATAAATCAATCAAACCCAACTGCATTTGGAAGACAAGCAAGTGATGGGACTCTCATGGCGAGCTCCATTTCTATTGGCTTCTATTGCTGTAATAGTGGATACATCACTACGCAGCACATTTTTCGTTTCTAGGAAGTAATTAAAATGAGATTTTTATGGACTTTTGAATCAAGCAAAATACAGTCCCCCAGAAAAAGTCCCCATTTTTTGGCATGCATTGTTGGGTACGGCCATATACAGTAATGATTTTTTATTTCACATGGGGTTTTAAAAGGGATGTACTGTATAAGTCAATGTATATAGGTTGAGAAAAGCAAGGGGGCAAAGTATAAACCGCTGGGGTTGCCCGGTCAATGAAATATACAGAGTAAAGGGTTTAATTGGATAAATTAACCTTGGTCTCTCTACTTTCTGTGTGAGTCACGTAGACTAGGCCGCAACTCATAGCCCATATGGGGATAATCTTTGCATCATTTTCTTCACCGGTTGAAATAATTATAATTAAATTAATTAAAAAGACTTATTCTGGGGAATATTGATTTAAATTATTCTGGCCTCAATCTGAGTCTCCCTGATTCATCCAGGGACGTCCGTCTTTAGTGGACAGATTTTGTGTTGATTGAAATCAGGTGATATTCTGGAATAGATTTGCCTTGTCTTGGATTGCCTTGATCTGGTCACAATCAAGACGTCACTAATTCGTCCCGGTCCTGGGACAGCAAGAAAATACCATCTACAAACAACAACTACAGATTTTCAACGCATGACACTGTCATTTAACAATGCCCTACTTCTGTTTTTAGGCAGTTTTTTAAGCAATTAAAGCACCGTAGGTTAAATGTGCAAAAGTAATTTGAGAGACAGGAGAGAGAGAGAGAGAGAGAGAGAGAGAGAGAGGGTGGGAGGGAGAGAGACGGCAGTCAACCCCTACAGTCAACCCCTAGCGCACATCAAACCACATAACATATCACAATCACATGGCACATGAAACAGAAGCATAAAACCCAATTAAATAAATAATGTAAAAGTAGGAGTTCAGTGGGGTTCAAACTTATGAGTATAAGGTTTTGGCACCATGAAACCTCCCAAAGCTGCCCCTGTGCCTCCCGACCCAGTATGTGCTGCTCAAGAAGGGTTAAGGCCATCCTGTGAATGTTTTTTCAAGCTTTAATGAGCCAGAGTCTAGCCATAACACTCTCTCTACCAGCCGGGAGTGTGACAGTGGCTTGCTAGAGTTCCACTATAGCACTGTAACACTTTGTGCTGCCAGTAAGTAGTGAGGGGGGAAAACACCAGTGCATTTAGTGCAAGATGTTCGTAGGGGCTTGTATTGTGCACCGGAGTCTGAAATCGTAAACGATGCAGACAACTCCTCCCTGACAATATCGCTGAGACAGTTTGTTTATGTTTGGACCACATTCCTTATGAGTGAGACTATTTTATGAGATAAAGTAAAACGCCTTATGGGCAAGAGGCGACCACAGGTGGAAAATTGTCTGTGTGTGTGTGTGTGTGTGTGTGTGTGTGCGTGCGTGCGTGCGTGCGTGCGTGCGTGCGTGCGTGCGTGCGCGCGCGTGTGCCTGTTAATTTGCTAGTTACAGTGTGACAAGTGCAGTTACAGCTTCCTCCCAGTTTTCATATCTTCATTTTTTATTTTTATTATCTACTACAGTCCTAATAAACCACAGAAAATTATAACTGGCCACGAATGATCTACTGAATGTGACAAACATGTGCCATTGAGCCTTTGGGTCAGGTATGACACAAATATGGAGGGTCATTCCTCCATATTTAGGTCATTAATAATTTCCGAAAATTGTGTAAACAAATATGTATTTAGGACCATGTATGGATGTCCCTTCCCATAGCTAAAATCCCTAAAACTAAAGAAGCAAATGTATACGAATGAACACCCATCTTGTACTTTCTCTATAACCTAAAACATGAACCTTGGTTTAAAAAAATGTTGCATTATTGCAACCACAGGTCGCACTTAAAGCACAAAGTGTGACCTATGATTGGAATAATGCATAGTATACAGGCACTTGGCAGACAGGCTACCGTGTAAATGTAAAATGTCTTTTAGTTCACTAATAATCTTGGTACCCACACAGTATCTAACTTATTTCCGAGACCAATGGTATATACTGCACTTATCTAAATCCTTTAAAAAGAGGGGGGATTTCAGAACAATCACAGGAACTGTTCGAAACAGGAACAGCAGTCTTGAGAGTTGTGGAAAGAAACTACATACATTAAAGGGGATTTCCAGATCACCCTCAACTCCTTAATTGACAGATTTGTTATAGTTGTACTTAAATTGTACTGTAATTCTCCAAGTGGTTATCCGTTTTTTAGCAGTGTGTACTTGACTTGTAATGTTTCTGTTAATAAAAAAAAAAAACATTAATTCACTTATTTAGTCAGTTGATAAAAAAAAAAAAAAACATTAATTCATTCATAGAGTCCATCATAAGAGTTCGAGCGGGGGGGGGGGGGGGGGGGGGGGGGGGACTCCATGGACAATTACAGTGAAAAGGTTACTATGGCAACAGGGGTCAATTAAAGGTGGGGTTGGTCTGGAATTACCCTTTAACTTAAAGGTAGGGTAAGTGATTTGAAATTCATTGTGTAGTACCAGCCTGGTGAGGAGAATTCACCCTCCACCTGGGGAACTTTTATTAGCTCCTCTGCTAACGTGGGGAACTCCATATATGGTCTGCACACCTTATAATAGAGCATTTTAACAGAAAAAAATGGGTGATATCTGACAAAAGTGAAATCACTTTCCCTACCTTTAAGTATTTCAGTATTTAACTTTTACTGTATACTTTTACTGTATTGTTATAGCCTACTTTAAACGTCTATCCATCACATTAAATGTAGTACTTGTACTCGTAGCTTTTAGCTTTAATTATTGCAGGTATATGAATTTGTCTCTGGGCTACATAAAATGAAAACCTGTTACCTAACCACCGTGCTTGCTCTTAAAATATGCTTTTAGAACAATTGCATTCGTTTGAAAGCCAACTCAGATTTTTTATTAATTTATTTTTTCATCAGCACGTTGATCAAAAAATGCTGAAAATGGCAAACATGAGTCAAATTTCAAACGGCTGCTGTTGGCAAAACTGTGACTATGTCATGGAAGTTGTCCACACGCTTTCACTTCAAATACTTCTGAAAATACATTCTCTGACAATCTATTTACAGTAAGTAACTGTTTTGCAGAGCTCCATGAGGACCTGGGACCTCCGCTTGTGTTTCCTTTGATTGCTTGATCAATTTTCCCAGTCAATCCACTGTAAGATTCTCTTTAAATACGAGATTACAGATCCATAGCCAGAACATTGCCTTTTTCATCTTAATTTGCATGAAATACACAGTTTTTGTTGCATTGTTTGCATTGTTCATTTTTTTCCTGTGGAATCCAGATGTGTACGATTTTCCACTCAGACTCGAATTCACGCTGAGGATGCTAGTGTGAGCAGGAAGGTTTTGTGATCTCCATAGCTTCACATGTTTGAGGAAGGAAGGGGAGAGGCCAACTCATTCTTCTAGATAGGCCTTTTAAATACTCCAATTTCCCCCAAACCCATTGAGCCGTCGTCTGAGCTGTCTGACTGCAGGCTTGTGTGTGTGCACGCGCAAGCAAGCATGTGTATGAGATGGTATTACAAGTGCCATAAATCAAAGCGTTTCTTATGTTCTGTGCGTGCTTCCCAACGCGAAGTGTGCTACAACTGCGTCGTATCTGCTCAATGCATTTTCTATGGAGACGCGTGGAGCTCACGTTAAACGCGGTAAGCGTCGCAGAAACACGTCAATGAACGTGTAAAAATGCATAGAAAGCCCCTTTCGTGTGGCATTGCTGTGGCAGTGATCACAGTCCCGGATAACTTGCATGCTTCGCATAGACCGGCATGTTAACGCCCATATATTTTGTTTCACATGCTAACCTGGAGGCCTTTGTGTACGCGTCTGTCCAATGACACACAAAATCATAAGACAAAGGTCATAGATTAAGTTCAGCGTGTCCATTCCATGCTCCTTTGAGACAGATCTGAGGAATGACAGGTTATACGAGGGAGATGGTAGATGAAAGAGAGAGAGAGAGAGAGAGAGAGAGAGAGAGAGATAGAGAGAGAGAGAGAGAGAGAGAGAGAGAGAATAGAAGACAGAGACCGGAAGTGGGAAGATGGAGAGAGAGATTGATAGTTACTGAAAGATATTGAGAGAGAGAGGGAGAGACGCATAGTGAGAGAGAGAGAGAGAGAGAGAGAGAGAGAGAGAGAGAGAGAGAGAGAGAGAGAGAGAGAGAGAGAGAGAGAGAGAGAGAGAGAGAGAGAGATGGGGAGCTTCTGTGACTTCCCAAGTATTCCCAACAGAACAATAATGTATCCTCCATTCCATTTCTCCGGGCGGCTCTAGACAGAAGACGTTTAGCCACGGGGATTCAAGCAGACGTGATAGAGAGGCAATGCTTGAGAGGTTTGAAGGGAGAGGAAGAAAGAAAGATGTCATGGGATTTGCACATGACTCTCTCTCTCCCTCTCTGACCCCCCCCCCCCCCCCAACCATTGTGTACAGAATATAGCCTAGGCCTACTGTAGATTGATGTGATTGTGTGTCATGCATGTGGGCATAGCCATAGGTCTGGTGATGTTTGTAAGCGGATCATCTCGCTCTCCTTTTTACCAAATTTAACATTTTTCCCCCAAGAGCAAACTAGTTTGACTACTTCTCTGCCCATGACCCACTTCTTAAACAATCCATTTTGACAAACTGGCTCCGGGTAGAAAACAGAGTTAAGCCATTGAAAACGGGATTGAGGTTTAAAGTTTTTAGTAAATGCAACCATGTCCTCAATGCCCTCGGTGTCCGCATGTGACCTCAAAAACAGTGAGAAACACCCACATCCACAAAACTAGTGGGAGTGAGAACAACAATCTGACAACTTTCACAACAAACAT
This sequence comes from Benthosema pterotum, assembly GCA_039105355.1. Taxonomy (NCBI): domain Eukaryota; kingdom Metazoa; phylum Chordata; class Actinopteri; order Myctophiformes; family Myctophidae; genus Benthosema; species Benthosema pterotum. The sequence continues at coordinate 24,222,940 of CM076981.1, read as the reverse complement.
CAAACAAGTGTGGAATGCGCTGAACCCCCTCCCTCGAAAATGCACATCACTTCCATTTCTAAGACAATGCACCTTTCAGCATGGCCAGGGGAGAGGAAAGGATCAAATAAAACACTACCGATACACAGTGATGAGGACAGCAACTCCCCCACACCCCGTTTTGCCTAGCACTGCATATGTACTTCATGGAGTTTTTTCACCTGTTGTATTTACCTGTAATGATATTGACTTGAGTTATTGTTCATGTCATTTCTATGAATTGATTGCATCGGGCCCAAATAGAAACACCACAAAGACTGTCTGTACTCTGTTGCTGTTTATACATTCTGTCTGAAACTATTCAATCAATCAAACCTCAATCTCTCTCATCTAGCTGCCTTATTAGGTCTTCACACCAGTTAAGTAAGCCTTGCTTGAGGCTGTCCACCTGCACAAAAGCCCCCTTTTTAACCACAGTTTACATAACACTTAAGAACCATCAGAAAACCCTCTAATGCTACTTAATGCCTGCTAATGCCCCCATTATACACAGACCCGCCCCATGACTGACTTTTACTCTGTTGTGTGGCGAAATTATCAGACGCACAGTCTTACGGCATTGCAGCTGCGACACGTCCTGAGTTTGTAGGTCTGCTATTTTCAAAGTGCAACACCCACGTGCAACTGATTGTATCACGCAGGGCTCCAAGTCCAACTCACTGAGGTTAGTCCACCTCCAGCAATGTTCTGGACTGGTGGCGGGGGATAGCATTTAACCCAGAGAGGAGGAGATTAGCCCCGGTGTTGCTCTGTGACCAGCTCCACTAGAGTGTTGAGTGACAGGAAGTGGCATGTTTTCAGAGCGCCTGCCGCCGAAAAGCTCGACCCCGGGAATCCCACGAAGGTCAGTAGTGCACTGCGGGGGTTATCCCTGCGCTTATGCCTCGGAAACAATTGAGCTGAGCAGTCTCGCTCCATTCGTGACAGCCCAGAAATGAATTCCCCATTCATTTTCCTCATAGACTGTGTGACAAATCATGACAATTGATAATGTTTTGAGACAATCAAATGTCACAACCCGTGTTGGCTTTGTCCGTGGTGTAATCGTCTTTGTATGAATCATTTTTGAAAAGTCTATGAGGAATATGAATAGGGAAATTACTTCTGGGCTGTGGGCAACGTCATGAAAGGGGCTGGACAGCTCAGCTCTACTGGGTCATGCATGGAGTTCTACACTGCTTCTCTGAGCTGCAGTGGTGGAACAACCAGGAGAGCTGTCCATGGCGGAAATTCTGCGACATCTATTTTCCACTACCACCTACTTTAAATTGGGGAAGAAAAGAAAATATTTCAGCAATATCTTCACAGCCTACAAGTGGCGGGTATATGGGGGGGGGGGGGGGGGGGGGGGGGGGGGGTTAACTTCTTGTACTGTATTGTTTCCTGTGCAAGCGGCTGGGGGGCCCGGCTCTGAATCTCAGGTGTTACTGTACATAGGTGCTGTAACTTGGATCGGGTTTCCTCACGGGAGTGCAGGTCAAAGTATAGCAGAGAAGCTCAGTCTAATGTCTCCCCTATGGTTGTATTCCCTCCTGACCTAGATGTTTAGTTTACACAGACGGGGGAGATCCCTGGGTTCGAAACCTTGGGTGTTACGTTGGTGCCGTGACCCAGATAAGGTGTCCCCGCGGCGGGGAGAGATCAAAGGAGGGTGAAAGTGGCACAGTAGGTCAGCCTGATCGAGGCCCACAAAGTGTGTTTGCATCTACAAATGAAGTAGACAACCACTCATATTTTTTTTCGGACACACAGAGTCACCAGTGTCTTTAAACCCATAAAGACTTGAGTCTGATTCTAAAAATGCCTTGACCAACAATTTCTGAAACACTTTTTTTCTTCTTTTGTCCAAAACAGTTACTTTTGGGGATTCAAATTCAAATTTTTGATTATTTTTTGTGATGGTGTACTACAGTGGTTCTCACATTGAGACCTGTTATGTATTCGGCACCTCACAGATCAAAGACTATGGGCTCCATTTTTTATTTTTTTTTACTATTTTGAAAAACCTTTTTGGAAGTTTTGAAAATAATTATCCTGCATTATCTAGTTGTGGAGACTGTAGACTTCTTATTAATTAACTAATGCAGATCCAATGGTTGGAAACCACTGTTGCAGTAGGATCCAGAGGGCAAAAAATGGCAAGAAAACAAAAACATCAAAATAAAATAAATGAATAAATAAAATGAATAAAAAATGCTGCGCCCGCTCTGCTCACGCAAGAAATTACTGAAGGTGATCAATAAAACATTGAAAAATGTTATGCTATGACCTATTACCCCTATTGATCATCTGACTCAGCAATTTACAGTAGGCAGTGGTGAAAAAAGGTTATTTTGGTGGAAAATAATCTACAGTATTTGCAGACTACAAGTCTGCAAATAGTAGATTTTAAATCAGTGTTTGCACCTTATCGGCACTTTACAAAAATATATTATGAACCTTATATCTGTTTTGTATGTCATAAAAGTCTTAAATGATATATGTTTTATATATGTTTCACTTCATAAAAAAATAATATGGATCTTATATTAACTTTATTCTCTTATTGTTATGTTGTCGTATTGATTGTATTGAAAGGTGCCACTTTCAAGAGTTCACATATAAAGTTTTTTTCCATATGGGGAATGACACAAGAAAAATAACAGTGGTAGAAAAAACAACCCTTCAGGTTTTCAGAAAACAAAAAGAACACACACACCAGACAAAGACAAACAACCCACCCCACCCCAAGACAAATACAAAAAGCAATAACAATCCAATGAAGAGTAGGGCAGTAGAAAGAGGGAGAAAATAAACAACCGCCCCCGCCCCCAATGTGATATACTTGTTAGAACATCTCTTGTAAAACAACCATAGCACTAGCCCAAATGTGCTGATTAAGCACATTTACGATGACGGGTATATTTGTTTTTAGCCCAATGAATTGTTTTCTGAGATTCTGCATTTTTTCCTTCTATAGATTAGTAACTATAGCACCCTGACTTTTGTTTGTCTTCTTATGGGTTTTCCAATGAGAGTAGAATTTCAACATCTTAATACATGGCATTAGACACCAAATTTCATGGTAACCATTTAGTTCAAACTTGCCCTAACAACTTTCCCTAACTATTATGTAATTTTCTGAATACAATTCCATTTAGTTTGACCCGACTAAATGACTATTTGTTAGTTTTACTTATCATAGCATAATTTGTGTAGTTTGTCAGTGAAAAAATGGTGGTGAGCCAAAACTTTATTCCCCTGCACCCCCCCCCCCCCCCCCCCCCCCCCCCCCCACACACACACACACACACCCCATTAAATCATTATGTAAGTCTTAAGAAGTCGCTGTGCCTCCCTTTTGAGTTCTTCAGAAAACAAACACGTCCTTCCTGCAGGATTCAGTATATTTTAAATTTATGTCCCCTTTGTGGGTAGGTGCCCTGCATCCCGTCCTGTCTGCGTGTTTGTTTGTTGGGTGCAGGAAGAGAAAATAGGTCACGTCTCCGAGTCCAACCGATGGTATTTGGGTTTACTCGCATGTCAACGTGTCTGCATGTGTGTGTGCGTGCGCATGCTTGCGCGTGTCACGTGTTTTACTGAGGTAAATGGATCAACACTGTCATGTACATAAAAGTTAAACTACTTCACAGGTTCAAAATGTGACACATTGTATGCTCGTATAAATGTTCCTTTGAAATGGTCAAAATATGTCATTAAAGTAGTTAGCCTGTGAATGAATGTACATATTGTGTGTGTGTGTGTGTGTGTGTGTGTGTGTGTGTGTGTGTGTGTGTGTGTGTGTGTGTGTGTGTGTGTGTGTGTGTGTGTGTGTGTGTGTGTGTGTGTGTGTGTGTGTGTGTGTGTGTGTGTGCCTGACCTCAGGGTCGGTTTTAGGCATAAGCAATATAAGCGGTTGCGGTCACATCTCAGGAAGAAGATCCCCCCCATCACATACATGGATTACTTGTGGCCTGGAGGGGCACATATGCCTTAACGTAATCCGGCCCACAGGTTAATATCAAAATAACTATATGCATCGTGGCCCTTCTCAAAGGATTGTTAAATATAGGCCTGGTGGCTCTCTAGATTAAAGCTGACCACCCTGCCCTACCAAAAAGTGAGTTATTATTTAAAATATGCAACATACAATAGATCTAGTCAAGACAACAACATGTGAAGTGGTTTGCATGGGTGAAGTTGAGTGCAGCTGGTTGAATTGGCATCAGCACAGCAAATATAGCATACTGTATCTATTATAATGTGTTTAATTCTAGACTTAATTTTGATCTCAGAATGCACCAGGATTGAAGCATTTTATTGTTGGGTATGGCCATAACGACCACAGATGACCACCTTATGAATATTTTCCACCAAAATAACCATTTTTCACCACTGCCTACAGTAAATTTCTGAATCAGACGATCAATAGGGTCATACCGTGGCTTTTTCAATGTTTTACTGATCGCACTTGCGTGCGTGAGCAGAGCGGAGCGCAAGTGTACTGAACGCGTTTTGGTGTTCTAAGCAATGTGTTTTAACTATTGAAAAATAGCAGATCTACAAGCTCATAGCGCGCCACCGAGTGGCGCGCTATGAGCTTGTATCTCTGCTATTTTTGAAAAATCGTGAAAACGTGGTGCAAATCTTTGAATATGTTATTCAGAAACTAGAAATCTAGACAGGACACAATGGGTTAAGCGATTGGTGCGCAGTGGTGTACAGTTGGCAGGTCAGCGTCGCTTGGGGTACTCTGATTGGCCCTACTATTTACAGCAGTGTTATTATAGTTAGTGTAGTTTTAGTTAGTTTTGATATTTTATTTCACACTTTTTATAGTGGGTTTGCTAGGTTTTATTTTGGTGAAAACTTAGTTTTAGTTAGTTTACTGTATTTATAATTTTAGTTGTTTTATTTTTTGTGCTTTGGTTGTCAGGTATAGAAGTTTTATATATTAAAAAAAAAAAACTCAAAAAAGATACCATTAAACACATAAATCCAGGAATAATCATGCAGAAAAATAACTTTAGTCCTCTAATTTTCTTAACTTTTATCATACCAGTTGGTACTGTATTGTATTTTATATTGTTGATATGTTATGTGTTGTCATCTGTACAGCAATGTAAAGACTGTAAGGATCAGAGATTTGTGGACTGAGTAATGTTCTACTGCTGAATATGTGTGTGGTGCCTCCATGAATGTACCAAAGTGGGAAACGGTTGGTATTCAACCCATGCTACTATGGAACTCAGTAGTGGAAAGATCTAGAAGCACCTCGTCCCCATGCTGGTCACCAACACATTTTGAATTTAAAAGCTTTATAAAAACTAAAACTAAGGATATTTTGTGTATAATTAGTTAGTTTTATTTTTTTTTTGCATTCATTTTTAGTTTCAGTTAACTCAAATGTTTTTTGAATTCTAGTTTTTGTTTTTTAGTTAGTTTTAGTTAACTATTATAACCCTGGTTTACAGTAGGCGGTGACTGTAAATTGCTGAATGAGATGATCAATAGGATGATAGGGTGGCTTTTTATTTTTATTGATCACCTCACTCAGTAATTTACAGTAGGCAGTGGTGAAAAAACAACTATGGAAAATAACATCCTTTTTGTGATTTGAGAAGAAAAAAGAATACCTCTGCAATATCTTCATAGCCTACAAGTGGCTGGTATCATCCCCCTAAGAGGGGGGTTAACCTCCTGTACTGTATTGTTTCCCGTGCAGGAGGCGGAGGACCAAGCTTTGAGTCTCAGGTGTTATATTGGTGCTGTAACTTGGATTGGGTTTCCCCAGGGGAGTCCAGGTCAAAGGAGGAGAGTAAATGTATAACAGAGAAGCTCAGTCTAAAGCATGGGGGAAAAAAAACTAGGTATCTCCTCTACGGTTATATTACCTATAGTGCCGAGCAGTCCGCCCCCTTTCATGGTGTCGATGGTGGTCCAGAAATGGATTCCCCATTGATTTTCCTAATATACTTTTTCGAAAACAAGCTATATGAAGATGATTATGCTGTGGACAAAGCCAACTCGTGTTGTGACAAATCATGACATTAATATTGATAATATTGTTTGTGTTGTCATGATTTATTGGCTTTTTTCCGGGTTAATCTTTATATAGATCAGTCTATGAGGAAAAAATAATGGGGAAATTATTTCTGTACCGCAGGCAACGTCATGAAAGGGGAGGGACTGCTCAGCTCTATGGTTGTATTGCCCTCTTGACCTATCGTAGATGTTTAGTTTGGAGACGGGGGGGACTTCCCGGGTTCGAAACCTTGTGTGTTACCTGTTGGTGCCGTGACCCGGGTAAGGTTTCACCTCGTTCCTCAAAACCGCAGGAGCTAATTAAAAAGACAATCAATTAACACTCTGCTGGCGTCCCGGGAGATATACTGCTGCTTTCTGACAGAAACTCATCCAACCCACTGCCGCGCATCCTATGACCCTTCTGACACTGTTGTTCTTTGTGTTTGTTTGAAACCTTGGGTGTTACGTTGGTGCCGTGACCCGTCCCGGGCAAGGTTTCCCCTTATTATTCGAAACCCAAGGAGCCAATGGATCAATGAGTCGATCAATGACTCGCATGAGTCAGGCTGTACTGCTGCCACTTTTTGTCAGAAACTCTTTATGGAGATCAAACATACACCCTATGATCCTAAACTACAGTATGATCGACAGGAACTGTATACATCGTTTTCTCCCTCTCTATTCTGACCGGTAATCTGTCTGTGAGCAGCTAATCTTTGGGCCACAGATTATTATAATCACTGTGAATCTTTGCCTATTATATGCATTCCCTGCAGGACAAGCCCTTTCTCCGCATTAGACTAATGGAGGCCCTATAAAAGGCCGTCTTACAGATGGAGTGCCCTTATTTTTCCTCCAATTGTGTACATTTTTGAGGTGACAGTAATTAATTAAGAGCCCGCGGTGTAGTTTCAATTTGTATTTAGGGTTTCTTCCCATGGGCTGAACCTTTCCAGTCAAACGTGTCAATGAAAATAAAAAAGTAATACAGTGACATCACATTGTCAGCCCCTCCCCTAACTCCACCCATCATACAACTAAAGCTGTGGGTGTGGTTCAGTTCAGGTGGATCCCCACCCATCACCACCCACCAGATAAACATACTTAATGAATTGGTCAGGGTGCCCAAATAAAAATGACATTTTAACAAATACTGTAACCATTTTATATATATATATATATATATATATATATATATATATATATATATATATATATATATATATATATATATATATATATATATATATATATATATATATATATATATATGTATGTATGTATGTATGTATGTATGTATGTATGTATATATATATATATATATATATATATATATATATATATATATATATATATATATATATATATATATATATATATATATATATATATATATCCTCTTACCGTATAACAATATTACCTGACCTGGTATGCACAAAATGATGGCACTCTATCTTTAAGTTTTGGCATATAAATCATGTATCATAGCTTGTACACGAAACCAATCATTTGTGCAAAATGTAATCAATGTGCATGCTTTTCTGACCGAGGGACCTGGTATGCGCTGCTCTGTGTCTGTATTTAACGTTAGATTAGTGTTTGAGGTAGTCGGTTGTCGGACCAATAGTATGTTGAAGCCTTATGAATGTGTTAAGAATAATATTTATTATGTATTTGTAATGAAATTCATAACCTTGCAAAATATCACACTTGTGAAGTGAGCAGCGCCTTTCATCATGACGATGAATTATGACAACATCATGTGTGTTTAGCACATTCTGTGCTAACCACACCTGCTGTTCATACAGTAGGAGCATTTGCGTTCCTCCAAAAACAAAAAAAGCTCTATCCATTGAAACTATGTGAGATTTGTCCACAGAAGGTTGACTGGCTGTCGAGTTGATTGGCTGAATACCCATAGAAATATGATAATTATTCAATTATGAATTATACACATAATTTAGCATGACAAAAAAAAGATCTACACACTCACAACACATCATAATAGAACTACACACGTAAGAAAGAAGAAACATTTACTCAAACCATAAGATCGTTTTAAGAAAAAATAATATTTAGTAATTTTGTTTAAAAGGAAATATTTACTCACAAATCATAAAAACAGACCTGTGACATTTTATATTTATTTTTTTAGTTTGTTTTGTTTTAAGAAAAAATAAGAAATGTTTAGGAAGAGAATTTAATAAATAGGGATATTTTAGCGATTGGTTCAGTCTTTAATAATTGGTTTAATTTGAAAAAGCAAGGGAGCTAAAAGTAGTGACGGATGCTACAGTTATAGACAAAAGGTGTCAGCTGTGTCTGGCAATGTAGAATTCGTCAATAATTATTTGGTGTCCGTGTTGTTATTACATAGTCCCCTTGCTGCATGTTTCGTGATTTTCTTTAGTTTCTTTATTCAGCTCATTTTTTATTGATTATTTTGCCCATTTCAGTTTGGAAATACTGAATTCACCAATTCAAAATTCTACAGTTTTTTCCCCACTTATTTCACTGGATGGTGCATACCACCCATACATGAGGGTCGTTGTTTAAGCAATGATCAGAGGTTGCTATACTTTTGACATTATTATAGCGACTGAGTTGAGGCATTTCACTTTAAATGTCTATTAAAATGTCTACTCAGTTCAAATTGTATTGTTTATTGTGTTTTATATGTGTACTAGTATAGTATTTCCTTTTCTTATGTTTGAATTTGCAGTTTTTGGGGGAATGAGGTTAGATTCTGTGCTTCTCCAAGTGCTGTCCCGGGACACGGTTCCTTGAGGGGGTTCCAAATGGCAACTCTGAAAATATACAGAAGGAACCAACCATTTGCACGTCCCACTGGGAGGAAGACCTCGGGGCAGACCAAGGAGCAGATGGAGGGATTACATCGACTCTCTGGGGCCTTGACCCGTCTTGGGATGTCGCAGGAGGAAGTCGCCAATGTTTGTCCAGGAGAGAGAAGGAATCTGGAGTGCTCTAGAGGAGCTGTTGCCCCTACGACCCGACTACGGATAAAGGGTTGAAGATGGATGGTTCCACTATATATATTATACATGTTATATGGTGCACTCCAAGAGTTTAGAGGGGGTCCTTGAAATCCGAGAGGCACTGCAGGGTTAGATTGTCAGCAAATAGATCCAAGCGACAGAGGAAAAGCCCAAAAGTCGAGCAATTTTACAGGTCGTCGTCCTCGTCCTCCTCTTCCTCCACCTCCTCACCGGCGTCCTGGTACTGCTGGTACTCCGACACCAGGTCGTTCATGTTGCTCTCTGCCTCCGTGAACTCCATCTCGTCCATGCCCTCGCCCGTGTACCAGTGGAGGTATGCCTTGCGGCGGAACATGGCCGTGAACTGCTCCGAGATGCGCTTGAACAGCTCCTGGATGGCCGTGCTGTTGCCAATGAAGGTGGAGGACATCTTGAGGCCACGCGGCGGGATGTCGCAGACGGCCATCTTGTTGTTGTTGGGGATCCACTCGATGAAGTAGCTGCTGTTCTTGTTCTGCACCTTGAGCATCTCCTCCTCCACCTCGCGCATGGACATGCGGCCGCGGAACATGGTGGCCACCGTCAGGTACTTGCCGTGACGCGGGTCGCACGCCGCCATCATGTTCTTGGCGTCGAACATCTGCTGGATGAGCGTGGGCACCGTGAGCTGCACATACTGCTGGCTGCCTCGGCTGGTGAGCGGCGCGAAGCCCAGGAGGAAGAAGTGGAGCCTGGGGAAGGGGATCATGTTGACGGCCAGCTTGCGCAGGTCGGCGTTGAGCTGCCCAGGGAAGCGCAGGCAGGTGGTCACCCCGCTCATGTTGGCCGACACCAGGTGGTTGAGGTCGCCGTAGGTGGGCGTGGTCAGCTTGAGCGTGCGGAAGCAGATGTCGTAGAGCGCCTCGTTGTCCATGCAGAAGGTCTCGTCCGTGTTCTCCACCAGCTGGTGCACCGAGAGCGTGGCGTTGTAGGGCTCGATGACCACGTCCGACACCTTGGGCGACGGCACCACGCTGAAGGTGTTCATGATGCGGTCGGGGTACTCCTCACGGATCTTGCCGATCAGCAGCGTGCCCAGGCCCGAGCCCGTCCCGCCGCCCAGCGAGTGGGACAGCTGGAAGCCCTGGACGCAGTCGCAGTTCTCTGCCTCCTTGCGCACGGCGTCCATGACGGCGTCCAGCAGCTCCGCCCCTTCCGTGTAGTGGCCCTTGGCCCAGTTGTTGCCGGCGCCCGTCTGGCCGAAGACAAAGTTGTCCGGCCGGAAGATCTGGCCGAAGGGGCCGGAGCGCACCGCGTCCATGGTGCCCGGCTCCAGGTCCACCAGCACAGAGCGGGGCACAAACTTGCCACTCGTCGCTTCGGTGTAGTACACGTTGATTCTTTCCAGCTGGAGCTCGCTGTCCCCGTTATACGTCCCTGTGGGGTCGATGCCGTGTTCGTCGCTGATGACCTCCCAGAACTTTGATCCGATTTGATTGCCGCACTGGCCAGCCTGCATACTGACGATTTCCCTCATGTTGGTAAAGTATAAAATTGCTTAATCAAATATTTTTAAATATTTTTTGAAAACCTGCTATGTTTTTATTATATCTATTTCCCAGTTGCACTACACACAGCTTATATTGAAGATCAAATCTGACGTCACACATATATGGTCTGAGGACCTTTTGTCAATGGCCTATATGCATCCAGAGGCCGCCACAGGGGTTTTCATTCTTAACCCTGATGAAGACTCCCAGTGAGTCAAAAACTTGTTCAACTAGTTCGGCACTTGGTAGAGTGCAAACTTGCGCATTGCACACAAGTAGGCCATGGCCTACTTGTGTGCGAGTGGAGCGAGCAAGCAGAGAGCAAATACCTCAACACCTCCAGGATAGAATATATATATATATACTGTATATATATATTATACTGTATATTGTAGAAAAAAATGTATAGAGATCTCTCTACATCACCATTATGCCCCCCCCCCCCCCCCAACCAGACAATCTGAGTATCCTGGGGGACGATGAACCTCTGACTGCCGATTTCCCACCGCGCACCGATCGCTTAACTTGCGCCTGCTCTGCTTACACAACTAATAAAGTAGGCCTACCATTTTTTTTTTTACACTCCCTCACCTCATTTTTACACTTTTGGAGTGGTCAGATCACCGCCTCCCTTTGCTGTTCCAGTCCCTTTTGATCTTCAAAGCACCAGCGGTATTCTTATATATATATTACTAGTAGTATTTTCTCCTTCGAGTACCTGGCTGACTGTTTTTGTGGCTCAGGGTAGAGTTGCCAGTTGGGAAACGGAAGGTTCCCAGTTCGATCCTGGGCTTCCCCTGCATGAGTTTGTGTCAAAGTGTGCTTGGGCAAGACTGAATGTCCTGAATGTGCTGTTGGTAAAGCATGCGGTTGCTGGGTGGCACTGTAGAAAATAGTGAATGAAGTCATTTAATCTTTGATTTACAGTTTTCCCCTCTAAAAAAAATTGTCATTAAAGGAAAACACCCTTCCTGAAACTACATTTCCTCATCTCATTCAATTAATGCGGTTGGCCAAAAACACTGTTCCACCTCTCACTGCAACACAGTACCAACACAATTGTTTACACTGTAGTCATTCAGTCATATGGAGCAATTTACAGGCTGTTAAACCTGTCTTAAACCTGAGATGCTGTGGTGTGCTATTTGTATATAATCCTACTAGTTAATGGGTTGTCTTCAGAAAAAAATTACAATTTTGGAGCGCGCGCTAGCGTGATCACTTGAGCCAGCAGAGCAAGCGCAAGTAACGCGATAGGTTCGAGGCCATCTACCGTCAATCATTTACCGTTATTGGGTGAACAGCGATTTGCTGGTTAGGATAATCAAGTAATGGTCACTTAATTAAGAGTATTGTCATGAGTAATATCTCCTAGAGGTCTTGGAATCCTCTGGGGCTCTCTGGTTGCTTGCCCTGCTCACGCACAAGTAGCCCATGGCCAAGCATGCAATATGATGGTGGGGGCCATGTGATGTCATTTCAAACAATCAAATTATATGGGCCCCAAGTCTATGGATTTTGAATGTTTGTTTACAGCACTGGCAAATTTCAAATGGAATCCATTATATGGACTAGGGAATCAGTTAGCAAACATCAGATATTCACAATTTTGTTGATTTTGTTGTAACCCACTCAGTTCATTTCTCGTAAAGCGTATAGTGTATACTGTGATTTTGCAATGAATATGGCAGCCACAGTGCGGGCGCCCCTCACTTCAGACAAGTGTGATTTTCATTTAGCTAGCAGACAGGACAACCACATGCCAAGACGCTTCCAGAGGATTGCATTAATTGTGTTGCCTTTGTCTCATCTTGCCATACATACGTTGCCTGTGAAGGAAGCTTAGCTCTAACTTCTTACTGCCCATCTCTAAAGTCATTTAGAAATCCATTGCAAACATCGATGGTCCAATCGACACTCCAACGCTTAGATCAGCTGTTGTGATCAACGATACACTGTAGACCTGACTTCATGCTTCATGAACCCACTGAACCGTATGCGATGCACCTACAGTATATGTTAGAATTTGGTCTGAGCCAGTGCTGTTTCAAAGGTTTCACTGAACTCGTTGAACCTCTGCTATACTTTCTTTCCCTGTGTATAACTCACAGCTTCCCCGCGTTTGCATCGCCTGTGTTCATTCAACCAGGATGACGCATGTGTGCCTCGGCTGCTTGACCTTGTGCGATCTCACTCATTACTCACACGTTGGAGTGCTCACCAGCGACTCACCTGTTGTACGAATCGTTCTGTATGCACATAAATACGACACTTATTAGTCATTACCTGGTTTGAACTTTGCGTGTTCGAACACGGGGTGGTCAAGCGTGTCCGTCGATCCACGCGCTTTCTGGTTTTACTAAGATAACACGCCCCCAGGCTAGTGCACGGCTGGGGCGAGATACAGATCTATCAAATCCATGCAAGAGCAGCTTGTGGTTCATTAGTCTGACGACTCCGTGACCGAAGAACTCCACGGAGGATTTAATCAAATCATTTAAACACATTCCTCTCCTCTCCTTAAAGGTAGGGGAAGTGATTTGAAATTCATGGTGTAGTACCAGCCTGGTGCACTAGGGGCCCCCAACAGTAGCTACACTATGTGAACCTGCTGCTCGCTCCTGATTGGAGGAGAATTGGTGGTGACCTGGGGAACTTTTATTAGCTCCTCTGCTAACGTGGGGGAGGGGGAAACTCCATATGTGGTTTCCACACCTTATAATAGAGCATTTTAACAGAAAAAAAATATTTTTTGGGTGATATCTGACAAAAGTGAAATCACTTCCCCTACCTTTAAAAATCATATCAGGTTTCCAGGCAGCCACAGTGTGCCTGTATAGGGGCAGTGAGTGACATGCCTAACCCTTCTGAGCCCACAAAGATATTTTAAAATGTATAATCCAGGATTTATTGGAATGAATAAAACTGGCTGTACAGAGTCAGGAAATACAAGCTTTAGTATCCTTTATATAGCCCAGGGTGCGGAGGAGTGTGAAGGAGCTGAGTGATGGGTGGATAAAAGTGTCAGGTATGATGTGAGAAATCAAGTCAAGTTATGAAAGGGAAGATCAGAAAATACAGGAATCAGAGCTGGACATACATGGAGATGGACGTCTCCCCCCGGAGGGATCATGTCCCCCGCGGGTCGATGAACTTATGGACCGACTGCTCCAATCCATCCTCATTACTCCCAGAGAGATCCTCAACATTTAGTCTCCGCTAACCTCCAGCTTCAGCAACATATGTGACCGCTTGTGACTGAGGTTGAGTCTTTGGGGGATTTTTCATTTTTGCTTTCATGTGAAAGCAGAAAATAATAGCTTCAAATTGACATATTGGTTGTTCAGTTTGCCTCTCCAGTCTTAGACATCTAAAAAAGGGGTAAAAATAGTTGGTCTAGGTCTAGACTATAAGATTAGACGTTCAACGCTGTTTCAACACATTCAGTATTTATAGACGTCTGAACCTGGCCTGGCTAATCAATGTCTACATATGATATAGACAACTTTGACATCTACATTTGAAACATTGTTTCAACGTCTAGTCAGAGCCTAGACTGATACAAAAAAAAAAAAAACTATTTTTACTCAATTTTTTAGACAGATTTTTAGACGTCTAAAAGACGACTTTTACTCAGGTGGAGATATGGCTTATAGAGTAATGTCTTGCAGAAAACAACGAGTTGAGAAAACAGGCTTGAAAGGTTCATTTCTGTGGTCTCTAACATTACACCTAGCCACTACATGTTTAGGCATTTATTTCATGTTTACAGTTGGAATTCAGCTTTGACATACTGTATTTCAGACATGCTCTATTACGTGAAGAGTCTGCCTGTGCTATTAAGTCATTTTGCATTAAAAAAAAAAAGTTTCAATATCCCACAGGGGACTAATTAGCGGCGGCCCCACATGCACACGAAAAAATGTCAGCAATTTTAGGGAGGTCTGTATAGTTATTTCATGATTAAAACACGAGTACCGCAACTTGGAAGGTTTCTGGGGCTCATGGGTTCAAAGCAACAACAACAACAACAAAATAACAAGTCAACTTCTTGGCCTTTACAGTCGTTTTCCTTCTCCCCCTACTCCACCTGATGCTGAGCAACAGAAGTAAACATCTCTTTTATTTTTTGCAACCTCCGTGCATCTTACATTCATTTTTTTTTCTTAAGTAGTTCACCGGCGGCATCTTTCCCCCACAGCAGACCCACACAACACAACAAACAGACAGGGGAGGCCGCTGGGTCCTAATGCCCTGGATCTTTTTTTTGACACAAAGAGCATCTGACAGCGCATGTCAGATGTTTTGGAGATACAGTATAATGTCAGGGAGGCCAGACCGAGCTGGTTTGGACATATACTGTGTACATAGGAGGGAGAGTGGGTATTGTATATCGGTAGTAGGATGTTGAGGTTGGAGGTGACAGACAGGCAGGCCTATAGAGGAAGACGTGTATTGTATATTGTGGTGAAGTGGTTAAACTGCTCCTCATTTTGTGGAGGCTCAGTGTATACCAATAGCACCCAAGTGGCAAAACATACACTGTCATGACCAGATCAACCTAAAGTCCCACCAACATGTATAAGCTCCACCAACCACCACACACACACAACAGATCAAAGGGCCGGGGAGTACAAAAAGATCCCCACAGATCTGAGGGAATCACTACGTAATTCGTTCCAAAGAGCAGGGGGTCTCTGGTGATCAAACGCACCCTCACCGGACCTATAGATGTTTCTTAAGCCAGTAAGTTCTGATCTACAAATACCTTCCAAATCCCCAAAAAGTGTTCCGGAAATTTGGCCCAAGACCCTCATCTCAGAAATAGCTTGTTCCAAAGACAGAAGCAGCACAGATTTTAGAGTTATAATTATACTTCCGGCAGTCTTTCGGGTGCTTCAAAGCACCACTGAGCAACTTCTACTGAAATGAATAGCAAGGGGGCGGGGCTATCGCTTCAGTCCGTATACTCTATGAATGTGACAAACTGCCATATTGCCTCTTGGTCAGACATGCCCAAATATTATAGTGTTTGTTAAGTGGTCGGTTATAATTTCCAGGGGTTTCCAGGGGTTTATTAGAACTGTAGTAGATAATAAAAAAAGAAATCGCTTTAAAAATTTCTAAACAAATATCTATTTAGGGCCGTGTTCGAATGCCCCCACCCCTATTAAAAACAGCTAAAATCCATAAAACTAGCAAGGAAAGCAAGGAATGTAAAATAATTAATACCCATCTTATACTTTCTCTAATAACAACCTAACAACCTACACGAACCTTGGTTGAAAAAAACAACAAATTTGTCCTTAAGTCTCCTCCTCCATCCACCCCTTCCTCTTGTATTTCCACAATTGAAACGAGGTGGGTGTCTTTTATTACCTTCTGTGTACCAAAATAAGAATTGTTATTACAAAACGATCGATCCATACAGTGTTTGTCTAATTCTGTTTAGAGAGGAGACTAACATGGAGACGTGTTGTGCGTTATTCTCTGTCAGAATAAAGGGAGGTAACAACCATATGATTTATCGCAGCAACCAAAAATAGAGCAATCATATTTTTTTGTTTGTCTTTTGAGACAGCTATGGCTCTTCATCATATCTCTGATATACCTGTAAATATTGTGTGTGTGTGTGTGTGTGTGTGTGCGTGTGTGTGTGCGCGTGTGTGTGTGTGTGTGTGTGTGTGTGTGTGTGTGTGTGTGTGTGTGTGTGTGTGTGTGTGTGTGTGTGTGTGTGTGTGTGTGCGCGCGCAAGCATGCCTACGTGTTGCGCGGGCGTAAGATGTGTCTCCCTCGACATTCAGTTACATATAGACAGGCTGGTAATTGTACGGTGGGGGTGTGAGAACCCTACATTGTCAAAAACATAAATCTATGACAACACCCGTGCACTCTAAGAGACGTAGGCCCCTACTGCGGCGAATTGAGCACGCCTTGGTGGTTTGACGGTGAGGAGACCACAGACTCATCCATCAATCAGGCCATATATAACCAAGCTCGACAACTTGACCCAACATGACGTGTGACTTTTAAAGCCGTGAACTAACAAGCTCCCAGTTATGTCTCTGACATGCTGGATCCTTGCCTGGCTGTGCACTGACTCATTTCCTTAGACAAGGCCTTCCTAGAAGATTTTCTTATCAAAATTTGATCAGATATTTGACCAATCTCAGATCTACGTAACAACTTGTACTAAAAGATTGAAATTCAACTCCCATATAAAAGCAGGTCAAAGTCAGGGTACTAGTCACAACCTATACTGTAGATGGCAAAAAAATACAACTAGGGGTTTTTCATGATGCCGAATCTATTAATCTATTCCAAGCATTAATATCGCAAGAAAACACATTCATTGGGCTGAAAATGGTCATAGCATTTGCCCAAATGTGCTGACTAAGCTCATTTATGATTCAGCATCATGAAATTTAGCATGTTTTGCCTTCAGGTTGTGACTAGTAACATAACATGCCCATTGTTGGATTATGATCAGCGATGGACATACAGACCGCGTCCACCGAATGATTTTCATTCAATCATTAGATGAGTGGGACCTGCTGTTAGCCAATCATGTTAAAAACGTGTCAATCGACTAAAATTAATGATCATTGGGGATTCATTAATTACGTCAATTTCACAAATGGGATTGATTACTTTTTTAAATTAAAGACTACAACACATACTAACTACATATTCAAGCAGGAAGTTCACAAACAAAGCACGCATAGCCAAACAATAAACTCAAGGTGATGCATAGAAAAATAAGAAATACAATAAAATATAGAATAACAAATAATATTCAGTATACTCCTGCTGCATCACACAGACTATCGCTACACCAAGGTAATAAAGAAGAAAGCAATGAAGGATACCACATGATAGAAGAGGTCAGAGCGTAATAATGCCAGAACAGTAAAACATATAACATTGTATCGCACTGACATGTACATGATTGATAACATAAAGTAGAAGGTCGAACCAAGATAATATTTCAAGAGAACTTTATAGAAAAGGTCGCAAATCAAAGTCCTGTTGCACTCTTTTGGAGCCGGCTAGTGTGTCCAAAGTGTAAATCTTTTGAGTAACAATAAATTATGAAGAACGTGTGTTTGAATCCACCGTGGTACATCTATCTTTCCGTGGCGACCTTATGAACTCAATTGGCCTGTGTTCGGCGGAGGGATGTGTGGGGTGTTGGGGGATTAATATATTTGTTTGTTGCTTGGCAATGCAACAAACAAGGGGATTTTCCCCCTTCAAGCCACATTTTGAAGAGTACAATGTGTGTGGTGGCTTGAGCGGATGAGTTGGTCTCTGGCTGGGTTCAGAAAATACCTGTCCTTAATCCTGAGCGAGTATCACAACATTGAAGAATTACATTGCACCGATTTGGAGATAAAAGGCAATGAAAGAATTGAAAGCATATAACGCACATGTACATTATATTTGCTACTCCTCTCCTCCCCTCCTTCTGCATGCCATTGTCTCCACCAGGCCGGAGGCATGGTGGAGAATATGTTTTGCCCTCCGTCCGTGTGTGTGTGTGTGTGTCAGTCCGTCTGTTACCAGGAAATCTCCGGCGCCGCTAACCCGATCGATGCCAAAATTTGCACACACACTCCCTGGATGCCAACGATGAATCTCTACACCAAAATTTCCAGAAGAGCCCATCATAGCGCCACCAGGAGGCAGATGCTTGCATTTCTTGGGGCAAAAATCTGTGTGTGCGTCCGTCTGTTACCAGTTAATCTCCCAAACCGTTAACCCAATCGATGCCACAATTTGCACACATACTCGCTAGATGCCAACCATGAACCTCTGCTGCAAGTTTTCCACAACGGCATGTTATAACGCCACCAGGAGGCCGATTAGTGGCATCTTTTTACAAAAATTTGTGTGTGTGTCTGTCTGTTACCAGCTAATCTCCCTAACCGTTAATCCGATCGATGCCACAATTTGCACACACACTCCCTGGATGCCAACCATGAACCTCTGCCCCAAAGTTTCCACAACGGCATGTTATAGCGCCACCAGGAGGCCGATTTTTGCCATCTTTTTGCAAAAATATATGTGTGTCCCCGTCTGTTACCAGCTAATCTCCCAAACCGTTAACCCAATCGATGCCACAATTTGCACACACACTCCCTGGATGCCAACGATGAATCTCTACTCCAAATTTTCCAGAAGAGCCCATCATAGCGCCACCAGGAGGCAAATGCTTGCATTTTTTGGGGCAAAAATCTGTGTGTGCGTCCGTCTGTTACCAGCTAATCTCCCAAACCGTTAACCCAATCAATGCCACAATTTGCACACATACTCGCTAGATGCCAACCATGAACCTCTGCTGCAAGTTTTCCACAACGGCATGTTATAACGCCACCAGGAGGCCGATTAGTGGCATCTTTTTACAAAAAATTGTGTGTGTGTCTGTCTGTTACCAGCTAATCTCCCAAACCGTTAATCCGATCGATGCCACAATTTGCACACACACTCCCTGGATGCCAACCATGAACCTCTGCCCCAAAGTTTCCACAACGGCATGTTATAGCGCCACCAGGAGGCCGATTTTTGCCATCTTTTTGCAAAAATATATGTGTGTCCCCGTCTGTTACCAGCTAATCTCCCAAACCGTTAACCCAATCGATGCCACAATTTGCACACACACTCCCTGGATGCCAACGATGAATCTCTACTCCAAATTTTCCAGAAGAGCCCATCATAGCGCCACCAGGAGGCAAATGCTTGCATTTTTTGGGGCAAAAATCTGTGTGTGCGTCCGTCTGTTACCAGCTAATCTCCCAAACCGTTAACCCAATCAATGCCACAATTTGCACACATACTCCCTAGATGCCAACCATGAACCTCTGCTGCAAGTTTTCCACAACGGCATGTTATAACGCCACCAGGAGGCCGATTAGTGGCCTCTTTTTACAAAAAAATGTGTGTGTGTCTGTCTGTTACCAGCTAATCTCCCAAACCGTTAATCCGATCGCTGCCATAATTTGCACACACACTCCCTGGATGCCAACCATGAACCTCTGCTCCGAATTTTTGGCCAGGGCCTATTATAGCGCCACCAGGAGGCCGACTTTTGCAATTCTTTGGCAAAAATCTGTGTGTGTGTCCGTCTGTTACCAGCTAATCTCCCAAACCGTAAACGCGATTGATGCCACAATTTGCACACACATTCTCTGGATGCCAACCATGAACCTCTGCCTCAATTTTTTTCACAACAGCCTGTTATAGCGCGACCAGGAGGCTGACTTTTGCAATTTTTGGGCAAAAATCTGTGTGTGTGTCCATCTGTTACCAGCTAATCTCCCAAACCGTAAACGCGATTGATGCCACAATTTGCACACACATTCCCTGGATGCCAACCATGAACCTCTGCTCCAAATTTTTGGCCAGGGCCTATTACAGCGCCACCAGGAGGCCGACTTTTGCAATTTTTTGGCAAAAATCTGTGTGTGTGTCCGTCTGTTACCAGCTAATCTCCCAAACCGTAAACGCGATTGATGCCACAATTTGCACACACATTCCCTGGATGCCAACCATGAACCTCTGCCTCAAAATTTTCACAACGGCCTGTTAGAGCGCCACCACGAGGCCGATTTTTGCCATCTTTGTGCAAAAATCTGTATGTGTGTCCGTCTGTTACCAGCTAATCTCCCAAACTGTTAACCCGATCAATGCCAGAATTTACACACAGACTCCCTGGATGCCACCCATGAACCTCTGCTCCAAATTTCCAACTCTGTTATAGCGCCACCAAGAGGCCGATTTTAAAAACATGACGAACAGCAGGCAATTTACATAAAATCTTTAACACACTTTAACACTGCCTAGTATTTTAACACTTTAAAATACTAGGCTGAGAAAAATATTCTCTCTAATATCCACTCTTTTCACAATGGCTTGTTACAGCGCCACCAACAGGTGAACATTTGCAAAACACATTTTTGGACAAAATGCCTCAAATCATCTAAATGCTAAAGCCATACGAAGAAATGGAACCCTTTTAACATTGGCATATTATAGCGCCACCAGGAGGCCACAACCTGAACTGGCCTGGTGGAGACCTGTGCCCAGAAGGGCACTTTTCTAGCATTGCACTGTATATTTCTCTCTCTCTCATATTCTCTTATACTATGAACAACGCAGGCAAGTGCCAAAATGTTGGTCCTTAATAAGTGATTTGTATCATGAATCGTGACCAGCTAGAGATGCCCACAAATTAATTAATTCATTTATACGACAGATCTAAAGGCTGAAATACAGTTGATGATCTACACACCCAAATGGAAAAAAAAAACTGAATGAATGTTTATCTTCATAGTATATCTACTGTTAGCTTGGCTAAAGCCAGACTGAATCAGCTGTTCTCTATGCATATTGCACTACAGTGAGTACAGCCCCTTTAAAGGACAACTTTGTTGTTGTTGTTGTTTTGTTGTTTTGTTTGTTTGTTTTTTTCAACCAAGGTTCATGTTTTAGGTTTTTATTAGGGAAATTCAAAGATTAGTGCTAATTGTTTTTCATTTTACTGCTTTCTTTAGTTTTAGGGATTTAGGGAAAAAGCTAATTATTTGCGCAAAAAAAAAATCAATTTGCTTTTTTCGCAGGATCTTCATTTGTATTAAGTTGGCTTTGATGTTCTACAGCCATACAGTATACTCGCGGGAAGACACATAATGTGATGCTATGCATTGACATTCAATATTGATATCAGTGATGGAAGAACCACTCACATGGCATGTTTTAATTTACTTTGACGAATCAACACTGCAATGTAGATATCGAAGTAGAAGTCCCATATTTAAAATGTACTTGCACAAGTTCATGAAGCATAAAAAGTATTTTGAAGTTATAGCCAATCTACAAGCTGACAATTTACAGATATCTACGCTACGGTATGCTATTTTGTAGACGTATAAAAGGGGACTGAAGTGGTTTGTGTTTTGCAGATAATCAATATCCACTTTTTTATTCTTTCTTTCCCTTAGGCAGAAAACCACATCGTCAAGATCGATGAGGCCATTTTGTTGCAAAGATTGTGAAATGATTGTGGCGGTATAGAGGTGACCTTTTCAGGAAGGATCACTGACCCTGGTCAAGCCTTTGTTGTGGAGATCGTTACGTTACATATCAGCATCATCATCTCTGGGCCTACAAGGGTGACCAGGCTTGCGTTCAACAGGATTAATTCACTTCATTGGACATGGGTCAATGGATGGAAAGCGCTCAGTGTCAATCCCAATTACACACTGGTTGTGCTTTACACATTTGCATTGAGTTGTGCATTGTATCATAGGCACTGGATTCAGTCAAGGAAAAACTCGCAATAAAACTGTGGGTGGGATGAGGAATTGGTATGGATTGTGCAAGAGGGGATTGCCTTTCTGCGGACAGATCGATGGGCAAATAGGTGTCGAGTGTAGTTTATTAATGTAATTTAGGTCAAGGTTGGGTCTAATTCTATCACACCA
Organism: Benthosema pterotum; assembly: GCA_039105355.1. Taxonomy (NCBI): domain Eukaryota; kingdom Metazoa; phylum Chordata; class Actinopteri; order Myctophiformes; family Myctophidae; genus Benthosema; species Benthosema pterotum. The sequence continues at coordinate 24,200,887 of CM076981.1, read as the reverse complement.
GGTCCTGGGTGTGTTAACATATATGGTACCCAAGTGGATCCGTGAAGATCTGTAAGGAAAGAAGCATGTGAAGGGCTGCATGATAATCAGGATGCTTGTTGCTGTGTGGTAATATGTGTGCACGCTCGTGCATGCAAGCGTGAGTCTGTGAGATCAGAGATTCCTTCTTCCTTACCCAGGTGAAAACATGCAATTGGATTTCTTTCTCCCACGTCGCTGCTAGATTCCGAATAGGCATAAATAAAAGATAATGCGCTATAGGAGGACTGCACTGAGGTGCCAGCGGTAAGAAGGAGCATCGAGCAACAACAGAGAGGGAGAGGGGGCATGGGGGTACCATCAGCATACAGCAGTATAAAGTACTGTATAAAAGTACTAGCTTTAAGGCCACTTAAAGTACCAAAATTAAAAGTACTTGCAGAATGTCCCAATACAGGTTTTCAAATTATACTCAAAAAGATATTTTTTGCACCAAATGTTTTTACGATTTTGAAAAAATACAATACACCTACAAGCTCATAGCGCACCACTCAGTGGCGTTCTAGATCTTGTAGATCAACTATTTTTCAATAGCTAAAGCTGATGCTAATTCTTAAAACACCAATTAAGGGGTTCCCAGAATGAGCTAAACCACCAGAGTGGAGATGTATAACCATCAGTGTACGTACTGTTGATGGGGATGCAGGGATGGACGGATATCTCCATGTTGCAAGGAAGAGGAAAGCCTGTCTGCAGCGTCTGAGGAGCTCTGGAACCTGGAGGTCATGCAGCCTATAGCTGTGAGGATGAAAAAGGGACAACAGCTATGAGATCACTGGGCCTAAACATTATGTCAGATGGAGAAACATGGATGCAAAACAAAAATACAATTAAGGTACAGTGTGTGTGTGTGTGTGTGTGTGTGTGTGTGTGTGTGTGTGTGTGTGTGTGTGTGTGTGTGTGTGCGCGCGCGCTCAAATAGCATTCATACAGCTATAGTTTAACTAGAAAAAGTGTAACATAAAGATGTTTTTTGTTTGTTTTAATTGGATGGTTTTAGGCATGTTGTTAAAAAAATGTGTTTTTCAAAAATCCACTTACTGGTAGCACTATAACAGGCCAATTTGAAAAGGTGGTATTTATTCCACGGCCTATACCGGTAGTAGGAAAGTGTGTGAAATATTTCATGTGAATTGCACGCTGCGTTCATTTATGGCCATTTTTAGCCCAGGTATTTTTGTGTGCAAAATTACTTGGAATGGATTCAGTCATGAAAAACCCCTAGGTTGATATGTCACTTGCTACTTAAACCATGATGAAATTCAGAGAATATTTGTCTTACATAGAATGTCATTGATGGACATACTGTGTAGGCCATTTCCATGCCTTTCCCCTCAGACAATTCACACAACCTTTTCTCTGTTATTACGGATATATTAAAGATACTTCAGCCGAGTTTGGTTCTTTTGCAATTTAGTAAGGACAACCAATATTACAGTTTGAATTCTGTACATATGCACATAGAACAAAAATAATATTGGCAAGACAAATAATGCATGCACACACGGCTACATGACAGAAAGTATACTGCAATAATCATTATCCTCCATCTAAACAGGTCTGTCACACATGGCTAAGCAGAAACCCTCCCTAAAGTTCACACTGCTCCAAATCATCTCACCAAAGGTATACTGTAGGCAGGGAATGCACTGCAACAATCATCATCCACTATCAAAACATTGCTGTCCCGCCTGGCCTGGGATATTTCCAGCTTTACTTCTCAAGCTGTTTCATGTCAATGTCAGGGACTGGGTTGGTTGGAAGGAGAGACACAGGGAAAGGTTTGTAGGGTGGCCGTGGCTCAGAGGTAGAGAGGCAGGATGGTAACCGCAAGGTTGCCAGTTCGAGTATGGGCTCCCGTAGAGATAATAGGGAATTTAAGTTCCCGTCTCTAGGCCTTGGACACGACGAGAACAGTAGGCGTGGTCCGTCGCAGTTGCAACAGAAGCCCAACATAGTTAAGAAAGCAGGCGACACTGACAGGATCCACCACTTCCACTGGTGTCTCTGGTTTCCAAGGTGACACTCCTCTACAGCGTATCTCTCGTCCACGTTGTTAACACGACGCCAAAAGCTGCGTTCTGCCGTTGTAGGAGAGGGTAGGACGGCCGCGAGGATTATATATCGAGCACAGGGCGATTCATTACTGGCGTCGTAGGTCGGACGTTCTACCAATCTTAAATAGGCTATTGTTGAAGTACTGCAACTTAAACATACTATAAACATGATGCAGAGACTTTGGTATAGTCCATTTGTTCCAATCAGCTGCCAATGTGGAGCAGCTGGTTCCCCTTGCTCATTCCAGCCAATGATTATCCTTCCACAGAATTGAAAAGTCAGCTCAAAATGTAAACAGACAGACGAAAATCAATAATGAATTGGCAGCTGTGTGTCTTGTGTGTAGTTACTTCAATGTGTTTGTGTGTTGTTAGAGCACACTGAGAATGCACAAATAAATCAAATAGTCACCATACAGCATCGGCTGTCTCAAAATGTTTTGCTGTTATAGCAACACTTTCAAATACTAGCATTAGTATAAGAGTATAAGGTTCAACGTTAACAGTTTATTCACTAAGGTGGTTGGAGGCTTAACAGACTTAAGGTAGGAATCTAATAGACATACACGGTTGCATACTGTAGAATGACATTCAACAAAACATAAAATAATAAGGTGCCTTGCCGGGCACAGCTCTCCACCAAGCTGTGGCCTCCTTGTGGCGCTATACAGGTAAGCCATTGTGAAAAGGGTTCTATTCTATCTTATGCCTTTGATGGCAATTTGAGGATTTGAGGCTGTTTTTCCCCAAAAATGTGTTTTGAAAAAAAAAACACCTGTTTGTTGGTGCTATAACAGACCAATGTGAAAAGTGTGTGGTTATATTTGTCTGGCTATTAGGAAATTGCGTTAAAGATTTCATGCTGCATTCATGAGTTGATGCTTTTTGTTCAAAACAAGCCAATCCTGCAGACTTTGAAAGCCAATTATAGACAAATAGGAAGAATGAAATATGAGACACATATGTCTTGAAACAAACATGACAAACCCTCATCACTATCGAAGGGATATTGTGCCTTGGCCCTTGCATTGTGTGACATCAATAAATAAAAGGAGTGGGCGAAAAAGGAAGACAAGAAAAAGGCAAGTAAATTTTGGAGTCAAAAAGTGTGCAATTAGGGTCACTACATCCTGCAATATTGGTTGTTCTAAACTTAAGCTATACTGTAATGATGATTCTAAAGTACATAGTCTACATGTAGAAATGTGACACTCTGATATTGCTACATTCTACTGTAGCGTGTATATTCATTACATACTGGAAGGCGAGATGCTGTTGTCCTTGGGTGGCCTACTGGTTCCACCCGAGACAAACTACTGCATCAATTTGTGCTAATGTACCGGACTAACAAGGTACCAATTAATGAGCGTCCAGCAATGACAGACTGAGACTACTATAAATGCACCAGACAAACAAAGCATACCAATTAAGCACTTGAGCCTGTCACGACACACCCCAGAATAGGAAAGCTATAATAACTCACTAATAATTCACTAATAATGGTTAGGGTACCAACATCAATACAGCTTGGAATTGTGGACAAATTATTTAAATTACGCCTGGAAGTCTAAATAAACACCATCGAATGATCTGTGGCTCAAATGCAGAATAAATAATGGACCTTGAAAAAACACTCATTTAAAGGTAGGGGAAGTGATTTCACTTTTGTCAGATATCACCCAAAAAATATTTTTTTCTGTTAAAATGCTCTATTATAAGGTGTGGAAACCACATATGGAGTTTCCCCCTCCCCCACGTTAGCAGAGGAGCTAATAAAAGTTCCCCAGGTCACCACAATTCTCCTCCAATCAGGAGCGAGCAGCAGGTTCACATAGTGTAGCTACTGTTGGGGGCCCCTAGTGCACCAGGCTGGTACTACACCATGAATTTCAAATCACTTCCCCTACCTTTAAGGTAGGACCGATAAAAAATAAAAGCTTACATGTGGACACAGTGTGCCCTCATGAACATGGGAAACAACCATTTAAAGAATGCATTTCAGCATTGCTGTTCCTGTTCTGTATCGGTTATGATTCATAGCTACAGGTGACGCAATGTGACCACAAGACAGTGCCGTAAAATTCTCAACTTTACAACTTGTGTGATAGATGTACTGTGTGGGAAGTGGTGTCACCTTCAAGGTGCCCGGCTCATCCCTCTCACTCCCTGAATTATAAAACAACTCTCAGGATCAAGGGTCTCCTTAGCCAAAGCTGGGTGGCATTTTAATAAATCAATGTAACGGACAGAGTAACTTTGTCCTACTATGGCATTTCCGGGTTGTGCCTGTGCCGAACCACTTGGATGCATTATATTTCATGACAAAACTTATTGCATTTTAAAGTGAATTGACTTTCACCAAGATCTAGCAGGCTTTGTTTTGGTGAGTAGTTACATTGTTTTGTTTATTTTCAGGGACTTGTAAACCCTCACATGGCAGTGGGGAAACTGCTAGAGAGCAGTGGAGGTGAGCTGTAAGTACTGGACCAGGTATAGGGTTTCCTAAATTCAACCCACAAGCAAACAACATTAACCAAAGCTATGGTGAAAGCCAACACCCTGGATAGACATATACAGTAGATGGTGATCTATGATATCTATGCTGTAGCAGTGGATCCCAAACTATTTAATGCTATCCCCAAATTGACACTAATTAGCCGGCAGACCCCAATTTGAAGAGATATGCCAGGGACCCCCATATTCCATAGAAGATTTAAATGGCTAGCAGTGATTCTCAACGCATTTAATTTCAAGGACCCCCAGATTGTGTCACGGTACCATGGAGTACTGAACCCAAATGCAGAGTCAAAAGCAAAGTACCGGTAGTTTAAAATGACTGTAAGTGATTTTAAAGCAGAAAACAGCAAGCTTCTAATCACTGAAGCAGTAATCCAAGAAGACAAATAATCAAAGCACAAGGCAAATCTTGCGGAACAAGAATGAAAACTTCCAAGGAACACAGTTGGCCACAGGAACACTAACGTGCATCAGACATCTGACAGTGTTGTCAGTGCAGTATGAGGACGGTGACTGCAGAAGTGTTCACAGGTGTTGAGTGGGTGTGGTGCTGTTGGGATACAGTAGTGTGCTGGCACGCTTGCAAAGTGTGAACTTGAAAATAAAACCCATGCTCTGTATCACATGATGTTTTTTTTGGCTGATAGATGGAAAAAGATTTATATGCGAAGTCTTGAAAGTGGCACCTTTCATACAAGCCACTTTAAAAAATATATTATGGATGGTTTGTATGTCATATATAATTCTTTTAAATAACAAAATGATTAATTAAATTAAATTATTATTATTAATTACATTATAGGTGTTTTATATGTTTCACTTCACTTCACTACAATGAAATTTCACCTAAGCTTGAGAATGCCGCGACAGCCAGCTTCTCTGAAGCTTTACTAGCACAAAATTCAGAGCAGATTTTACCGAAAATCAAGCAAGTATTCGCAGTAGGGCTGCTTATAAAGCAGAGTTCCTCGACCAGGTATGTTGGCAGCCAAGCCGCCATATGACTTTTTTCAAGTTCACGCTTTGCAAGTGTGCCCATAGCCCGACAGGGACTGAGAGGATGGAGAGTGGGAGTGGCTGCCATGGAGTCATGGTCTGCCTCAGATTGACATGCATTTGTTTACGGATCCCATTTAATGTCATATCTACCGCCGTGCCTGAAAGTTTTGGCACCCTTGCACATAAACACCTCCAAATGTTGTGCCATGCCAAAACTTTCAGCCATGACGGTATCTCTTAGACCCCGATTCATATTGTAAAATCAATGTTAATTTAACTCTGGGAGTGTACACTCAGTTACAGACCCACAAGGGTACATATGATTCCAAACTATCCTATACCTGGGGTCCCCTGGAACTCCCTCAAGGACCCCTGGGGGTCCGCAGACCCCACTTTGGGAGCCATTGATCTAAAGTGACCGTGCTCGCTCCCGCAACCAAACCTCATTATTATTTTGTAATATTTTCTTGTGACCTTTAAAACACATCAAGAAAGGACAATGTGAATTTAAAAAGCTGAGTTAAAATGTTAGGGCAGTGGTCCATAAAATATGCATGTCAAGCTATACTAAAATTGATATGTATTTGGTCACATACCCGCATCTGAAAATACTTTGTGCCAGGGAACAATGACAAAACAATTAGCATACAGTTTTCAAAAACAATACCCTATAAATGTGTGCACAAGCAGCGTCAGTTGTGAAGGCTTTACACTGACATGTGTAGTACAACATGAAACACTATATGAACAAACAAACAAACTGTTTCAGAGAGAGAGAGAGAGAGAGAGAGAGAGAAACATTCCTGCTTAAGATATGCTGTCGATCCTGTCCTGTTAGATTAATCTTCTTTTAATCTTTGCGTCACATTCACAGTCCACAGCCACCCACAGTCATAACAAACAGAAAGCCATGGAGGAAGCATCATCTCTCCCAGGTTAGTCTCCAATATGTGACATTATATTGTTCATTAACCGCTTTTCTATGATTCCATTGAACTACCGGTAATTGCAGCCATGCTATCTTGTGTTTTGTACATCTGCTGCACAAATAATGCAAGCGGTGGAAGGGCTGCGAATTTACAGTATGGAAAAAGGTTGGAGTGAGATACAGTGCCAGGTGCATTCGGGCGGTGGGCAGGAAAAAATACATTTTAAAAAGATATTTGACCTGTTTTAACGATTTTAATACAATACTTCACCTCCTTTGGGCTCCCTCTTGGTTGGCACAATCATGCCACTATTTATTTACACTACATTACAATGCATTTTCCTGACCTAATTCTAATCTCAAGCATTTCTCCCAATATATCCCCAAATGGAAAACTTGATATATGCTAACTCTTGAATGTGGCATCTTTATTCAATCCTCCTATAAGAGAATAAAGTTAATTAAAGTTCCATAGAAAGTTCCATAGTACTTTCTGTGAAGTGAAACATATATTATTTTGTAATTTATAAGAACTATGACATAAAAAAACGATAAGATCCATAGTATTTTTTCTAAAGTGGCTGGAAGGTGGAACTTTCAAGAGTTCGCATATATGACATTTACTTAAAAATTTCCATATGGGATGTCAGTCAGAGAGTACAGCGAACCTTCAGATTACAGACTGCAGTCAAATCAGGTCAGGCTGCCTCACTTCCCGAACCCATCTCACCCCTGCCCACTTTGACAGACTGGTTTGGCTTAGCGTTGATGATGACAATGTAGTGCCCCTGTGTAAGGGGACGAGATGTCAGATAAAGGAGAATTACTGACGCCGTTTCTCTCTTCACGAACACAACAGTACTTTATCTAAGAAGTAGTCAAATATTCAAATATAATCAAAATTACTTTCATTTTCACAATCATGTCTATCTTTAACCAATAGAGCAATAGTAGTAGTGCAACAATCATGTCAACAATAATGTTTTTTAAATCAGTAATCATGTCAGTAATCGTTACAACAGTAATCATGTCTTGGTACGTTGTATAATCATCAAAGTGAAATAATCATGTACTTCTTCAACTTGAAACAACGTAAATTAAATCATGTAATAATGTAACTTTTTAACTCTTGAATCATATAAAACAGTGGTTTTCAACCTTTTTGACACCAGGGCCCACCATTTATTCAGCATTTGAGCCACGGACCACCATTTGATGACATTTTAGCCCCAAAGACCTAAAACTAAAGAATTCTTTTGGTTTTGTTCACAATTCCAGGCTGGATTTTTCACACAAAACAGTGCAGACTTCTTAGTTAAATAGTGCTAATTCAGATCAATATTTTAACTCTTGAGAGTGTGAAAATGAAACCAAATGGACCCGCAAGGGTCCATTTGGTTTCATTTTCACACTCTCAAGAGTTGCATCTGGTTAACCAACTTTCCATCATTTAGCCTGGGGACCACCTGGAACCCTCTCAAGGACCACTGGTGGTCCCCGGACCACTGGTTGAAAACCCCTGATATAAATGTAACAGTAATGTAACTTTTTAAAATCTCAAATCATGTAAATGCAACGGTAGTGTAACCTTTTAAATCTGGAATCATGTAAATGTAAGCAATCAAGCCCAATAATCACCTATATAATTATTACCAATAACAATCATGTGATGTATAACAAAATCAATAGTATTCAAAATAAAGCACAAACTGAGCATTGGTGATAGTCACAAAGTACATGCAATGTAACCAGTGTGTGCAACAGCAGGTAATGGCAGGGCCAAGTCTACACCAGTGGTTTTCAACATTTTTCATACCAGGGCCTAGCCCTACATGTCTATGAATCCTACAGATTCGTAGACATACATCGATCCCATGACTTGCTCTAACATTTAACTGTGGGCGCTCTTTGCGTGCTAATCATTCAATGTGCACTCACCCATTAAATGATTCCAAAGACGTGTGGTCTCATATAGTCCTCTACTTTCATATCCATGTCAAAGTTGTGGCGCAAAACGTCTGCTTAGTCAAATATATCCACTTTTCACGACGTCCACACGCGCGACTGTCTCATCAAGCAAGGGGCCCGGAATGATCGATGGACAGATTCACGTAAACTTCCTGTTGATTGCCGCAAACGTCATCACCACCTGCCAATTGTGTTCCCCAAACCTTTTGTGATGATGACATTTTCAGCGATCAGGTGCAGCCGGTATTATTATCCCCTTTGTCTGAAGGGAGAGATGTCTGTGTGCGTCTCGCAAAAAGTGGAGATATTTGACTAAGCAGACGTTTTGCGCCACAACTTTGACATGGATATGAAAGTAGAGGACTATATGAGACCACACGTCTTTGGAATCATTTAATGGGTGAGTGCACATTGAATGATTAGCACGCAAAGAGCGCCCACAGTTAAATGTTAGAGCAAGTCATGGGATCGATGTATGTCTACGAATCTGTAGGATTCATAGACATGTAGGGCTAACCAGGGCCCATCATTTATTCAGCATTTTAGCCACAGACCACCTTTGATGTTCAGTTTAATCTCTCGCACCCAAAAGCAAGGATTTTCAAGTTTTTGTCCACAATTTAGGAGAGATGACTGGCAAAACGTTGGTCAAAATAACAATTCTTCTCCATGTTCTAATTGTGTAGATTCTTGAAAATTAAGTTATTCGGACGTTTAATTATAATTTAACTCTTGAGAGCAGTAAAATGAAACCAAATGGACCCGTGAGGGTCCATTTGGTTTCATTTTAACGCTCTCAAGAGTTACATACTGTATCTATAAGGGTCATTTGGTTACCAACTGTCCATCATTTAGCTGGGGATCACCTGGAATCCTCTCAGGGACCACTGCTGGTCCCCGGACCACCTGTTGAAAACCCCTGGGTTTTCAACATGCTGCATGGTGTAGACCGTCTACACCACGCAGCTCTGAAACCATCATCATAATATCACATATTTAGTCTATAATATTAGCTCTTAAAGTTGTAATAGTAAAACGAAATCAAAGTCCACATCTTCACACACATGTGTGGAGTGTTTTGTGCAACTTTTGGCCGTCTGACGGCAGTTTTACCTGTGTAAAGGGACGAGATGTTGAATGAAGGAGAAGGAGAATTACAGACGCTGTTTCTCTATTCACGGACACAACAGTACTGAAGAGGAAAGCGCGCGATCCCCTCCTACAGGGCCTGTACAGGGCTCACTGGGGCAGACCAAAACAATCGATCGTCATTTCACCCAAAAACAATGATCAGGCTTAATAGTAGATTGTGGAACACGTGTCAATCTACAGGTCCTTTCCAAAAAATTAGAATATCAACGAAAAGTTGGTTTATTTCCACAATTCCATTCAAAATCCCGAACTTTCATTAATTATAGATCCAGTGCTCATATTGTAAATGATTTCAAGTATTTATTTGTTTATTTTTACACAATTTTGGCTTCCAGCTCATAAAACCCACCAAATCAGGATTTCAAAAAATTAGAATATTTTATGAACCAACTAAAAAAAATGTGTTTTAAACAAGAAATGTTGACTATCTGAAAAGTATATGAATGTATGCAGTTAATACTTGGTCTGGGCTACTTTAGAACAAATTATTTCATTAATGGGGCGGGGCATGGAGGTGATCAACCTGTGGCACTGTTGAGGTGTTATGGAAGCCCAGTTTTGCTTCAATAACAGCCATAAATGAATTTGTATTGTTCAGTCTTATGTCTCACACCTTCCTCTTGACAATACAACCCAGATTCTCTGTTGGGTTAAAGTCAGGACAGTTGGCATGTCAGTTAAGCGCAGTAATACCATGGTCAGTACAGCAGCTACTAGTAGTTTTAGCTCTGTGGGCAGGTGCCAAATCGAGCTGGAAAGGAAAATTAGCACCCCCATCAAGCTTGTCAACATACCGAAGCACAAAAAGATGGCTGTGTTGAAGTTTTCAGCCGATAACATGGCCTAAATCATGTGTTTTGCCATGTCCAGTCTCCAAGCCATGTTATTGGCTGGTGTTAATCCACTGACAGTGAAAACTCACGAGTGGTTGCAACACAGCCATCTTTTAGAGTACCCTATGCTTCGGTATGCTGACGAGCTTCATGGAGATGCTAATTTTCCTTTCCAGCTCGATTTGGCACCTGCCTACAGAGCTAAAACTACTAGTAGCTGCTGTACCGACCATGGTATTACTGCACTTAACTGACCTGCAAACTGTCCTGACTTTAACCCAACAGAGAATCTGGGTTGTATTGTCAAGAGGAAGGTGTGAGACATAAGACTGAAAAATACAAATTCATTTATGGCTGTTATTGAAGCAAAACTGGGCTTCCATAACACCTCAACAGTGCCACAGGTTGATCACCTCCATGCCCCGCCCCATTAATGAAATAATTTGTTCTAAAGTAGCCTAGACCAAGTATTAACTGCATAAATTAATATACTTTTCAGATAGTCAACATTTCTTGTTTAAAACACTTTTTTTTAGTTGTCTCATAAAATATTCTATTTTTTTGAAATCCTGATTTGGTGGGTTTTATGAGCTGGAAGCCAAAATTGTGTAAAATAAACAAATAAATACTTGAAATCATTTACAATATGAGCACTGGATCTATAATTAATGAAAGTTCGGGATTTTGAATGGAATTGTGGAAATAAACCAACTTTTCGTTGATATTCTAATTTTTTGGAAAAGACCTGTATATAGTGGCCTACTGTATTGCGGTACTGTAAGGCAATCAATCAATCACATTTTGGTACACATTCAGTAGGCCTATTTAATATTAACTTTTGATGCAGAACAAGCATGAGGGTATAACATGAAAGCAATGTAAAATAAAGAACAAAACACACTACAGAATGGTAAGTGCCTGCAGCCTCAATATTAGCCTAAATGTAAGTGAAGGTGGATAAATCACTTCTGCTGCTAACTTTTATTATTCTTAGACATAAAAAAGGGGGCCTAGAACGGAAACGTTTGCAAACCATTAGTATATTACAGGCTGCTGTTCCCTTATAGAAAGTAGCATATTTTCATCGAGACAGTAAAACATTCTGCAACAATTACTTTCAATATTAATGATGATGATTTAATTTAGAACAGCACTTTCACTATATTGACTATATTTTCAACCTCTCCCATCACATTTTTTACCTCCTGTGGTCAGCTTTGTTTATTTCCAGTTTATAGTGCTTTTTTAAATACTCAGAAAGGGGTCAGTCTCAGGTAGAGAAGAAAAGCAAAATTAGCAAGACTTTGCCTGTCTATCATTGCCACATAATAGGGACTTTAAGATACAATGACGAGGTCTGCTACGTCAACAGCAGTTGATCCGTGCTGATAGATCCGTGCGAGCCGATGCTTAAACTGCCTAATATGTACTATATGTCTTTCTGTAACCATATACATTTACCGTAATTGATGATCATGTGTTTTTGCATTTTCAAAGTAACTGTCCTACAGTAGCCTACAGTACAGTTTTTGTTAGAATTCTGTTTTTTGGCATTGCTTATACAGTGGAGGTCGACAGTGAGTCCTCGTTGGACACGAATGAAAAGATGGAGGAGGAGCAAGCGCTCAACACCGAACACGACCTGGCCAAGTCAGGGAGAAGGTCCAGTCTCGGGGATAGACCTGACCTGACTGCTTATGGTCCGGAGCAGGGTAAGTGCATAGCATTAGTTTCCATGGGAACTAATGTGGCATTGCTTTCATGAAACCAAATCAAGCCTCAACATATCCAGGTTAACTGGTCAAGTTAATCTGGCAAGATTAACCAGTTTTCATGAAACCGAATGAACGCTAATCCAGGATCCTGGCTTTTCCCCTAATCCACCTTTCGTGAAATAGGCCCCTGTTGCTGCAGTTCATGCTGAAGCACTCCATTACAAGTGAAAGTAGCTAATGTATATTTTTAAGTAATTTTGTGTGTGCATCCCTGGCTAGGCAGCATACGAATACAAAAATAGCGTTTGGTTTGATTTCCCGGGGACCCCCCACGCAGTAATTTCTCAACCATTTTGGCTCGAGTCGGAACGGCACCCTGGGGTGGGCATTGCACCACAGATGTGATTTATTACTGAGCATTGGCATTAATATACTTCAAAGTTCCAATCTCTCCGTCTCTCTTTCTCTCTCATTTACAGAACTGAATGCCATCCTTGTGGGAGCACATGGCTGCTGGAAGCACCTGGTCGGGAACATCATCCTGGGCAGAAACACGTTCACCTCGGACATGAACCCCGAGAGCGAGGAGAGGCAGGGGACGGCTTGCGGCAGGAAGGTCACGCTGGTCAAAGCCCCCTCGTGGTACCGGGGGTATCAGCCTTGTGATACGCCGGCGCTGTTCAAGACAGAAATGACGCTGTGCAGCGCTCTCTGTCCCGCGGGGCCTCACGCCTTCTTACTGGTGGTCAACACCAACCTGGTGTTCAAGGAGAGCTACAGGACGGCGACGGTGGAGCATCTGCAGACCCTCTACGGACAGAACGTTTGGGACCACACCATCATCGTGTTTTGCTCGGGGCTGGCCCAGCCGGCCGTCGACGACTACATCCAGAGTGAAGGCGCCCCGCTGCAGATGCTCATGCAGCAATGTGGCAACAGGTAACTATTACAGTACAGTATAGGAGATCTTTTTTAATATTTTGGGTGTCTTTACAGCCCTTTTTTTTTACATTCAGACCTTCATTGAGAAATCTGTCTCCCTCTCAGATTCTAGTTAAGATTTAGAACACTTGCAGGGGTCTTTATGTGTGCAATATGTGGTTTTAGATACTTTAGAGTTTAGCAGTGAGCCCAGTGTCTCTGATGTTGTCGACAATACTTCCTGAACTTGTTGGAAGTATTGTTGTCCCAGTAAGACAGCCCTCCTGCCTATCCACAGGGGGGTGCAGTTCAATTGTGGAAGGAAGTAGTGTTGATAACAGAGACACTGGATTCACTGCTAAAACCTAAAATATCTAAAGCCACATATTACACACATAAACACCCCCAGAAAATTGTTCTATATCTTCTAAATGTTATTAACACATGTTTTTTCAAAAACGATGAAATGTCTCTTTAAGTTAAACGTGGAAGTATTTTTTCCCACCACTGGCGATCAGGTACCATGTCCTCTGCAACGAAGACATGAACAGCAAGGCAAAGGTCAAAGAGCTGTTTGACAAGATCGACGCCATGGTCTCGCACAACGGAGGCCGCCGGTACAAGTGTGGCGAGGAGCTGATGCAGAGAACTCAGGACAAGAGAAGGGAGGTGGAGCAGAAAGCCGCCGCCATGCGGCTGAACTCCCAAACGCAAAGACAAAAACTCCAAGGTCTCATAACAGGTGAGATCATTTGCATTTGACTCCACTCTCCATTGGAAAACATTAGGAAATTCATAGCTATACCGTTTGATCACACAGGAGGATGGCGACCTGAGCTGAGAATTCTGATGCTTGGCTGGGTGTTTGCCGGGAAGAGTAAGACTGCCAACACCATTCTGAATGCCGAGGAGTTCCCATCCGGCTACAGAACGCTCAAATCCACCGTGCGGCGCTCTGTCGTGGACGGGAGGAAGGTCACCATCGTGGACACCCCCGGGTGGTGGAAGTTCTTCCCTGCGATGTTCACTCCTCCAGACGTGAGGTCAGAGGTCATGAGGGCGGTGTCTCTGTGCGCCCCGTCGCCAAACGTCATACTGCTGATGGTTCCCCAGGACACGTCGTTCACAGAGGAGCAGCTGAAGATCACATTGGACAACATGGAGATGCTGGGGGAGAGGGTGTGGCGTCACGTCATAGTGGTGTTCCCATGGGGGGACTCCCTGGGAAACACCGCCACCATTGAGCATCACATCGCCAGCGAAGGAAAGCCTCTCTGCACGCTCATCAAACTTTGTGGAAACAGGTATAGATGTTCTTCGGATATCTACACTAGGCTGTTGCCTTTTTTATATATTTATCTTTTTACACAAATCTTCATCCATGTTTGAAGCCGATTGTTGTTTTGCGTCATTCAAGTAGAATTTTCCATTTTATGCATTTTATTATGTTTGATAATTAGTTTTCATAATGTGCTAAATCAAATCAAAGGAAAGCCCAACTAATCCACTATACAGCATATATTCTATATATATACACCCCTCACGCCCTCCTTTTTCCTTTCTTTGTACTGAACCATGCAGGTATCACTGCCTCCGAGACAGAACTCGCTCGGTCACAGAGCTGCTAGAGAAGATGGAGGAGATGGTGGCTGGAAACAACTTCTTCTATCTGAGTCCCGAACCCAAGAGACCGCTGGCCAGTGAGACCGCTGGAGGAAAAGGTGTCACATTTGATGTGGAGTTCGTCCACGAACTCCACATCAAATGGGATCGCCAAAACTGGGAAATGCGTCACATTAAGGGGAATGGAAGCCTAAACACCCCACCTTTAAGTGAGTATGCAGATTTCACCTACGGCAGGTCATTCTAGCACTTCTTTTTAGCCATACAAACCTACTGTATGGCTATTTGAGGGGCCTAGAACGGAAACGTTTGCAAACCATTAGTATATTACAGACTGCTGTTCCCTTATAGAAAGTAGCATATTTTCATCGAGACAGTAAAACATTCTGCAACAATTATTCAATATTAATGATGATGATTTAATTTAGAACAGCATTTTCACTATATTGACTATATTTTCATATTATAATAACCTCTCCCATCACATTTTTTACCTCCTCTGGTCAGCTTTGTTTATTTCCAGTTTATAGTGCTTTTTTAAATACTCAGAAAGGGGTCAGTCTCAGGTAGAGAAGAAAAGCAAAATTAGAAAGACTTTGCTTGTCCATCATTGCCACATAATAGGGACTTTAAGATACAATGACGTTGTCTGCTACGGCAACAGCAGTCGATCCGTGACGATAGATAAACCTGCTTGCTGTCGCAAGTGAGTCGACGCTTAAACTGCCTAATATACTATAGGTCTTTCTGTAACCGTATACATTTACCGTAATTCATGATCATGTGTTTTTGCATTTTCAGAGTAACTGTCCTAGCCTACAGTACAGTTTTTGTTAGAATTCTGTTTTTTGGCATTTCCTATACAGTGGGGGTCGACAGTGAGCTCTCGTCCGACACGTATGAAAAGACGAAGGAGGAGCAAGCGATCAACACCGAACACTATACAATGCTGCTGGAGAGAGAGTGGAACAGACGAGAGACCTGCATGGAACAAAATCTTGGGACAAACATATGGACTATTGGTGATTACGCAAAAGCATTTCAAGAATGAATGGATGATATAACCTCCAGTTTATTGTTTTTTTGTCTTCCGATTGTTTTTTTTTTCTTTCTCTTTACCATAGATGTCATTTCAGAGCCTGGTGTTATCGAGAGACTGAGATCCTACGAAAAGGTAAAATCGTGGTTGGAAGACCAACCAGGCCGTCATGGCCGTGCACATGGTTCAGACTCTGGATTTGGCAGTTCCCATCATGGAGAAAGGCAGGCGGAGGAAACCTAACCTGTGTCCTTTATAGTTTATATTCTAATAACTGAAATCTCAAGAATGATTGTTAAAGTGGTTATCACATGATTTTTTAAGTGGTTAACACATGTATTTTTTATTTTATTCATGGCTGTTCGAGTGTGGACAAAGTTCTCTGGGCCTCTTGCTGTGTCACTGTGTTAGCTGATAGGAACCCACTGCAATGATCATACATTATGCATCTTACATTGTTTGTGCTGTTGGCTTTAAGATGGTTGCTTTTAATTGACACAGCTCACTGGTTGTTTGGTTGTCTATTTGCAGAGGTGGGTGACATGTTTTGTTGTCATGAATGTTGAGCGAATTATCCCCCTTTGTGAGTGGCAAAGCCAATGTGTTGAAGTATTTCTTCAGGTGTAGCATAAAGCCCAAATTTCTCTGATGAACTCTTTCCCTACCAGTTTATTAAGCTTATACTGCTCCACCACCAGACCAGCGATCTTCATGATTAATGTATCAATAATAATAATAATCGAATAAAGTCATCAGAATAACTTTTAGCCCAAGTTGATCTCTGTAGAAATACTCAAACTGGACCAGAAAAATGGCCACAAAACCACCACAGAGTATACCAAGCACTTCCGGTTCAATACTGTTGTTCTCCTCCATGGAGGGCTCGAAGAGTGCAATTATGTTTATAATCATAGATACAGTAAGTCACATTATACTGTAATGATGTGTCGATTGTTGGAATATAATCAGCAATGAACATACCGTGCACGTGCATGGACCGAGTGTGCACCCAGCAATTTGGATCATTTCTAGGTGAGCATGATGGGCCATTTGCTGATCATGCTAAAAACATGCCAAGCGACTAAAATGAATGTCACAATCATTGGGGATGAATTAATTGCATCAGTTATGTCCATTACTTTTTTAATAATTAATTATGGTTATTGCGTCATTGGGAATGTTAGCGTTAACCCACACATGCACGCAGTAGGCACTGGCAGTAATAAAGCCAGTGATGTTCCTTGTTGTTTACACAGGGAATGAATCATCTGTGTTTAGCACCAGTCATAACCCCCAGCACCTACTGTACATCTTGCACTAGATTGTTCTCACGTTTTAATCTTGTGCACCATCTGGCCTTGTTAAAGACAGAGCAGTTGAACTGGAATTCCAGTATGTTCCCATCAGGTCACATAATGGCGACCACGTAGCGAGAAACCAGTTGAGCATATCATGTGTGCCTCTACGTGTACGCCACGTAGACGCCTCTACGTGTGCGTCTGTGTCTTCCATTCCAACAAAATGATGCTTGTGATAAAATATCTTCTCATATGTCGTTCCTTTGAGTCAGCAGGCTACACAGTGCAGTATGTATATTGTGAAGTCTGATGAGCCCCAATGTCACGTGACTGGCAAGATGGCGCCACTCTATGGCGACATGGTTCTGCTCTCGTCTGTTTTGTTTTGGTGTTTGTTTGTTCGTTCACGACCCACTGGTCTTAACGTTCAATACATTCGAGCTGAACTGCTGCACAATCGGGCAAGCATGCCCGTTATCCTGCCCGATCTACAACCACTCGGAGAGCGGCAGGAACAACACCGCTGGCAGGCTCGGAGGCGAGGGTCGAGAGGGGGTACACACGTCCGTTTAAGACGCTGTATACACCGGCCAGCTTTACCGAGTCTGATCCTATCCAACGTTCGCTCTCTGGCAAACAAGAAAGACAAGCTGTCCATGCTCATTGGAGCACAGAGGGACTTCAGGGACGCTGCCGCGCTTTGCCTGACCGAGACGTGGCTGAATGAGGGCATCCCGGACTCTACGATACAACAAGCCAGCTTTTCTCTCCACCGTGCGGACCGCACCAGCGACTCACTTAAACAACGCAGTGGAGGTGTCTGTTGCTACACCAACAGGAACTGGTGCACTGACACTTAAGTCCTGTCACGGCTATATAAACTTTCTGAAATAGTGCACTGATTGCATTGTGCTCCCCGAACAAAGTAATTGTGTAAATATATCAATTATATGCTATTATGCGCCATGAAATGCTGACATTAAGTGCTCTCTCTCTCTCTCTCTCTCTCTCTCTCTCTCTCTCTCTCTCTCTCTCTCTCTCTCTCTCTCTCTCTCTCTCTCTCTCTCTCTCTCTCTCTCTCTCTCTCTCTCTCTCTCTCTCTCTCTCTCTCTCTCTCTCTCTCTCTCTCTCTCTCTCTCTCTCTCTCTCATCAACTGGGATCATTTATGTAATCCTCTCACAGACTATCTACCTATCTATGTATCTATCAATCTATCTATCTATCATGAAAGCAATGTAAAATAAAGCACAAAAACATACTACAGAATGGGAATTGGTAAGTGCCTGCAGCCTCAATATTAGCCTAAATGTAAGTGAAGGTGGATAAATCACTTCTGTGCTGCTAACTTTTATTATTCTTAGACATAAAAAAGGAAAAACTATGACTGCACGGGTGGTGGGTGGTTCCTCCACGCAGAAGTACACCCCTGCAGAGCTAATCAAGTTGAGTCCATATACAACCACAGGTGTTGAAATAACAGTGTAAAAAAGTCATTGGATTGGCCTAATAAACAGCAAAGACATCAGTATTAGGATAAACCTGACTGTTAGCCTGGTCCGGAGCAGGCTAAGTCCATAGCGTTAGTTTCCATGGGAACTAATGTGGCATTACTTTCATGAAACCAAATCAAGCCTCAATATATCGAGGTTAACTGGGTCAAGTTAATCTGGCAAGATTAACCAGTTTTCATGAAACCGGTTGATTGCTGATCCAGGATATAATAAACCAGGATATCAGTTAAATTTCGCGCACGACACGTCTGTGGTGGGTCTCATCTCTAAGGGGGAGGAATCAGACTACCGTAGAGAAATAGCAGAGCTGGTGAGGTGGTGTGAGGAAAACAACTTGATCCTGAACGTCTCTAAAACCAAAGAGATGATCATTGATTTCAGGAGGAAGATCATGATTAAGACAAGCCCGCCAACTAGCCACACTGATCAAGGATTTCTGGGTTTTTGTCTTATCAATGCAATTGTGTCAGTATTATGCTTGATAACTGTGGAAGCGGGTGGAATTCAAGCTGAGCCGAGCTTGAAGCCCCATTGACGACCAGTCAAAAAGCCACCATATGACTTTTTTCAAGTTCACGCTTTGCAAGTGTGCCCATAGCCCGACAGGGACTGAGAGGATGGAGTCATGGTCTTGACATGCATTTGTTTACGGATCCCATTTAATGTCATATCTACCGCCGTGGCTGAGGGTTTTGGCACCCTTGCACATAAAGACCAAACACCTCCAAATGTCTGCAAAATAAGTTGTTTTTTTTCTATCTCTAATCTAATATCTAATCTAATCTAATAACACAGTAACTTTGTTTTTTAATCATAACTTAATATTATTTTTTAAAGGATATATTACACAGAAATTGCTGTGGCGAAATATTGACACCATGAATTCTTGGAGTAAATGACTGAGTCAAATGCTTCCTATAGGTTTCTACAGTATAGAGATGCGCAGTGACGTCACCGCCCCGGTTCCGGAAGTCTTTTCCTCATTCATTTTTCTCATAGACTTTTCGAAAATGGTTAATAAAAACACGATTGCGCCGCGGCCAAAGCCAACTCGGGTCGTGACAAATCATGACAACAAACACAATATCGTCATATAATATATAATTAGGAAGAAGTAGAAAACGGCATGATACAAGACTTTTTGTTTCGTTTTTCATCTTAGAAATTATTTTATTGTCCCAAAAGTTTGTGTGTGTCATCATGATTCGTCACGACTCGAGTTGGCTTTGTCCGCGGCGTAATCGTCTTGATATAAATTATTTTCGAAAAGTCTATGAGAAAAATGAATGGGGAAAAGACTTCCGGAACAGGGGCGGTGACGTCACTGCGCATCTCTATAAGATGCCTAAACCTCTCTGCGAGCAGTTTGGCCCACTCTTCTTTGGCAAACCGCTCCAGTTGACCCAGATTTTTGTGCAACTTGTGCAAGGGTGCCAAAACTTTCAGCCATGACGGTATCTCTAAGCGTCATTTGTGAACACTTTACACTGACCTGGGTAGCACAACATGAAACACTATATGAACAAAGGAACAAACAAACACAGAGAGAGAGAGAGAGCGAGAGAGAGAGAGAGAGAGAGAGAGAGAGAGAGAGAAACATTCCTGCTTATAAAATATGCTGTCGATCCTGTCCTGTTAGATTAATCTTCTTTTAATCTTTGCGTCACATTCACAGTCCACAGCCACCCACAGTCATAACAAACAGAAAGCCATGGAGGAAGCATCATCTCTACCAGGTTAGTCTCCGATATGTGACATTATATTGTTTATTATTAACCGCTTTTCTATAATTCCACTGAACTAATGGAAATAATTGCAGCCATGTAGCAGGTGGCTATGGCCTCTGTCGTGATGGCCTCCAAAGTCTAGTATCATATCAACATTAATGTTTTTAAATCATGTCAGTAATTGTTACAACACTAATCATGTCTTGGGTATAATCAAAGTGAAATAATCATGTACTTCTTTTTAACTTGGAACAACGTAAATGAAATCATGTAATAATGTAACTTTTTAACTCTCAAATCATATAAATGTAACAGTAGTGTAACCTTTTAAATCTACAATCATCTAAATGTAATAACAATCATGTGATGTATAACAAAATCAATAGTATTCAAATAAAGCACAAACTGAGCATTGGTGATAGTCACAAAGTACATGCAATGTAACCAGTGTGTGCAACAGCAGGTAATGGCAGGTCCTAGTCTACACCAGTGGTTTTCAACATTTTTCATACCAGGGCCCACCATTTATTCAGCATTTTAGCCACAGACCACCTTTGATGTTCAGTTTAATCTCTCGCAAGGATTTTCAAGTTTTTGTCCACAATTTAGGTGAGATAACTGGCAAAACGTTGGTCAAAATAACAATTCTTCTCCATGTTCTAATTGTGTAGATTCTTGAAAATTAAGTAATTCAGATGTTTAATTGGAATTTAACTCTTGAGGGCATAACAATAAACCAAATGGACCAGTGAGGGTCCATTTGGTTTCATTTTAAAGCTACATACTGTATCTAGTTACATACTGTATCTATAAGGGTCATGTGGTTACCAACTGTCCATCATTTAGCTGGGGACCACCTGGAATCCTCTCAGGGACCACTGCTGGTCCCCAGACCACCTGTTGAAAACCCCTGGTCTAAACCAGGTGTTTTCAACATGCTGCATGGTATAGACCGTACACCATGCAGCTCACCACAATATCACATATTTAGCCTATAGCTAAATATTAGCTCTTAAAGGTATGGGAAGTGAGTTCACTTTTGTCAGATATCACCCCCAAAAAATATATTCTGTTAAAATGCTCCATTATGAGGTGTGCAGACCATATATGGAGTTTCCCCCTCCCCCACGTTAGCAGAGGAGCTAATAAAAGTTCCCCAGGTGGAGAGTGAATTCTCCTCCAATCAGGATCAAGAAGCAGGTTCACATAGTGAAGCTACTCTTGGGGGGCCCTAGTGCACCAGGCTGGTACTGCACAATGAATTTCAAATCACTTACCCTACCTTTAAAGTTGTCATAGTAAAACGAAAACAAAGTCCACATCTTCACACACATGTGTGGAGTGTTTTGTGCAACTTTTGGCCGTTTTACCTGTGTAAAGGGACGAGATGTTCAATGAAGGAGAAGGAGAATTACTGACGCCGTTTCTCTCTTCACAAACAAAAGTACTGAAGAGGAAAGCGCGCGATCCCTCCTACAGGGCTCACTGGGGTAGACCAAAACAATCGATCGTCGTTTTACACAAAAACAATGGTCTTAATAGTCGATTGTGGAACTGTCAATCTATAGCCTATAGTACTGCATTGCGGTATTGTAAGGCAATATTCATAGTCAAACTGTTTAAAATAGACCATCTATTTTATACAAGGAAAATACAGTCGAAACTAAAAATACAAAAAAATAACTTAAAAAATAACAACAGTGCAAATAGACATAAATAAAAACATTCGGTTAGAAAAACATTTTTTAAATAAATCACCCCCCCAAAAAATCAGTCTCTGAACATGCACAGTGCATGTAATCGTAATGTCAGTTTAGCTGTACAAAATACAAATACACAACACAACAACAACAACAACAACCAACAGTCATTGCAAGTCAACTGTCTACTTCTATGTACCTTGTACCTGAAGGTGCCCTGTTGTTGCAGTTCTTGCTGAAGCACTCCATTACAAGTAAAAGTAGCAAACGAATATGTAATTTTATGTGCGCATCCCTGGCTAGGCTACGTCCGAATACAAAAATAGCGTTTGGTTTGATTCCCCCCCTCCCCACACACAGTCATTTTTCAACCGTTTTGGCTTGAGTCGGAACGGCACCCTGGGGTGGGCATTGCACCACAGATGTGATTTATTACTGAGCATTGGCATTAATATACTTCAAAGTTCAAATCTCTCCGTCTTTCTTTCTCTCTCATTTACAGAACTGAATGCCATCCTTGTGGGAGCACATGGCTGCTGGAAGCACCTGGTCGGGAACATCATCCTGGGCAGAAACACGTTCACCTCGGACATGAACCCCGAGAGCGAGGAGAGACAGGGGACGGCTTGCGGCAGGAAGGTCACGCTGGTCAAAGCCCCCTCGTGGTACCGGGGGTATCAGCTTTGTGACACGCCGGCACTGTTCAAGACAGAAATGACACTGTGCAGCGCGCTCTGTCCCGCGGGGTCTCACGCCTTCTTACTGGTGGTCAACACCAGCCAGGCGTTCAAGCAGAGCTACAGGAGGGCGACGGTGGAGCATCTGCAGACCCTCTATGGACAGAACGTCTGGGACCACACCATCATCGTGTTTTGCTCGCGGCTTGCCCAGCCTGCCGTCGACGACTACATCCAGAGTGAAGGCGCCCCGCTGCAGATGCTCATGCAGCAATGTGGCAACCGGTAACTATTACAGTACAGTATAGGAGAACTTAAAGGGGTCCACCATAAATTTGACATTTTTTGTCTTTACGGCCCAAAAAGTTTTTAGTTTTTTTTTTTTACATTCAGACCTTCATTGAGAATTCTGTCTCCCTCTCAGATTCTAGTTAAGATTTAAAACACTTTCCCGGGCGTCTTTCTTTATGCGTGCAGTATGTGGTTTTAGATACTTTAGAGTTTAGCAGTGAGCCCAGTGTCTCTGATGTCGTAGACAATACTGGACACACTGCTAAAACCTAAAATATCTAAAGCCATATATTGCACACACAAATTGTTCTAAATCTTCTAGATGTTATTAACACATGTTTTTCAAAAACGATGAAATGACTCTTTAAAACGTGGAAGTATTTTTTCCCACCACTGGCGATCAGGTACCATGTCCTCTGCAATGAAGACATGAACAGCGAGGTAAAGGTCAAAGAGCTGTTTGACAAGATCGACGCCATGGTCTCAGGCAACAGAGGCCGCCGGTACAAGTGTGGCGAGGAGCTGATGCAGAGAGCTCAGGACACGAGAAGGGAGGTGGAGCAGAAAGCCGCCGCCATGCAGCTGAACTCCCAAACGCAAAGACAAAAACTCCAAGGTCTCATAACAGGTGAGATAATTTGCATTTGACTCCACTCTCTATTGGGAAACATTAGGAAATTCATAGCTATACCGTTTGATCACACAGGAGGATGGCGACCGGAGCTGAGAATTCTGTTGCTTGGCTGGGTGTTTGCCGGGAAGAGTAGGACTGCCAACACCATTCTGAATACAAAGGAGTTCCCAGCCGGCCACGGAACGCTCGAATCCACCGTGCGGCACTCTGTCGTGGACGGCAGGAAGGTCACCATCGTGGACACCCCCGGGTGGTGGAAGTTCTTCCCTGTGATCTTCACTCCTCCAGACGTGAGGTCAGAGGTCATGAGGGCAGTGTCTCTGTGCGCCCCGTCGCCAAACGTCATACTGCTGATGGTTCCCCAGGACACGTCGTTCACAGAGGAGCAGCTGAAGATCACATTGGACAACATGGAGATGCTGGGGGAGAGGGTGTGGCGTCACGTCATAGTGGTGTTCCCATGGGGGGACTCCCTGGGAAACACCGCCACCATTGAGCATCACATCGCCAGCGAAGGAAAGCCTCTCTGCACGCTCATCGAGCTTTGTGGAAACAGGTATAGATGTTCTTCGGATATCTACACTAGGCTGTTGCCTTTTTTATATTTGACACAAATCACTTCATCATCACTTCATTTTTGACACTTCATCCATGTGTGAAGCCCACTGTGGTTTTGCATCATTCAAGTAGCATTTTATGTATTTTAGTATGTTTAATTCTTTAGTTATCATAATGTGCTAAATCAAATCAAAGGAAAGCCCAACTAATCCACTATACAGTATATATTATTTTAGAAAGAGGGCCAAATCAAATATAACACCCTCCACATCCTCCTTTTCCTTTTTTTGTACTGAACAATGCAGGTATCACTGCCTCCGAGACAAGAACGATGGAGACAGAACTTGTTCGGTCACTGAGCTGCTAGAGAAGATGGAGGAGATGGTGGCTGTGAACCACTTCTTCTATCTAAGTGCCGATCTCGAGAGAGATGAAGAACAACTGCCCAGTGAGACCGCTGGAGGAAAAGCTGTCAGAGAAGAAGGCAGGGGCGATGAAATCATCAAGGAGTTCGCCCACCAACTCCACATCGAATGGGTTCGCCAAAACTGGGAAATGCGTCACATTAAGAGGAATTCAATCGTAATAAATCCACCTTCAAGTGAGTATCCATGCAGATTTCACCTGGTACGGCTTGTCATTTTAGCACTTCTTTTCTGCGATTACACCTATGGCTATTTGAGGGGCCTAGAATGGAAACGTTTGGAAACCATTAGTATAATACACACTACTGTTCCCTTATACAACTGTATAAAGTAGCATATTCTCATCGACACAGTAAAACATTCGGCAAAAATTACTTTCATTATTAATAATGATGATTTCATTTAGAACAGCACTTTTGCCTCCTGTGGTCAGCACCTCCCCAATATTGGTGTACCTCTGAGTATTTAGAAAAGCACTATAAACTGGAAATAAACAGGGAGGGGTCAGACTAAGGTAGGAGTGAAAAGCAAAATTAGCGAGAGTTAGCTTGTCCATCATTGCCACATAATAGAGACTTTAAGATATACGGTGACGTCGTCCCCTACGGTAACAGGAAGTCGATCCGTGCCCGATAGATAAACCTGCTTGCCATCGCAGCCGTTCCTGCTACGGCAGGACCCACACCTTAACATAGTGTTTACGTCTGTGTGACACATGCTGCATAGACGCAACACCATGGTAACCCGTTGCTGCTGTGGTCGGCTGTTTGCGTCAACGATTTTGACGCCATTGTGTCATAGCCTTGTACTTCCACCAAGGAGAGCCATTGTATAAAGAGTCAATGCTTAAACTGCCCAATATGTAGATCTACTGTAACCATATACTGTACATTTACCGTAATTGACGACCATGTGTTGCATTTTCAAAGTGACTATCCCACAGTACAGTACAGTTTTTTTTAGAATTCTATTTTTTGTCTTTGCCTGTACAGTGGAAGCCTCCAGTGAGCCCTCGTCAGATGCGTGTGAAAAGATGGAGAAGGAGCAAGCGGTCAACACCGAAGAAAGACCTGACCTGACAATGCTGCTGGAGAGAGAGTGGAACAGACGAGAGACCTGCATGGAACAAAATTGTGATTACGTAAAATCATTTTAATAATGAATGGATGATATAACCTTCAGTTTATTGTTTTTCATCTTCTGATTGTTTTTTCTTTCCTTTTCTTTACCATAGATTTGTTTCCAGAGCCTGATGCTACCGAGAAACTGAGATCATACGAAAAGGTAAAATTGTGGCTGGAACAAGACTGACGTGGCTTTACCACACCGTCATGTGGTTCAGATCCAGACTCTGGATGTTCCCTTGACGGAGATAAGCAGGCGGAGTAAACCTAACCTGTGTCCTTTATAGTTTATATTCTAATAACTGAAATCTCAAGAATGATTGTTAAAGTGGTTATCACATGATTTTTTTAAGTGGTTAACACATGTATTTTTTATTTTATTCATGGCTGTTCGAGTGTGGACAAAGTTCTATGGGCCTCTTGCTGTGTCACTGTGTTAGCTGATAGGAACCCACTGCAATGATCATACATTATGCATCTTTCCCTACCAGTTTATTAAGCTTATACTGCTCCACCACCAGACCAGCGATCTTCATGATTTTAATGTATCAATAATAATAATAATCGAATAAAGTCATCAGAATAACTTTTAGCCCAAGTTGATCTCTGTAGAAATACTCAAACTGGACCAAAAAATGGGCACAAAACCACCACAGAGTATACCAAGCACTTCCGGTTCAATACTGTTGTTCTCCTCCATGGAGGGCTCGAAGAGTGCAATTATGTTTATAATCATAGATACAGTAAGTCACATTATACTGTAATGATGTGTCGATTGTTGGAATATAATCAGCAATGAACATACCGTGCACATGCATGGACCGAGTGTGCACCCAGCAATTTCGATCATTTCTAGGTGAGCATGATGGGCCATTTGCTGATCATGCTAAAAACATGCCAAGCGACTAAAAGGAATGTCACAATCATTGGGGATGAATTAATTGCATCAGTTATGTCCATTACTTTTTTTTTAAATTAATTATGGTTATTGCGTCATTGGGAATGTTAGCGTTAAAACCCACACATGCACGCAGTAGGCAGTAATAAAGCCAGCGATATTCCTTGTTGTTTACACGGGGAATGAATCATCTGTGTTTAGCACCAGTCATAACCCCCAGCACCTACTGTACATCTTGCACTAGATTGTTTTCACATTTTAATCTTGTGCACCATCTGTCCTTGATAAAGACAGAGCAGTTGAACTGGAATTCGAGTATGTTCAGGTCACATAATGGCGAGCACGTAGCGAGAAACCAGTTGAGCATATCATGTGTGCCTCTACGTGTACGCCATGTAGACGTCTCTACGTGTGCGTCTGTGTCTTCCATTCCAACAAAATGATGCTTGTGATAAAATATCTTCTCATATGTCGTTCCTTTGAGTCAGCAGGCTACACAGTGCAGTATGTATATTGTGAAGTCTGATGAGGCCCAATGTCACGTGACTGGCAAGATGGCGCCACTCTATGGCGACATGGTTCTGCTCTCGTCTGTTTTGTTTTGGTGTTTGTTTGTTCGTTTTCACGACCCAGCACTGGTCTTAACGTTCAATACATTTGAGCTGAACTGCTGCACAATCGGGCAAGCATGCCCGTTATCCTGCCCGATCTACAACCACTCGGAGAGCAGCAGGAACAACAACGCTGGCAGGCTCGGAGGCGAGGGTCGAGAGGGGGTACACACGTCCGTTTAAGACGCTGTATACACCGGCCAGCTTTACCGAGTCTGATCCTATCCAACTTTTGCTCTCTGGCAAACAAGAAAGACGAGCTGTCCATGCTCATTGGAGCACAGAGGGACTTCAGGGACGCTGCCGCGCTTTGCCTGACCGAGACGTGGCTGAATGAGGGCATCCCGGACTCTACAATACAACAAGCCAGCTTTTCTCTCCACCGTGCGGACTGCACCAGCGACTCACTTAAACGCAGTGGATGTGTCTGTTGCTACACCAACAGGAACTGGTGCACTGACACTTAAGTCACGGCTATATAAACTTTCTGAAATAGTGCACTGATTGCATTGTGCTCCCCGGACAAAGTAAATCTGTAAATATATCAATTATATGCTATTATGCGCCATGAAATGCTGACATTAAGTGGGATCTCTCTCTCTCTCTCTCTCTCTCTCTCTCTCTCTCTCTCTCTCTCTCTCTCTCTCTCTCTCTCTCTCTCTCTCTCTCTCTCTCTCTCTCTCTCTCTCTCTCTCTCTCTCTCTCTCTCTCTCTCTCTCTCTCTCTCTCTCTCTCTCTCTCTCTCTCTCTCTCTCTCTCTCTCTCTCTCTCTCTCTCTCTCTCTCTCTCTCTCTCTCTCTCTCTCTCTCTCTCTCTCTCTCTCTCTCTCTCTCTCTCTCTCTCTCTCTCTCTCTCTCTCTCATTTGGTTATCAACTGGGATCATTTATGTAATCCTCTCACAGACTATCTATCTATCGATCTATCTATCTATATATCATGAAAGCAATGTAAAATAAAGCACAAAAACAACTACAGAATGGGAATTGGTAAGTGCCTGCAGCCTCAATATTAGCCTAAATGTAAGTGAAGGTGGATAAATCACTTCTGTGCTGCTAACTTTTATTATTCTTAGACATAAAAAAAGGAAAAACTATGACTGCACGGGTGGTGGGTGGTGGCTCCAAGTACACCCCTGCAGAGCTAATCAAGTTGAGTCCATATACAACCACAGGTGTTGAAATAACAGTGTAAAACTAAAAAAGTCATTGGATTGGCCTAATAAACAGCAAAGACATCAGTATTAGGATAAACCTGACTGTTAGCCTGGTCCGGAGCAGGCTAAGTCCATAGCGTTAGTTTCCATGGGAACTAATGTGGCATTACTTTCATGAAACCAAATCAAGCCTCAATATATCGAGGTTAATTGGGTCAAGTTAATCTGGCAAGATTAACCAGTTTTCATGAAACCGGTTGATTGCTGATCCAGGATATAATAAACCAGGATATCAGTTAAATTTCGCGCACGACACGTCTGTGGTGGGTCTCATCTCTAAGGGGGAGGAATCAGACTACCGTAGAGAAATAGCAGAGCTGGTGAGGTGGTGTGAGGAAAACAACTTGATCCTGAACGTCTCTAAAACCAAAGAGATGATCATTGATTTCAGGAGGAAGATCATGATTAAGACAAGCCCGCCAACTAGCCACACTGATCAAGGATTTCTGGGTTTTTGTCTTATCAATGCAATCGTGTCAGTATTATGCTTGATAACTGTGGAAGCAGGTGGAATTCAAGCTGAGCCGAGCTTGACGACCAGTCAAAAAGCCACCATATGACTTTTTTCAAGTTCACGCTTTGCAAGTGTGCCCATAGCCCGACAGGGACTGAGAGGATGGAGTCATGGTCTTGACATGCATTTGTTTACGGATCCCATTTAATGTCATATCTACCGCCGTGGCTGAAGGTTTTGGCACCCTTGCACATAAAGACCAAACACCTCCAAATGTCTGCAAAATAAGTTGTTTTTTTTCTATCTCTAATCTAATATCTAATCTAATCTAATAACACAGTAACTTTGTTTTTTAATCATAACTTAATATTATTTTTTAAAGGATATATTACACAGAAATTGCTGTGGCGAAATATTGACACCATGAATTCTTGGAGTAAATGACTGAGTCAAATGCTTCCTATAGGTTTCTACAGTATAGAGATGCGCAGTGACGTCACCGCCCCGGTTCCGGAAGTCTTTTCCTCATTCATTTTTCTCATAGACTTTTCGAAAATGGTTAATAAAAACACGATTGCGCCGCGGCCAAAGCCAACTCGGGTCGTGACAAATCATGACAACAAACACAATATCGTCATATAATATATAATTAGGAAGAAGTAGAAAACGGCATGATACAAGACTTTTTGTTTCGTTTTTCATCTTAGAAATTATTTTATTGTCCCAAAAGTTTGTGTGTGTCATCATGATTCGTCACGACTCGAGTTGGCTTTGTCCGCGGCGTAATCGTCTTGATATAAATTATTTTCGAAAAGTCTATGAGAAAAATGAATGGGGAAAAGACTTCCGGAACCGGGGCGGTGACGTCACTGCGCATCTCTATAAGATGCCTAAACCTCTCTGCGAGCAGTTTGGCCCACTCTTCTTTGGCAAACCGCTCCAGTTGACCCAGATTTTTGTGCAACTTGTGCAAGGGTGCCAAAACTTTCAGCCATGACGGTATCTCTGAGCGTCATTTGTGAACACTTTACACTGACCTGGGTAGCACAACATGAAACACTATATGAACAAAGGAACAAACAAACACAGAGAGAGAGAGAGAGCGAGAGAGAGAGAGAGAGAGAGAGAGAGAGAGAGAGAGAAACATTCCTGCTTATAAGATATGCTGTCGATCCTGTCCTGTTAGATTAATCTTCTTTTAATCTTTGCGTCACATTCACAGTCCACAGCCACCCACAGTCATAACAAACAGAAAGCCATGGAGGAAGCATCATCTCTACCAGGTTAGTCTCCGATATGTGACATTATATTGTTTATTATTAACCGCTTTTCTATAATTCCACTGAACTAATGGAAATAATTGCAGCCATGTAGCAGGTGGCTATGGCCTCTGTCGTGATGGCCTCCAAAGTCTAGTATCATATCAACATTAATGTTTTTAAATCATGTCAGTAATTGTTACAACACTAATCATGTCTTGGGTATAATCAAAGTGAAATAATCATGTACTTCTTTTTAACTTGGAACAACGTAAATGAAATCATGTAATAATGTAACTTTTTAACTCTCAAATCATATAAATGTAACAGTAGTGTAACCTTTTAAATCTACAATCATCTAAATGTAATAACAATCATGTGATGTATAACAAAATCAATAGTATTCAAAATAAAGCACAAACTGAGCATTGGTGATAGTCACAAAGTACATGCAATGTAACCAGTGTGTGCAACAGCAGGTAATGGCAGGTCCTAGTCTACACCAGTGGTTTTCAACATTTTTCATACCAGGGCCCACCATTTATTCAGCATTTTAGCCACAGACCACCTTTGATGTTCAGTTTAATCTCTCGCAAGGATTTTCAAGTTTTTGTCCACAATTTAGGAGAGATAACTGGCAAAACGTTGGTCAAAATAACAATTCTTCTCCATGTTCTAATTGTGTAGATTCTTGAAAATTAAGTAATTCAGATGTTTAATTGGAATTTAACTCTTGAGGGCATAACAATAAACCAAATGGACCAGTGAGGGTCCATTTGGTTTCATTTTAAAGCTACATACTGTATCTAGTTACATACTGTATCTATAAGGGTCATGTGGTTACCAACTGTCCATCATTTAGCTGGGGACCACCTGGAATCCTCTCAGGGACCACTGCTGGTCCCCAGACCACCTGTTGAAAACCCCTGGTCTAAACCAGGTGTTTTCAACATGCTGCATGGTATAGACCGTACACCATGCAGCTCACCACAATATCACATATTTAGCCTATAGCTAAATATTAGCTCTTAAAGGTATGGGAAGTGAGTTCACTTTTGTCAGATATCACCCCCAAAAAATATATTCTGTTAAAATGCTCCATTATGAGGTGTGCAGACCATATATGGAGTTTCCCCCTCCCCCACGTTAGCAGAGGAGCTAATAAAAGTTCCCCAGGTGGAGAGTGAATTCTCCTCCAATCAGGATCAAGAAGCAGGTTCACATAGTGAAGCTACTCTTGGGGGGCCCTAGTGCACCAGGCTGGTACTGCACAATGAATTTCAAATCACTTACCCTACCTTTAAAGTTGTCATAGTAAAACGAAAACAAAGTCCACATCTTCACACACATGTGTGGAGTGTTTTGTGCAACTTTTGGCCGTTTTACCTGTGTAAAGGGACGAGATGTTCAATGAAGGAGAAGGAGAATTACTGACGCCGTTTCTCTCTTCACAAACAAAAGTACTGAAGAGGAAAGCGCGCGATCCCTCCTACAGGGCTCACTGGGGTAGACCAAAACAATCGATCGTCGTTTTACACAAAAACAATGGTCTTAATAGTCGATTGTGGAACTGTCAATCTATAGCCTATAGTACTGCATTGCGGTATTGTAAGGCAATATTCATAGTCAAACTGTTTAAAATAGACCATCTATTTTATACAAGGAAAATACAGTCGAAACTAAAAATACAAAAAAATAACTTAAAAAATAACAACAGTGCAAATAGACATAAATAAAAACATTCGGTTAGAAAAACATTTTTTAAATAAATCACCCCCCCAAAAAATCAGTCTCTGAACATGCACAGTGCATGTAATCGTAATGTCAGTTTAGCTGTACAAAATACAAATACACAACACAACAACAACAACAACAACCAACAGTCATTGCAAGTCAACTGTCTACTTCTATGTACCTTGTACCTGAAGGTGCCCTGTTGTTGCAGTTCTTGCTGAAGCACTCCATTACAAGTAAAAGTAGCAAACGAATATGTAATTTTATGTGCGCATCCCTGGCTAGGCTACGTCCGAATACAAAAATAGCGTTTGGTTTGATTCCCCCCCTCCCCACACACAGTCATTTTTCAACCGTTTTGGCTTGAGTCGGAACGGCACCCTGGGGTGGGCAATGCACCACAGATGTGATTTATTACTGAGCATTGGCATCAATATACTTCAAAGTTCAAATCTCTCCGTCTTTCTTTCTCTCTCATTTACAGAACTGAATGCCATCCTTGTGGGAGCACATGGCTGCTGGAAGCACCTGGTCGGGAACATCATCCTGGGCAGAAACACGTTCACCTCGGACATGAACCCCGAGAGCGAGGAGAGACAGGGGACGGCTTGCGGCAGGAAGGTCACGCTGGTCAAAGCCCCCTCGTGGTACCGGGGGTATCCGCTTTGTGACACGCCGGCACTGTTCAAGACAGAAATGACACTGTGCAGCGCGCTCTGTCCCGCGGGGTCTCACGCCTTCTTACTGGTGGTCAACACCAACCTGGTGTTCAAGCAGAGCTACAGGAGGGCGACGGTGGAGCATCTGCAGACCCTCTACGGACAGAACGTTTGGGACCACACCATCATCGTGTTTTGCTCGGGGCTGGCCCAGCCGGCCGTCGACGACTACATCCAGAGTGAAGGCGCCCCGCTGCAGATGCTCATGCAGCAATGTGGCAACCGGTAACTATTACAGTACAGTATAGGAGAACTTAAAGGGGTCCACCATAAATTTGACATTTTTTGTCTTTACGGCCCAAAAAGTTTTTAGTTTTTTTTTTTTTACATTCAGACCTTCATTGAGAATTCTGTCTCCCTCTCAGATTCTAGTTAAGATTTAAAACACTTTCCCGGGCGTCTTTCTTTATGTGTGCAGTATGTGGTTTTAGATACTTTAGAGTTTAGCAGTGAGCCCAGTGTCTCTGATGTCGTAGACAATACTGGACTCACTGCTAAAACCTAAAATATCTAAAGCCACATATTACACACACCCCCTTAAAATTGTTCTAAATCTTCCAAATGTTATTAACACATGTTTTTCAAAAACGATGAAATGACTCTTTAAAACGTGGAAGTATTTTTTCCCACCACTGGCGATCAGGTACCATGTCCTCTGCAATGAAGACATGAACAGCGAGGTAAAGGTCAAAGAGCTGTTTGACAAGATCGACGCCATGGTCTCAGGCAACAGAGGCCGCCGGTACAAGTGTGGCGAGGAGCTGATGCAGAGAGCTCAGGACACGAGAAGGGAGGTGGAGCAGAAAGCCGCCGCCATGCAGCTGAACTCCCAAACGCAAAGACAAAAACTCCAAGGTCTTATAACAGGTGAGATAATTTGCATTTGACTCCAATCTCTATTGGGAAACATTGGGAAATTCATAGCTATACCGTTTGATCACACAGGAGGATGGCGACCGGAGCTGAGAATTCTGTTGCTTGGCTGGGTGTTTGCCGGGAAGAGTAGGACTGCCAACACCATTCTGAATACAAAGGAGTTCCCAGCCGGCCACGGAACGCTCGAATCCACCGTGCGGCACTCTGTCGTGGACGGCAGGAAGGTCACCATCGTGGACACCCCCGGGTGGTGGAAGTTCTTCCCTGTGATCTTCACTCCTCCAGACGTGAGGTCAGAGGTCATGAGGGCAGTGTCTCTGTGCGCCCCGTCGCCAAACGTCATACTGCTGATGGTTCCCCAGGACACGTCGTTCACAGAGGAGCAGCTGAAGATCACATTGGACAACATGGAGATGCTGGGGGAGAGGGTGTGGCGTCACGTCATAGTGGTGTTCCCATGGGGGGACTCCCTGGGAAACACCGCCACCATTGAGCATCACATCGCCAGCGAAGGAAAGCCTCTCTGCACGCTCATCGAGCTTTGTGGAAACAGGTATAGATGTTCTTCGGATATCTACACTAGGCTGTTGCCTTTTTTATATTTGACACAAATCACTTCATCATCACTTCATTTTTGACACTTCATCCATGTGTGAAGCCCACTGTGGTTTTGCATCATTCAAGTAGCATTTTCCATTTTATGTATTTTAGTATGTTTAATTCTTTAGTTATCATAATGTGCTAAATCAAATCAAAAAAGCCCAACTAATCCACTATACAGTATATATTATTTTAGAAAGAGGGCCAAATAAAATATAACACCCTCCACATCCTCCTTTTCCTTTTTTTGTACTGAACAATGCAGGTATCACTGCCTCCGAGACAAGAACGATGGAGACAGAACTTGTTCGGTCACTGAGCTGCTAGAGAAGATGGAGGAGATGGTGGCTGTGAACCACTTCTTCTATCTAAGTGCCGATCTCGAGAGAGATGAAGAACAACTGCCCAGTGAGACCGCTGGAGGAAAAGCTGTCAGAGAAGAAGGCAGGGGCGATGAAATCATCAAGGAGTTCGCCCACCAACTCCACATCGAATGGGTTCGCCAAAACTGGGAAATGCGTCACATTAAGAGGAATTCAATCGTAATAAATCCACCTTCAAGTGAGTATCCATGCAGATTTCACCTGGTACGGCTTGTCATTTTAGCACTTCTTTTCTGCGATTACACCTATGGCTATTTGAGGGGCCTAGAATGGAAACGTTTGGAAACCATTAGTATAATACACACTACTGTTCCCTTATACAACTGTATAAAGTAGCATATTCTCATCGACACAGTAAAACATTCGGCAAAAATTACTTTCATTATTAATAATGATGATTTCATTTAGAACAGCACTTTTGCCTCCTGTGGTCAGCACCTCCCCAATATTGGTGTACCTCTGAGTATTTAGAAAAGCACTATAAACTGGAAATAAACAGGGAGGGGTCAGACTAAGGTAGGAGTGAAAAGCAAAATTAGCGAGAGTTAGCTTGTCCATCATTGCCACATAATAGAGACTTTAAGATATACGGTGACGTCGTCCCCTACGGTAACAGGAAGTCGATCCGTGCCCGATAGATAAACCTGCTTGCCATCGCAGCCGTTCCTGCTACGGCAGGACCCACACCTTAACATAGTGTTTACGTCTGTGTGACACATGCTGCATAGACGCAACACCATGGTAACCCGTTGCTGCTGTGGTCGGCTGTTTGCGTCAACGATTTTGACGCCATTGTGTCATAGCCTTGTACTTCCACCAAGGAGAGCCATTGTATAAAGAGTCAATGCTTAAACTGCCCAATATGTAGATCTACTGTAACCATATACTGTACATTTACCGTAATTGACGACCATGTGTTGCATTTTCAAAGTGACTATCCCACAGTACAGTACAGTTTTTTTTAGAATTCTATTTTTTGTCTTTGCCTGTACAGTGGAAGCCTCCAGTGAGCCCTCGTCAGATGCGTGTGAAAAGATGGAGAAGGAGCAAGCGGTCAACACCGAAGAAAGACCTGACCTGACAATGCTGCTGGAGAGAGAGTGGAACAGACGAGAGACCTGCATGGAACAAAATTGTGATTACGTAAAATCATTTTAATAATGAATGGATGATATAACCTTCAGTTTATTGTTTTTCATCTTCTGATTGTTTTTTCTTTCCTTTTCTTTACCATAGATTTGTTTCCAGAGCCTGATGCTACCGAGAAACTGAGATCATACGAAAAGGTAAAATTGTGGCTGGAACAAGACTGACGTGGCTTTACCACACCGTCATGTGGTTCAGATCCAGACTCTGGATGTTCCCTTGACGGAGATAAGCAGGCGGAGTAAACCTAACCTGTGTCCTTTATAGTTTATATTCTAATAACTGAAATCTCAAGAATGATTGTTAAAGTGGTTATCACATGATTTTTTTAAGTGGTTAACACATGTATTTTTTATTTTATTCATGGCTGTTCGAGTGTGGACAAAGTTCTATGGGCCTCTTGCTGTGTCACTGTGTTAGCTGATAGGAACCCACTGCAATGATCATACATTATGCATCTTTCCCTACCAGTTTATTAAGCTTATACTGCTCCACCACCAGACCAGCGATCTTCATGATTTTAATGTATCAATAATAATAATAATCGAATAAAGTCATCAGAATAACTTTTAGCCCAAGTTGATCTCTGTAGAAATACTCAAACTGGACCAAAAAATGGGCACAAAACCACCACAGAGTATACCAAGCACTTCCGGTTCAATACTGTTGTTCTCCTCCATGGAGGGCTCGAAGAGTGCAATTATGTTTATAATCATAGATACAGTAAGTCACATTATACTGTAATGATGTGTCGATTGTTGGAATATAATCAGCAATGAACATACCGTGCACATGCATGGACCGAGTGTGCACCCAGCAATTTCGATCATTTCTAGGTGAGCATGATGGGCCATTTGCTGATCATGCTAAAAACATGCCAAGCGACTAAAAGGAATGTCACAATCATTGGGGATGAATTAATTGCATCAGTTATGTCCATTACTTTTTTTTTAAATTAATTATGGTTATTGCGTCATTGGGAATGTTAGCGTTAAAACCCACACATGCACGCAGTAGGCAGTAATAAAGCCAGTGATGTTCCTTGTTGTTTACACAGGGAATGAATCATCTGTGTTTAGCACCAGTCATAACCCCCAGCACCTACTGTACATCTTGCACTAGATTGTTTTCACATTTTAATCTTGTGCACCATCTGTCCTTGATAAAGACAGAGCAGTTGAACTGGAATTCCAGTATGTTCCCATCAGGTCACATAATGGCGACCACGTAGCGAGAAACCAGTTGAGCATATCATGTGTGCCTCTACGTGTACGCCATGTAGACGTCTCTACGTGTGCGTCTGTGTCTTCCATTCCAACAAAATGATGCTTGTGATAAAATATCTTCTCATATGTCGTTCCTTTGAGTCAGCAGGCTACACAGTGCAGTATGTATATTGTGAAGTCTGATGAGCCCCAATGTCACGTGACTGGCAAGATGGCGCCACTCTATGGCGACATGGTTCTGCTCTCGTCTGTTTTGTTTTGGTGTTTGTTTGTTCGTTCACGACCCACTGGTCTTAACGTTCAATACATTCGAGCTGAACTGCTGCACAATCGGGCAAGCATGCCCGTTATCCTGCCCGATCTACAACCACTCGGAGAGCGGCAGGAACAACAACGCTGGCAGGCTCGGAGGCGAGGGTCGAGAGGGGGTACACACGTCCGTTTAAGACGCTGTATACACCGGCCAGCTTTACCGAGTCTGATCCTATCCAACTTTTGCTCTCTGGCAAACAAGAAAGACGAGCTGTCCATGCTCATTGGAGCACAGAGGGACTTCAGGGACGCTGCCGCGCTTTGCCTGACCGAGACGTGGCTGAATGAGGGCATCCCGGACTCTACAATACAACAAGCCAGCTTTTCTCTCCACCGTGCGGACTGCACCAGCGACTCACTTAAACGCAGTGGATGTGTCTGTTGCTACACCAACAGGAACTGGTGCACTGACACTTAAGTCACGGCTATATAAACTTTCTGAAATAGTGCACTGATTGCATTGTGCTCCCCGGACAAAGTAAATCTGTAAATATATCAATTATATGCTATTATGCGCCATGAAATGCTGACATTAAGTGGGATCTCTCTCTCTCTCTCTCTCTCTCTCTCTCTCTCTCTCTCTCTCTCTCTCTCTCTCTCTCTCTCTCTCTCTCTCTCTCTCTCTCTCTCTCTCTCTCTCTCTCTCTCTCTCTCTCTCTCTCTCTCTCTCTCTCTCTCTCTCTCTCTCTCTCTCTCTCTCTCTCTCTCTCTCTCTCTCTCTCTCTCTCTCTCTCTCTCTCTCTCTCTCTCTCTCTCTCTCTCTCTCTCTCTCTCTCTCTCTCATTTGGTTATCAACTGGGATCATTTATGTAATCCTCTCACAGACTATCTATCTATCGATCTATCTATCTATATATCATGAAAGCAATGTAAAATAAAGCACAAAAACATACTACAGAATGGGAATTGGTAAGTGCCTGCAGCCTCAATATTAGCCTAAATGTAAGTGAAGGTGGATAAATCACTTCTGTGCTGCTAACTTTTATTATTCTTAGACATAAAAAAAGGAAAAACTATGACTGCACGGGTGGTGGGTGGTGGCTCCAAGTACACCCCTGCAGAGCTAATCAAGTTGAGTCCATATACAACCACAGGTGTTGAAATAACAGTGTAAAACTAAAAAAGTCATTGGATTGGCCTAATAAACAGCAAAGACATCAGTATTAGGATAAACCTGACTGTTAGCCTGGTCCGGAGCAGGCTAAGTCCATAGCGTTAGTTTCCATGGGAACTAATGTGGCATTACTTTCATGAAACCAAATCAAGCCTCAATATATCGAGGTTAACTGGGTCAAGTTAATCTGGCAAGATTAACCACTTTTCATGAAACCGGTTGATTGCTGATCCGGGATATAATAAACCAGGATATCAGTCAAAGTTCGCAGGCGACACGTCTGTGGTGGGTCTCATCTCTAAGGGGGAGGAATCAGACTACCGTAGAGAAATAGCAGAGCTGGTGAGGTGGTGTGAGGAAAACAACTTGATCCTGAACGTCTCTAAAACCAAACAGATGATCATTGATTTCAGGAGGAAGATCATGATTAAGACAAGCCCGCCAACTAGCCACACTGATCAAGGATTTCTGGGTTTTTGTCTTATCAATGCAATTGTGTCAGTATTATGCTTGATAACTGTGGAAGCAGGTGGAATTCAAGCTGAGCCGAGCTTGACGACCAGTCAAAAAGCCACCATTTGACTTTTTTCAAGTTCACGCTTTGCAAGTGTGCCCATAGCCCGACAGGGACTGAGAGGATGGAGAGTGGGAGTGGCTGTCATGGAGTCATGGTCTTGACATGCATTTGTTTACGGATCCCATTTAATGTCATATCTACCGCCGTGGCTGAAGGTTTTGGCAGGTTTTTTTATTAATCTAATAACACAGTAACTTTGTTTTTTAATCATAACTTAATATTATTTTTAAAGGATATATTACACAGAAATTGCTGTGGCGAAATATTGACACCATGAATTCTTGGAGTAAATGACTGAGTCAAATGCTTCCTATAGGTTTCTACAGTATAGAGATGCGCAGTGACGTCACCGCCCCGGTTCCGGAAGTGTTTTCCTCATTCATTTTTCTCATAGACTTTTCAAAAATGGTTAATAAAAACACGATTGCGCCGCGGCCAAAGCCAACTCGGGTCGTGACAAATCATGACAACAAACACAATATCGTCATATAATATATAATTAGGAAGAAGTAGAAAACGGCATGATACAAGACTTTGTTTCGTTTTTCATCTTAGAAATTATTTTATTGTCCCAAAAGTTTGTGTGTGTCATCATGATTCGTCACGACTCGAGTTGGCTTTGTCCGCGGCGTAATCGTCTTCATATAAATTATTTTCGAAAAGTCTATGAGAAAAATGAATGGGGAAAAGACTTCCGGAACCGGGGCGATGACGTCACTGCGCATCTCTATAAGATGCCTAAACCTCTCTGCGGGCAGTTTGGCCCACTCTTCTTTGGCAAACCGCTCCAGTTGACCCAGATTTTTGTGCAACTTGTGCAAGGGTGCCAAAACTTTCAGCCATGACGGTATCTCTGAGCGTCATTTGTGAACACTTTACACTGACCTGGGTAGCACAACATGAAACACTATATGAACAAAGGAACAAACAAACACAGAGAGAAAGAGAGAAAGAGAGAAAGAGAGCGAGAGAGAGAGAGAGAGAGAGAGAGAGAGAGAGAGAGAGAGAGAGAGAGAGAGAGAGAGAGAGAGAGAGAGAAACATTCCTGCTTATAAAATATGCTGTAGATCCTGTCCTGTTAGATTAATCTTCTTTTAATCTTTGCGTCACATTCACAGTCCACAGCCACCCACAGTCATAACAAACAGAAAGCCATGGAGGAAGCATCATCTCTACCAGGTTAGTCTCCAATATGTGACATTATATTGTTTATTATTAACCGCTTTTCTATAATTCCACTGAACTAATGAAAATAATTGCAGTCATGTAGCAGGTGGCTATGGCCTCTGTCGTGATGGCCTCCAAAGTCTAGTATCATGTCAACAATAATGTTTTTAAATCATGTCAGTAATAGTTACAACACTAATCATTGGGTATAATCAAAGTGAAATAATCATGTACTTCTTTTTAACTTGGAACAACGTGAATGAAATCATGTAATAATGTAACTTTTTAACTCTCAAATCATATAAATGTAACAGTAGTGTAACCTTTTAAATCTTGAATCATCTGATGTAATAACAATCATGTGATGTATAACAAAATCAATAGTATTCAAATAAAGCACAAACTGAGCATTGGTGATAGTCACAAAGTACATGCAATGTAACCAGTGTGTGCAACAGCAGGTAATGGCAGGTCCTAGTCTACACCTGCAGTTTTCAACCTTTTCATACCAGGTCCCACCATTTATTCAGCATTTTAGCCACGGACCAACTTTGATGTTCAGTTTAATCTCTTGCAAGGATTTTCAAGTTTTTGTCCACAATTTACGTGAGAAAACTAGCAAAACGTTGGTCAAAATAACAATTCTTCTCCATGTTCTAATTGTGTAGATTCTTGAAAATTAAGTAATTCAGATGTTTAATTGGAATTTAACTCTTGAGGGCATAACAATAAACCAAATGGACCAGTGAGGGTCCATTTGGTTTCATTTTAAAGCGAGTTACATACTGTATCTAGTTACATACTGTATCTATAAGGGTCATGTGGTTACCAACTGTCCATCATTTAGCTGGGGACCACCTGGAATCCTCTCAGGGACCACTGCTGGTCCCCAGACCACCTGTTGAAAACCCCTGGTCTAAACCAGGTGTTTTCAACATGCTGCATGGTATAGACCGTACACCATGCAGCTCACCACAATATCACATATTTAGCCTATAGCTAAATATTAGCTCTTAAAGGTATGGGAAGTGATTTCACTTTTGTCAGATATCATCCCCAAAAAATATATTCTGTTAAAATGCTCCATTATAAGGTGTGCAGACCATATATGGAGTTTCCCCCTCTCCCACGTTAGCAGAGGAGCTAATAAAAGTTCCCCAGGTGGAGAGTGAATTCTCCTCCAATCAGGATCAAGAAGCAGGTTCACATAGTGAAGCTACTCTTGGGGGCCCCTAGTGCACCAGGCTGGTACTGCACAATGAATTTCAAATCACTTACCCTACCTTTAAAGTTGTCATAGTAAAACGAAAACAAAGTCCACATCTTCACACACATGTGTGGAGTGTTTTGTGAAACTTTTGGCCGTCTGACGGCAGTTTTACCTGTGTGAAGGGACGAGATGTTCAATGAAGAAGGAGAATTACTGACGCCGTTTCTCTCTTCACAAACAACAGTACTGAAGAGGAAAGCGCGCGATCCCTCCTACAGGGCTCACTCGGGCAGACCAAAACAATCGATCGCCATTTTACACAAAAACAATGGTCTTAATAGTCGATTGTGGAACTGTCAATCTAGCCTATAGTACTGCATTGTGGTACTGTGAGGCAATATTCATAGTCAAACTGTTTAAAATAGACCATCTATTTTATACAAGGAAAATACAGTCGACACTAAAAATACAAAAAAAAAAAAATAACAACAGTGCAAATAGACATAAATAAAAACATTCGGTTAGAAAAACATTTTTTAAATAAATCACCCCCCAAAAAAATCAGTCTCTGAACATGCACAGTGCATGTAATCGTAATGTCAGTTTAGCTGTACAAAATACAAATACTCAACACAACAACAACAACCAACAGTCATTGCAAGTCAACTGTCTACTTCTATTTACGTTGTACCTGAAGGTGCCCTGTTGCTGCAGTTCATGCTGAAGCACTCCATTACAAGTAAAAGTAGCAAACGAATATGTAATTTTATGTGCGCATCCCTGGCTAGGCTACGTCCGAATACAAAAATAGCTTTTGGTTTGATTCCCCCCCTCCCCACACGCAGTCATTTTTCAACCGTTTTGGCTTGAGTCGGAACGGAACCCTGGGGTGGGCATTGCACCACAGATGTGATTTATTACTGCGCATTGGCATCGATATACTTCAAAGTTCAAATCTCTCCGTCTTTCTTTCTCTCTCATTTACAGAACTGAATGCCATCCTTGTGGGAGCACATGGCTCCTGGAGGCACCTGGTCGGGAACATCATCCTGGGCAGAAACACGTTCACCTCGGACATGACTCCAGAGAGTGAGGAGAGACAGGGGACGACTTGCGGCAGGAAGGTCACGCTGGTCAAAGCCCCCTCGTGGTACCGGGGGTATCAGCTTTGTGACACGCCGGCGCTGTTTAAGACAGAAATGACGCTGTGCAGCGCGCTCTGTCCCGCGGGGCCTCACGCCTTCTTACTGGTGGTCAACACCAACCTGGTGTTCAAGCAGAGCTACAGGAGGGCGACGGTGGAGCATCTGCAGACCCTCTACGGCGAGAAGGTCTGGGACCACACCATTATCGTGTTTTGCTCGGGGCTTGCCCAGCCGGCCGTCGACGACTACATCCAGAGTGAAGGCACCCCTCTGCAGATGCTCATGCAGCAATGTGGCAACAGGTAACTATTGCATTACAGTATAGGAGAACTTAAAGGGGTCCACCATAAATTTGACATTTTTTGTCTTTACAGCCCAAAAAGTTTTTAGTTTTTTTTTTTTTACATTCAGACCTTCATTGAGAATTCTGTCTCCCTCTCAGATTCTAGTTAAGATTTAAAACGAAAGATTTAAAAGATTTCCCAGGCGTCTTTCTTTATGTGTGCAGTATGTGGTTTTAGATACTTTAGAGTTTAGCAGTGAGGCCAGTGTCTCTGATGTCGTAGACAATACTGGACACACTGCTAAAACCTAAAATATCTAAAGCCACATATTGCACACACAAATTGTTCTAAATCTTCTAGATGTTATTAACACATGAAGTATTTTTTCCCCACCACTGGCGATCAGGTACCATGTCCTCTGCAATGAAGACATGAACAGCGAGGCAAAGGTCAAAGAGCTGTTTGACAAGATCGACGCCATGGTCTCAGGCAACAGAGGCCGCCTGTACAAGTGTGGCGAGGAGCTGATGCAGAGAACTCAGGACAAGAGAAGGGAGGTGGAGCAGAAAGCCGCCGCCATGCGGCTGAACTCCCAAACACAAAGACAAAAACACCAAGGTCTTATAACAGGTGAGATCATTTGCATTTGACTCCAGTCTCTATTGGGAAACATTGGGAAATTCATAGCTATACCGTTTGATCACACAGGAGGATGGCGACCGGAGCTGAGAATTCTGTTGCTTGGCTGGGTGTTTGCCGGGAAGAGTAGGACTGCCAACACCATTCTGAATACAAAGGAGTTCCCAGCCGGCCACGGAACGCTCGAATCCACCGTGCGGCACTCTGTCGTGGACGGCAGGAAGGTCACCATCGTGGACACCCCCGGGTGGTGGAAGTTCTTCCCTGCGATCTTCACTCCTCCAGACGTGAGGTCAGAGGTCATGAGGGCGGTGTCTCTGTGCGCCCCGTCGCCAAACGTCATACTGCTGATGGTTCCCCAGGACACGTCGTTCACAGAGGAGCAGCTGAAGATCACATTGGACAACATGGAGATGCTGGGGGAGAGGGTGTGGCGTCACGTCATAGTGGTGTTCCCATGGGGGGACTCCCTGGGAAACACCGCCACCATTGAGCATCACATCGCCAGCGAAGGAAAGCCTCTCTGCACGCTCATCGAGCTTTGTGGAAACAGGTATAGATGTTCTTTGGATATCTACACTAGGCTGTTGCCTTTTTTATATTTGACACAAATCACTTCATCATCACTTCATTTTTGACACTTCATCCATGTGTGAAGCCCATTGTGGTTTTGCATCATTCAAGTAGCATTTTCCATTTTATGTATTTTAGTATGTTTAATT
This sequence comes from Benthosema pterotum, assembly GCA_039105355.1. Taxonomy (NCBI): domain Eukaryota; kingdom Metazoa; phylum Chordata; class Actinopteri; order Myctophiformes; family Myctophidae; genus Benthosema; species Benthosema pterotum. The sequence goes on along the minus strand of CM076981.1, from coordinate 24,156,860 downwards.
CTTTAGTTTTCATAATGTGCTAAATCAAATCAAAGGAAAGCCCAACTAATCCACTATACAGTATATATTATTTTAGAAAGAGGGCCAAATAAAATATAACACCCTCCACCCCCTCCTTTTCCTTTTTTTGTACTGAACAATGCAGGTATCACTGCCTCCAAGACAAGAACGATGGAGACAGAACTTGTTCGGTCACTGAGCTGCTAGAGAAGATGGAGGAGATGGTGGCTGTGAACCACTTCTTCTATCTAAGTGCCGATCTCGAGAGAGATGAAGAACAACTGCCCAGTGAGACCGCTGGAGGAAAAGCTGTCAGAGAAGAAGGCAGGGGCGATGAAATCATCAAGGAGTTCGCCCACCAACTCCACATCGAATGGGTTCGCCAAAACTGGGAAATCCGTCACATTAAGAGGAATTCAATGATATTAAATCCACCTTCAAGTGAGTATCCATGCAGATTTCACCTGGTACGGCTAGTCATTTTAGCACTTCTTTTCTGCCATTACACCTATGGCTATTTGAGGGGCCTAGAATGGAAACGTTTGGAAACCATTAGTATAATACACACTACTGTTCCCTTATACAACTGTAGAAAGTAGCATATTCTCATCGACACAGTAAAACATTTGGCAAAAATTACTTTCAATATTAATAATGATGATTTCATTTAGAACAGCACTTTTGCCTCCTGTGGTCAGCACCTCCCCAATATTGGTGTACCTCTGAGTATTTAGAAAAGCACTATAAACTGGAAATAAACAGGGAGGGGTCAGACTAAGGTAGGAGTGAAAAGCAAAATTAGCGAGAGTTTGCTTGTCCATCATTGCCACATAATAGAGACTTTAAGATACGGTGACGTCGTCCCCTACGGCAACAGGAAGTCGATCCGTGCCCGATAGATAAACCTGCTTGCCATCGCAGCCGTTCCTACTACGGCAGGACACATGCTGCATAGACGCAACACCATGGCAACCCGTTGCTGCTGTGGTCGGCTGTTTGCGTCAACGATTTTGACGCCATTGTGTCATAGCCTTGTACTTCCACCAAGGAGAGCCGTTGTATAAAGAGTCAATGCTTAAACTGTCCAATATGTAGATCTACTGTAACCATATACTGTACATTTACCGTAATTGACGGCCATGTGTTGCATTTTCAAAGTGACTATCCCACAGTACAGTACAGTTTTTTTTAGAATTCTATTTTTTGTCTTTGCCTGTACAGTGGAAGCCTCCAGTGAGCCCTCGTCAGATGCGTGTGAAAAGATGGAGGAGGAGCAAGCGGTCAACACCGAAGAAAGACCTGACCTGACAATGCTGCTGGAGAGAGAGTGGAACAGACGAGAGACCTGCATGGAACAAAATTGTGATTACGTAAAATCATTTTAATAATGAATGGATGATATAACCTTCAGTTTATTGTTTTTCATCTTCTGATTGTTTTTTCTTTCCTTCTCTTTACCATAGATTTGTTTCCAGAGCCTGATGCTACCGAGAAACTGAGAATATACGAAAAGGTAAAATTGTGGCTGGAACAAGACTGACGTGGCTTTACCACCCGGTCATGTGGTTCAGATCCAGACTCTGGATGTTCCCTTGACGGAGAAAAGCAGGCGGAGTAAACCTAACCGGTGTTCTTTACAGTCTTCTCTTCTGCTCTAAAAAGTCTCTTCTTAATTTGCTTGCATAAAGCCCAGATTTCTCTGATGAACTCTTTCCCTACCAGTGTAATTAAGCTTATGTTGCTCCACCACCAGACAGTGTTGGGAATATTACTTTACATTGTTAATATATTACTTATTAATTATTACCTTCATTTTAAAGCAGTATATTATATTACAATATTACTGTCTGAGCAAGAGTAAAATATTAATATTACTATTACATATTACTTAAAATATATATACCGGTAATTTAATATTTAGTATCACTATTAATCAAATATTGAGTAGGCCAGTGACATACAGCAAGCCCACTTGGCTATCTGGCCAAATCCATATGAAATCGGCGATTGTTTGAATATGATCAGCAATGGATATACAGACAATGCACGTGCACGGACGGAGCATGTGCCCGACAGTTTGGATCATTTCTAGGTGAGTGTGATCTGCCATTCGCTGATCATGCTAAAAACATGCCAAGCAACCAAAATGAATGTCACGATCATTGGGGATGAATTAATTGTATCCATTACGCCAATTACTTAAAAAAAAATGAATTACGGTTATTACGTCACTGGGAATGATAGGGTTAACAGCAAACACACATACACGCAGTAGGCAGTAATAAAGCCAGCGATGTTCCTTAACACATGGAATGAATCATCTGTGTTTAGCCCCAGTCATAACCCCCAGCACCTATATCTTGCATTAGATTGTTTTCACATTTTAATCTCATGCACCATCTGTCCTTGATAAAGACAGAGCAGTTGAACTGGAATTCCAGTATGTTCCCATCAGGTCACACAGTGAGCAGACCAGTTGAGCAGGTCTGCCTTCGCCTCTACGTCTGCGTCTGTGTCTTCCATAACAAAATGATATGCTTGTGATAAAATATCTTCTCATATGTCCTTCCTTTGATAAGGACACACAGTCAGCAGGCTACACAGTGCAGTATGTATATTGTGAAGTCTGATGAGCAAATAAGTCACCGCAAAGAGATGGAAGTACAGGCCCAGATGTAACATTTCCCAATTGGGAGAACAGGTGAAACTGATTTGGGGGGCAAATTTATCGCCCGTGTCGGGAAGCGATGAAGTCGCACCCATCCCCTTTTCGGTTACAGGACAATAATAAAATGTTTGGTGTTGAAGTTGCAACAGGCACGGAGCATGCATAAAGCTAAGCTAAGGATTGGACTCAGAGAGTTTTCTGTTTAGTGATAAATGGTGTTGTTTTAGTGGTGAGACAATTCTAGTTAGTAGCGTAGTGTTTCAATTCTTTTTAAATATAAGCACTTTCATTTCAAATACAGTATCTTTGAAATGTGCATGCCATCATGTTTGGTGGGGCAGTCTGGGCATTTAGGGGGGCATTGCACCCCCCTCCCATACCCATGCCTACATCCAGCTCTGTGGAAGTAGCAAGGTTTGCTTCCCAATAGCACCACCCCAAAAATCTAGGGGTGGACAACAACAACAACAACAACAAAAAAAAAAAAAACGATAAGCCAATATATCACAATTCTTCATGCTGTGATATCAATATCGAATCGCCAGGTTCAAAATCATTTTTTTATATTTTATATTAAAATTGCTTTAAAATTTTCTAGTTGATTGCCCTTCTCAGGTGATTCTCCTTCTCAGATGAGTATATAAGGTGGGCCGTGAAGGGATTTACTTAGTTTACTTTATCTTTTATCCCAGCAGGAATTAATAAAAGTGTCGGCGAGTAATAATCTGTATTTCAATTGTAAGCTACTGTGAACATGCATTAAAAATGTAAACATGTATTAACAGCAATTCAAGACAATGAGCCCTCCACTAATCCGTTCCCAATCCAGCCTTGTCCAATAGGCACGTTAGAAGAGGAGCGCTTGACCAGGAAAGCTTGACCTGGATAGCAACAGTTGCTATAGTATGTGGATTGGCATTGGACTGTGAGCCCCAAAGGGTGGGGTTTTGAGAAGGACTCATTGCATGGGGAAGTTAAAAGTGTGGGGTTTTAACTTACCGCCCGACAGATGCCAGTGAGGTGCATCTGTTGTGCCTCTTGGTGAATCAGCCCAACCTGGGTGTGAACTTTGCAGCATCCCTCCCAGGCAACACGGCTGCCGCCTATCCTTGATTTAATTGTATAATTCGGGTAGTAGATACGGCCTATGAGAGCACCCGTGGGTGTTTCTTGGAAGCCGGGTTGTTGCTTGGACGGCATTTTAACTGTTGTGGAAAAGCTATGTTTACTGATAGGTCCAGATAGCTCATAGCATACATGCAGGGTAGGGCACCTGGCAATGATGTAGATATGCACTGCGCGGAGCATCCCTTTCTAGGCTCAGATGTTTCAACTCACGTTCCAAGGGTCCGTTAGTGAAGTATAGACTTAAATTGATTCTTCATGATTTTACTAGGCATATCTTATATTTTTCTTTCTGTGATGTATGTCGGTCATAATAAACTATAATGCGACTTTGGCTGCCGGGCACAGACTGGATCCAGTAAAAGCTGTCTGGGCTTACAGCCAGGGAATTCTGATGGGATTTTTGTTTTTTACGGTGAAATGAAATGTTCATTCAACGTGTTCACCCTGCTTAACCTACAGTAATCTATAAGAAGTGCCATTTTCCATCATGTTTATACATTATACAATACTGTATGTAATGAAATGATGTGCAAATTATAGCCCAAAGCAGATGGTACATTCTCAACCTTTTTCGGGCTGCAAAGCCTAAAAGTAATCCTATTTGAACTGGGGACCCCACCACCGTGACAAGCACTTGGATTGCAGGGCGATAATTGTAAATAAATAACATATCTACAAGCTTACAAGACCCTTGTGTTGACACTTCACTGTCTCCCATAAATGAATGTTTTAAGTGTAGAAATGCGCTATATACACATGTCTGGACAATAAGCTAAACACACTGTTTTCTGCTGCAAGTTATACTTCCAATCAGATACTTCACTCCAGAACATACAATTATACTATTGCATTATTATTCTCTGAGTTTTTAAAATGAGTCTTTTAGTGAGCTGATCAAGGCACACAATCTGGAGGCACTCCAATTATTTAGGCTGCCTGGCTGCTATGTGATGAAAAGGTCTCTCGCTTCAACAAAGGTAACACCTTTTAATTTCCCAATAGAGCGATTCCCTGCTATACTAGACTCTCATCGGTGCAATTTGCACCGATGAGAGTTGAAGAGCCTCTCAAACAAAGTAGTACTTTGGAGAGAATCGATCTTCTCGTTGCCTTTTCCCCACACACAGACATCATTTGCTCTGAACGCAGACTAAAGACTAAATCTGTCTGCACCGTGGAAGAAGTATACTCATTTTTACTTCAATACTGCAATAATCCCCATAACAAATGTCGGATATTCAAAAAAATATACCGACAATAACGATTGATTCTGATTCATTGTGTAGAATGTGCCATTTCACAAGTTTCAACATAATGTTACAGTATAAATGGCCAAAGTGGTGTTTGTAATAATAATCTAAATCCACCAAAGTAACTAGTAACTAATGTTTCCATGGAATTGCAGTGGAGTTAAAGTACAATATTCCCCTCTAAGGTGGAGTACAATTAAGTATTAGGGGGGGAAAAAAAACACTAAATTGTACTACTTGAGTGCAATACATTTACGAAGTTACTTCACACACCTGCTCCCCACAGAATGGTTTAGTGAGTAAACCATATAGTATTTAGGCTGTACCAACCATTTATGGGGGAATCCACGCCTCAACTTTTGTTATCCCATCCTCCTGCAAGGCTATACAGACAGCTGTCACACAGTCACGCATAGTTTTCGGTTATAGCTTTTCTGACAATGTAGGAAACACACTGGATGGCCTATTTTCTTTTCTTTTATCCCATTGAGAGCAACTCAAGTTTTCAACGACGCCTGGATCACATAATGTAAGACACGATACATACATACTGAAGAACAATAGCAAACATGTGAACCACATTACGACACAGACAGGCAAATATGCATTATCTTGCTTTCTATTACTGATACCCATATACAGGCCAAGACTCCGCCCCACGCACACGAACACACAAACACCCACACACACGACAAGAACTACACGACTAGGACTAGTACAAGGACTACTGTCTATGTTTATAGAAACCATGAAGGCACACAGCCACTATAGAAACCATTTACTGTGTAAAATATGCTACTATAACTTACCCAGACTGGGGAGGGACACTCCATGTGATTTATGGATGGCTGGTGATTGATTATTGGTTTATGTCTGCTTACCAAAGGCTCAACACAAGCCGATGCCCCTGGAGAGTCATCAAAAGGTTCCCCTGGGGAGACCAGCAAGTTAGCCCTAATTAGATAGAATTGACTGAGGCTAATTGTACCTCTCAATCATCTGTCAGCATTCAAATGACAAAAGTTGCAAAAGTACCTACTTTAGGTACTTTTGTGAGACCCTAGAAGGCCCAGGTATATTTCTACTTGCAAAAACTGTTTTCAACCTTACTACTAGTTTGTACTACCATGATTTATTAAAACAAATATATAATATATTTATTGCAGGCATTTTGCTTACTTTTATTAGGGTTAAAGGCTAAAGGTCAAAGGTTAAAAATCAGCAAAAAAAAGTCCAGAGATGTTTTAATTGGGTTAATTGCAGCCTCTGTGGGGGGTATTTCTATGCAAATATCATGACCAATTGCAATGAAATACTAAACGATGGACATCAACCATGATATTTATGTGAAAGAAGAAAACCAAAAATAATGATATTTTTTAATTAATTAAGGGGTTAATGTTACTAAAAGGCAACATCTATGTATTTATTTATTTATTTTTTTTTTACAGGACCAGTTTGCATTCGTGAGCAGCCGTGCTAGGAACAAAGTCTGACTCCTGGATGATCACACAGAGAAATGTTTCTGTGTCACATGACACGGCTGAATTAGTGCTTGCTATGCAGTGCCTACCTGCCTCGGCATCACGACAATGATCTTCCACTGAGAATTCACAGCGTCATAACCCTCATATCCCTTTCTTCTCACACAGCAGGAGATAGTGAATGCTTTGCTAAAACACGTTTTTTTTATAGAAAAAGCATAATTATTTATTGTAGAAAATGACCAACTCGCCTGTCAGCGAGGAGCCCCCACATGGACGATGGACTGCACCTCACCTGTAACCTTTCATGACATCACCCATGGCCCAGAAATGAATTCCCCATTCATTTTCCTCATAGACGTTTCCAAAATTATTTATGTAAAGACGATTGCGCTGCAGACAAAGACAACTCAGGTCGTGAAAAATCATGACAACACACACAATGTTTTGGGACAATCAAATATTGTGTAAGTAAAAAAATGGCCCAAAGTGTATCCTGACACTAAACACACTAAACCAGAAACAGGACAGTCACTATAGCAGTAGCACGGTGGGTGGTGGGTGGGGATAAAGTTTGGAGATAAAGTTTCCATGATTCTGTACTTCTCCGACAATGTGCAGTTCAACTTCGGCCAGTCCAAAGTGGGCCACACCGAGAGTGTAGAGGTCAAATGAGAACGCAGCTGCCGTCAGATGGGTTGTTAAGGCTGAACTACGATACAGCAAAGGAAAAGAATGACTTCTGTCTGTGACAATAACCAATATTACAGTTTTAATACTGTACTGGCTGGTGGGAGTCGACCCATGTTAAGTGGATGCATCGATCTATTGATTTTGTTTTTAGTGAACGAATATACTGTTACACATAAAGTACTACAAGTGGACAAAGCTTTGCAGTATGGAGACACAAAGGACACACTTTTAAAGGGATAGTACAGATTTTAAAAACATGTAAGTTGCATGAAATACTTAGCATTAATATAGTGGCATCGGGACCGTGTCTATGTTCCCTCAGCTCTATGTTCCCTCAGCTCTATGTTCCCTCAGCTCTATGTTCCCTCAGCTCTATGTTCCCTCAACCAAGTTTAATAGTAGTATGTAATACAACGTGTATATAGTGCTGGGACTATAATTGATTAATTGAGATTAACAAGAAAGTCCCTCCCTTCTGTGCTTACTAGAAATGGAGGTCTGAAAAAAATATTAACACGGTGAAACACAACTTGATGACATCATCAAGTTGTGTGTGTGTGACAATCACCATATTTAATGATCTTTCTTTTAGGAACTTTTTTTCTGAGAGTGTACAAATGTCACATTTGTACACTCTCAGAAAAAAGTTTTCATTCATCGATTCATCAGCCGATTAAATGTGAACCAAATGGACCCGCTATAGGGTCTCAGAAAAAAGAATTGAAAATGGGCGGAATCCCATTTTAAGGTGATAACTAAATAAGAGTCATAATCCGATTATTAATCGATGAATCAGTTAAATAATCGGCTGATGAATCGATGAATGAAAATAATGGTTACAGTTTGCAGCCCTGCTGATGTTTTAACTATAGTGCTGTTAAATGATGAATGCTTAAAATTTTAATCAGATTAGTCGCAGCCTCAAAATCAATTTAATCATGACCATTCCAACTAAGTCCAAAATATGCCATGTTTTCGTGTACAGGTTTTGAACATTTAAAAAAGAAACCGAAACTGGAAAAAAGATCTAAAAACCGTGCTCTACCCATTTTTTTTTTTTTTTCAATGAGAAAATTCTCAGTGGGTTGAGTCAGTGTGCACATGAGTTAATTGCGTTGTAATCAGATTAATCAGCAAAATTAATTCTTCTTTGCCTTTTTAAACTATTTAAAAAAATAATAAAAAAAATAGTTCAAATGGCCAGTCTACAAGCTCACAATGTATCAATAGATTTCACATGAAGCAGTGGTTTTCAACCTTTTTGACACCAGGGCCCACTATTTATTCAGCATTTGAGCCACAGACCACCATTTGAGGTCATTTTAGCCCCACAGACTCCCAAAACTTGGGAGTCTGCGGGGCATGGCATGTTTTTATTTGAACTTGTCTTCTTTTTAGGTTTTTCTTTTTAGGTTAACCATGCAACTGCAGGGTATGAATCACTGGGCACTTTATCCTTGCTGTGAATTTTAGCAATGCTATGCACTTTATTCTGCTGTGTACTATACAGTATGACACACTGTAGCTGTAGCAGGCATGTAGTATGTAGTTTTTAATTTTTTTATGATATGATGAGGTGACTTTTATATAGTTTTTACGTTTTCTTTTTAGGATATTTGAGCGTGTGTGTTTCATGTTTTTTGCTGTCTGGGCTTCTGTGAGAACCAGGATTAATAGAGTAAAACCTGAAACCTGCTACATTCTCTAGTTGTATACAGGGGTGAAAGTGAAGGGGGTCCGCCCAGGTCTGGGACCCGGGAAAAGATTTCACGCAGGGTCCCGCAGGGTATAATAAAATATTAGGTTAAATAACCTGTCACCGCACGGAGAGAAGTCTAGCTCCTCTTGTTCGCACAGCCAGAGCCACAGAGACAGAGTATCGACAGAGTTACGCCATCTATACAGTATAGATAGAGTTATGCAAACTCTGTTCACTTCATGGGGTCAGTCCAATGGAGGCTCTTCTACATAGACCTCTATTTCGAATAGCAACAGCAAATAGGGACAAGTCCTGAAGCTGACATAGAAAGAAATGCTGTGGACTCGGGCAACAGCCCGGCTACTGGTGTTATTCTTTCTCAAACAATTTTAGATTGTTTTCAAATGGACCATGTGTACACTCTCAGAAAAAAAGGAAACTCATTAACATGGTGAAACATATCTTGATGATGTCAAGCTGTATTTCACCATGGTAATGGTTTTTCAGACCTCCATTTCTAGGAAACACAGAATGGGGGAACTTTATCATGACCTCTATATTAATGACAGTAAAATATTGAAAAATGAGTGGAATTCCCCTTTAACAGTTTTCATGCCGTTGAAATGAATCTACGTCATCCGTTATCATTATGATTTACAGTAACAACTGATGCCGCTGACGTTAACGCTACTGTACGTGACGTAACTTACCGGCGCCGGTTCAATACGATCCCCATGCTAACAGCAGCTAGCAGCGACCGCGGCGACCATTGCTAGAGCATAACAAGGGGCGGCCTAACCCGGAACCAAAAGTGTGTGTCCGTCCACTAACTTGTCCGTCGGGAAACATGGACCAAAATATGAAATATGACTTTTAGATGAAAATCGCTGGCACTGGCGAGCTCCAAAAATATGAAAAAGGGCTGGCACTGAGAGAGTTAAGATTCTAATTGTGTGGACTCTTGAAAATTACATAATTTGACTCTTGAGACTCTTGAGAGCAGTAAAATGGTTTCATTTTAGGACATATTATGGGGGTTGAAATAATGCTGTTTTGCAGTAGTTTGTAACAAAATAAAATCTTAAATGAAACCTATTTCTTGTGTAGCCTAATGCCTCAAATACAAAACAGTTTAATCATGCTGAAAGGAGTATAGGGAGCCTAATGCAGGTGTAAGGCAGACCTGCTGTGTTTTATATTATGTTCCAGGTTAGGTTAGGTTAGCTTACAGTGCCACAAAAAAGCATTGTCCTATGCATTTTAGGGACACTGTGGAGTTTGAACCTCCAAAAAAAATTTCGGCCGCGCCGCAAAGCGGCGCGGCCTGAACGCATCACACGATGCTGTTTCCTATAGACCCGGCAAGAACTTCAAACCACTTTCACCCCTGGTTGTATAGACTTGGGGCTATAATTCACATGGCCATCCGCTGCCCGCCGCCTGCAGCTTTAATAATATCGGCTCGCGTTTTGCAGGCGGCACCAATAGTCCCGCATCTGGGCGGGCGTGACGCGGTGGGCAGCGACCACGACGCGCTGAGCATTGACCAGCCGTGCATAGCGATCGAAGAACACTTCAGGGGCGTACTCTTCGTAGGGGAACAGGTAGGGGCTCGGCGGGGGTGTGACGGCCACGCCCAGCCTCTCCAGGGCCACGCCCACATTGACGTCCTCAAGGGGCGAGAAGAGACGGGGGACCACGCCGCCCCCTCCCAGCGAGGCGCTGTAGATCCGCCCAGCCAGGTCCGAGGAGAGCAGGTAGGCCGGCCCGGCGCAGTAGTCTGGGTACGTCTCGCCCGGATACTCCTCCTCGGACACGTACCACTTAGAGCGCGCGTCTCGGATGGGCCTATCGCCCTTCTTGACCAGACCCGTGATCAGGCTCCTCCTCCGAGGAGGAGGCTTGGGTCCGTCGCCCCCCTGGCGCCAGCCCAGCACCTGGTGGACCAGGTACTGGGTGTTGACGAAGACGTCACTGTCTGCCTTCATGACGTAGGCGGCCCCGGGGCAGTGGCGCGCCACCCAGTTCAGACCCATCAGGGTTTTGACCGTCAGGTTGCGGTAGGTGTCCTTAAAGTCCTGCTGGAGGATGTCTCCATGCCTCCGGTTCTCCTCCTCCAGCAGGGAGCGCCACTCCTCCTCCTCCTCCTCCGTCCTTCCCATCAGGAACAGCCGCAGCACCCGCGGCCCGTCGCCACCCGGGGAACGGCTCCTCTCGGCGCCCCACGTCTCCCGTATGGCGCTGCGCTGCTCCACATGGTGAGCCTCGGTGGGAATCAGCAGCACCAGGAAGGGCTGCTCTTCTTCCTCAAGGCATTTGTCCTCCTGGTTGATGAGGTAGCGGAACGGCCCAGCGGCAGGCGGCAACGGCGGCCAAGGCGGCGCGCTGCCGTTGTTGGCTGCTCCTGGTGGCGCCAGAGGCCAAGAGGACGCCGGCAGACCGGCCGTCTGGATCCAGCCGCTTACGTTGAACCTTTCTGGCTGAGGCGCCGCAGTCTGGTCGTGGGGCTTTGAACCGGCACCGTCCTGAGGAGCACTGGGCCGGTATTGATGCCAGACCAAGACCAAGACCCAGGTCAGGAGACAGGACAAGAGCAGCAGGATGGTAGCGACGGTGAGCGCATAGCGGCGGAAGAGGACTCTACTCTGCATGGTCATTGATATTCTGATGCTGAACAGCAGCTATCACTGACCTATACCGCTTTTTAAGCATGTTTTAGTTACGTCATCTAGAAGTTGACAAAACAGTCAAACATACAGTAGATCAAAATGACCATTAATCTTCTACATACTCTAGTTGTGTAGACGTGGGCTAATTCACATGATGAATATTTTCAAGGTTCAAGGTTCTTTATGTCACTCCAGTGTATGTCAGGACATATAGCCTACAGTACAGGGATGAACTAACGTTTCCATTGTTCCCCAGTGCAATAAGACAATAGACACTGCAATAAGAAAAAGGACAAATACAAACAAGAGTTGTGCCCCTACGGGGTACAGGTCTCCACCGTCCGGCTCAGCTATGAGATCTATGACGTCATCATTACATCACACACGGGACGGAATGACGGGGACGGAATGACGGGGTACAGACACGGGCGGAATGACGGGGTGCGTTCCATAGTCACCACCTTACGGTGGAGACAACAACAACAATTTTAAGTTTTCACTTGAGAGTGTATAAATGACGGACGAGCGCGGACAGACGGACGGACAGACAGACGGACAGGGTCCGAATTATAATCACCACCTTATGGTGGAGACAATAATCTACACAATTAGAAAAGAATCATTATTTTGAGAACAACATTGTCAAGCTCTTCAATTAAATTTGCAGATTCCCTGCTTGAAAGGGACGGTACAGTCCACACAGTGTTTAAACTGGGTTTCACTCGTACAGTGACCACATGTTTGTCTTCTTTTTACTCTTCTTAACTTAGTTTTTCAGTTGAGTAAAGCTGTACGTGTAAGTACTGTAGGTATTTGCACAGGTGAAAAACCTTGGAGTGCAAACATTTTGCCAGTTTATTTCTCCTAAATTGTAACTCCAACTTGAAAATCCTTAGTTTTGGGTCTGAGAGACTAGACATCGAGTTACATCTAGTTAACCAACTTTCTATCATTTAGCCTGCGGACCACCTGGAATCCTCTCATGGACCACTGGAGGTCCCCGGACCACCTGTTGAAAAGCCCTGCTTTAGGCTACTAAACTAAAGTTGTATTTGCCTGGGGCTGCCGCTGCCCTCGTCTCTTCATTCCTACACAACAACCGTCATTGGTTATTATTATTGTCGACCTAATCAATCTATCAACTTGATGACAGACGCTCCATACAGGCAACATCAGTGCGGGGACCACCGACCACTGCTTAAACGTGTATGCATGTAGTTGATATTGGCCACGAAGTCACGTTTTCAAAATCACGCGTCTGCATTACGATGGGAGATTTGTGTCCGTGCGCTGAAATCTTCTACTCAAAAACACACAGTTTCACCGCTCGGCAATAAATCCTTGGCGCAGCGCGGACATGCGTCTGACGGTGGCGTGGGATAGGTCTCGCTGTAAGCACAGGACTATCCCGCACCCATCGTAGAAAAATAAAACTCAGGTCCGGGACGATTGAAAGTGATGGTCGCTTTCTTGTCCAACTCCACGGGAAACAACAGTGATCTGCTTGCGGCTACAATGAATGAAGGAAGGGGAGGGGTCGATGTTACAGCCAGTAGTAGAGCAGTTGCGACATTGAGGGGGCAGAAAACAGCGAGCGGCCTACTTAAAGTAGAGCGTGATTCACAACGGCCATGCTCGTGTAACATGGATACTAGGCATACTACAAAACTATTTAAAGTAAAGTGGTACAGCGGCCGTGCCCGTGCAACATGGACTAAGTGGTTTCAGAGAATTAAAGCTGGGCTGTCGCCTGAGGACTTGTCACAGATAGCTGTCCCAATGCTGAATAAAAGTATGTAGAGCAGCCACCATTACACATTTCCATGGAAGTGAAGGGAGATGTCGCAACTCTGGGTTATTTGCCTTTCTGTGTGGTGCAACTCTGCCTTTCTCTATGGCTCTGGTAGAGTTGCACCCAGTTGTGCTAGGTCTGGACCGTAGCTTTTTGACGTCACGATATTCCAAGGAATTAATTTACTTTATTTTATATTAGCCGCTGTGGACGCAGTAGGAGCGCAATTAGTGGCTAAGAACATTGCGGTAGTAGTAAGCAACTATCTTGTGAAGTTTGGTGCAATATGAGCTTGCGGATCTTCTGTGATGGTGTCAAAACTGTTTTGCCTGTGTTACTCCAACTGAGTAGACTAGAATTGGAGCGTGCCTGCGGCCCGCTCCAACCCTAGCGCCCCGCCACGCACAAATAGCTGGAGCGCAAGACTGTGTAGTTATTGTTGGTCCAAGTCCATGTACCAAATTGTGAGGCTGTAGCATGTAGTAAACAAAAGTGATGCCTGTGCATGGGGCATAAGAAGACAGAGGGGGCAGGGCACAAACAGTTAAGCAATTAGGCCCTACAACTTTTTATCGGAGAATACAACAGTTTTCTCCATGCACTGTCTCTGTGCCCCGTGCGTGCATATCGGGGATTCCCCGTTCTTATAATATGGAATACGACACAGCTGTGTATATGGAGCTAATTACATGATCTCAGTCTGTTTGCACAGTATAATCTATTTTACTCTAGGCCTATATATAATCAATTATATTTATAAAATATAATCTTAATATAATCAAGAGCTATTTATAAGTCCTCAATATAAAATCACAAAGAGCTTAATATGCTTATCTTATGTGCTTATCATATATTTTAATTTAGCTTTAAAACATAGGTGACAGGAACTGTAACCAAATAACAATCCTACTGACTCTACTGATTAAAAAACAGCCACTGCAACCATATAATCTATGGTAGGATATGTTAATCACTTATCATGTGTGGCATAGCCCTAAATGTTAATATATTTTAGTTTTTTCTAGGGTGGGATGTCTGTATTCATCTATCAAAATACATTTATCTAAATAAATCCATTCATCTTCACCTGCTTATCCATAGCATGGTTGGCTGATTGGTAGACTCTTGTTATAATTTTCTGGCTATTAGTATTCAACCTTATAATGTAATGTTGCTTGTTGATTTTTATTAGTCAAGGTGGGATAGGCGAGAATATAGGCCGTAAAAGAGAGCCTTCCCAAACGATCCAAGTTATCTGACAAACACCTCCACCATATATATATATATATATATATATATATATATATATATATATATATATATATATATATATATATATATATATATATATATATATATATATATATATATATATATATACATACATACATACATACATACATACATACATACATACATACATACATACATACATATATATACATACATATATACATACATACATATATATATATACATATATACATACATACATATATACATATATACATACATATATATATACATATATACATACATATATATACATATATACATACATACATATATACATACATATATATACATATATACATACATATATATATATATATATATATATATATATATATATATATATATATATATATATATATATATATATATATATATATATATATATGCCAGTCAGCTCACGCACATGAACGCGAGCTGTGCGCGCATGCATGTGCGTGCACGTGCACGCACCCATGCACCCGCGCACCGAAAAAATGTGCGCAGAAAAGTCGATTTTTGGCGGAATATTATTGTGTGTGTGCGTGCGTGCGTGCGTGCGTGAGAGAGAGAGAGACGCACTATGGCACAGAGCCGATCCAGAGCCGACAGAGCCGTGCTTCAATATGTTGACAAGTGTCATGGAGATGCTAATTTTCCTTTCCAGTTCGATTTGGCACCTGCTGCCAAAACTACTAGCTGCTGTTCTGACTTTGGTATTACTGCACTTACCTGTCCAGCCAACTGTCCTGACTTTAACCCAGCATAGAATCTGGGTTGTATTGTCAAGAGGAAGGTGTGAGACATAAGACTGAAAAATACAAATTAATTTACATGCAGTATTAATTAGCTGTGATTAATTTGAATAATTCTTAATGATTCAACAGAACTAAGAGTCTCCATGTGCATAAGCATGAGGTAACATAGAGCTGAGGGAACATAGAGCTGAGGGAACATAGAGCTGAGGGAACATAGAGCTGAGGGAACATAGAGCTGAGGGAACATAGAGCTGAGGGAACATAGACATGATATAGTGGCATCCACTGTATTAATTGATGGTTGGAGTTCTGCTCTGTTTTTGGTCAATATTAAGTAGTTCCGCTCAGTTTGTGGGGGCGCTGGGGCCATGCAGTAAAAGTGCCTTAATCTACCAAACTAATGTCATTTGTATTGTTGAATTATTTCTAAAATATTAGGACCTCATCCATTCATTTTTTACCCCTCTGTCACATGGAGTTGTAGTAATATGGACACAAAAACAAAGCTCCCTGTGATCGTGGGGTTGAAAATGAAGGAAGGATGTGCAAATATTTTAGAAATAGGTTAACGGTACAAATGAGTTAGTTAGTTTTTTAATTTACAGTACCTTTACTGCATGGTTCCAGTGATTCCCCCAAAATGACCGTAACTACTTCATCAAATTATATATTTCACCATTTCAAATATTTCATCAAAACCAGAGCAGAACTCCCACCACAGGACTACAGTTGACTCTGAATAATCAAAGAAAATAAAACGGTCCTTAACAAGATGAAAGCTGCTGAAGTAACCTACTATTCTACGTACAGTATACACACAACTCAGGGAGGGGAAAAAAATAAACAATTTCATTTGGATTTCGATCAACAACAATGACCTCGAGTGACGCCATAACTGGTTGGAAATCCATCAGAAAGTGCCATTAGGACGTGGCATGGCCCATCTTGGCTTTCACCGATGCACGTTTAGTGTGGAACAGAAGCCAGGCTGACGGCGTCTATTAATCATAAGACGTAT
Source organism: Benthosema pterotum (assembly GCA_039105355.1). Taxonomy (NCBI): domain Eukaryota; kingdom Metazoa; phylum Chordata; class Actinopteri; order Myctophiformes; family Myctophidae; genus Benthosema; species Benthosema pterotum. Next base: position 24,140,429 of record CM076981.1, on the reverse strand, counting down.
AGAGCAACCTGCAGGCCGCTGGATGAGCCGCCCAAGTAATCTGGTCAGCTTCGTACCATCGACTCCCTGAGGGTTCCATGCATGTGTGTGTGTGTGTGCGTGCGTGTGTGTGTGTGTGTGTGTGTGTGTGTGTGTGTGTGTGTGTGTGTGTGTGTGTGTGTGTGTGTGTGTGTGTGTGTGTGTGTGTGTGTGTTGCGTGCGAGGTGCGGGTGAGGATGGGTGGGGAGCAGATTGAGGAATTGAAGAAGAGACGAGATGGAGTAGCAAAGGGGAGGATGGGCCGGGCTCAAGGAGAGTCGAAGAAAAGTCAGCGATCAATGAAGTATACAGGGGAGAGAGAGGGAGAGAGAGAGAGAGAGAGAGAGAGAGAGATTGAAAAAGGTCATGAGGTAGAGATGGAGGAGAAAGCGATAGGTAGAGAGAGAGAGTCTAGAGAGATGTGTGATGATAATACACTGTAGCCTATATGGTTGGATCCAGGGCCGGATCTAGGCATGGGCATGGGCGTGCATTGCCCATGCCCTGCCCTGACTGCCCCTGCACCAAACACAACGGCATGCAAACAACAGATATCAAATTAAAGTGCTTATATTTAAAATGATTTGAAACACTACTAGAGCTACTAATTAACTACAATAGTGGCACCACTAAAAACAACATCATTTCATCATTTACAGTAGCTTTATGCATGCTGCATAGTGCATACCTGTTGCAACTTCAACAACAACTGATCTTACTGATGCTTACTTGCCTAATAAAAGTCCTATAAACGAAAAAAGGACTTGGGAAATGTTACATCCGTGCCTGGTTGGATCCCACCAGGATTCCCTGGGGGTCCGGAGAGAGAGATGCCCCAATAAATCAGAAAGACGGTTCAGGAGATTACCAGAGAACCGGGAGGACGGGGATCACTGTGTTTATTCTGAATTAACATGAAATCCAGCGTCTATAATCTTATTACCTTGCTGGAATCCGACACATCTGCGCCATCCACGAGCACGATCGAGCACTATAGCACGCGGCGTCGTGCAAAAACCTGTGCACACAGTGAGCGGCAGAGCCGATACAGCAGCTGAATGGCCGCACTACAGCTGGAGGGCTTTGAAGGAGAGCGCGCACTGGAGGATCACTGCCAATAGAAGGAGCACAGAAGACGACATTACTGGCATAACAGACGCGGGCAGGCAGAGAGGGACGCTAGGTCAACAAACAGTGTTAAACCCTTTAAGCCAGCATTGATGTTTCAGAAATTCCGGAAATCTGTAGGGCAAATTCTCTAACACTTCTATGTCAGAAGTGTTTAGTTTTAGTCATGTTTTTCACTTTTTTGACAATGAAATGTCAGCTCTACGTAAGCTTATAGATCAGCTATATTCAGCATGCAATCAAGTGTGAAATCTGGCATTAAGACTCCATCAGCATGTAACAAAATATATTTTTGTCATGAAAAACAAATCTAGTCTACAATCAAGTCTAGTCAAAAACAATTACAATGTGTTCAAAACACTATGGCTAAGACTGCATCAGAATGTGCCATCAACACTTCTCTGACTGTTCCTCATATTGCAGGGGCTCTCCCAGAGCCATCCCAAGGACCCCTGGGCCCACCCAGACCCCAGGGATCACACTGACAGACGGGCGTGAGATGATGCTCCGCCTGGTTGAAAGTGGTTCATATGTACCTGGTTAATGTGTGAATATGTGAACATGACAGCTGGACCACAACATGACACATTAGTACATGTCATTACTGTGAAATGTGTTGCTTGAGCCGCGTGTGTGGGGGAGACGTTAGGGGTCATTTGTAAGGGTTGGCCGATCCCCGCTTAAAACTTGCAGCACGAACTAGACGATAATTGGGAACAGTTGAGTCAAACCATTGTGTGTGTGTGTGTGTGTGTGTGTGTGTGTGTGTGTGTGTGTGTGTGTGTGTGTGTGTGTGTGTGTGTGTGTGTGTGTGTGTGTGTGTGTGTGTGTGTGTGTGTGTGTGTGTGTGTCTGTGGGGGGGTATGTGTGTGCGTATGTGTCTATACACTTGTCACTTAGGCGGGTAATTGATCGTCCCTGCAAGAGCAGGTGCTGCATGACTGATTTCCTGATTTTTACTGCGCACAGACAAACGCACACGCACGCGCACACACACGCGCGCGCACACACACACACACACACACGCGCGCGCGCACGCACACTAAAAGCGTGCTGAATGCAGTGAGGGATTTTATATGGTCTGATCAAGGTGAGTGAAGGACGGATGCGTCTGTGCAGGCACTGAGGTGATGGATGACGTGTGCACACACATACACTACTCACTACTACTGTACATACATAATGTGTAAACCATAGAGTGCACACATATACCGCGTAAATAACCTTACAGTACAGTAGTAGTACAGTATGTGTAAACCATACCTGTACAGCTGCAGCAGTACACACAGAACGTACATATACTAGATTGTAACACAGAGTACAACGAAAACGAAACATTAGTTTAGTGCTTCAGCCATAACAGACAGTATAAATAAAAAGGAAACACTGATTAACACACTAATAGAGCATTAAAATGTCAAGTCCTTCAGCCAGTCAATAAATAAGATAAAGGAAACACAAAAAAGTTAAGTTAAAAGGAAGTAAGGGGGCCCCTATAAAACAAAGAGCATATTGTGTGTACACATACAGTACATACTGTACGTTATATTGCACTTCCCAACAGCCCATACATTATTGCACTCGCTCAATGGTCTACAACAACGTGCTGCTGTCAAGATCAGGGAAATTTTAGTTAGTTCATATTCAGTTCATGCGAGTACGCACGTGTGATTGAGAGTCAGAATAGATTTTGCCTGCACCTGCGCTACACACACAACAGACAAGCTATCAAAACAATATAGCATATTGAGAAAGATTGTTTACAATGCCCAATTGTATCCATAAATGACAAGACAAAAAACATAGGCCTAATTTTGCCCCAAAAATATCTTAGATGTGCGAAGTGTCCCCCTGCGTCCCCCTCCACTACACCCCTGCTCGTGTGTGGAGACGGTCACACCAACAGGGCAGTGCTGCACCGATTATCCGCTGTGCCGTCACGCTGTAGGTCTTTTCTCTCTGTATCGGTGCAGCTTGAGTACCACACTGAGTACCATACTGTGTAAACAACTATACAGTACACTACCGTATAGTACATACACAAACTGTGTAAACCGTGCAGTATAGTACATAACACATACTGCATGCGTAAAGTAAACCAAGCACATAGTAAGGCAGTGATGTAGATCCACTGCATCCTGCATACAAAAATACAATTTACACAGTACATCAGGGACGCATTTGGACGGTACGCTCTGTGTCCATGGGGACCCACTACTCTAAACAGCACGTATAGTAGTATTAATCCACAATATCAGTTAGGTACATTTCTGCATGAATATAAACGTATTGTGACCATACAAAATGAAATGGGAGATAAATGCTGCAATTTGTAAATATGACAAAATATGACTCCTAGCGTCTCTGAAGTGGAACTTATCAGATGTCCCTGGGACTCATCTAAAAGACACTTCCTGCATCCCGGGACTCATAAGATTGAAAAGCTATTTACATCACTGGTACGGTAGTACTAGTACATAGCCTACTGTGCAGTATAATGTGTAAACATTCCCATGTCCAAATTCATATTTACTTACTTGAGGAAGTCCGCTATCTGAAAAGAGTTTGTGCGACTAGCACAGTAAACAACCTATGTGGTCTGGCCAGGGCAAGTAAGGTTGCTTGAGCAATTCTGTCAAGGACTTGTTTTTTGGACAGACACCATTACTTCCAAGGTTAACTGAAGCCTTATGATGTGTCTCAAGTGCCTGTCTGAGTGCCTCTGTCATTGTTGTTGCCTTGTTGGTCCTCAATTTATTTATTTATTTTCCTGATTAAATATTTCCTTTCTGCTCACAAGGAAGTGCCCCTCACATGCGTAGTGTCAACCCATTCACCAAAGCTCGACATCGCCTTTGTGTTTCACTTTTCATCTGTCATGAAATGAAATAGCATGAAATAGTTGGGCTGGCTTCTCCACTGCTTCAAATCAATTTGAAGTGCATTTCATTTCATGAAAGGTGCTATTGAAATAGTTTTATTCTTGTTATATTATCATATACATTTCCCAGGGTACCAGGGTGCAAGCTTGTCGAATGTATCTGCCAGCACTAGCTATGCGTCTTTATTCACTACTCTTGTTTCCATTTACTGGATTTACTGAGATTATAGAGGGATGCTGTAGATTCCAGCATTTACTTAACTGAAAATCTACACAATAGGCCTATTTTTTCCCATGTTCATTAATGAACATGGAGAGCATGAGGCATAGTAATTACAGTCTTGCATTGTCGTTAATTAATAAATCAAACGTGTCTTTCGCATGAATGAAATTATGTACTTACAGTATGCGCCGCCATCATCATGCTTAAGAACTCGGAACATAATTACTTTATATGATCCAGATGTACCAACTCACTGTCGTGAGTGATGACATTGATTGTAAGGTGCTAATGGAAGGCGTAATAGGCTGCCATAAGTACGGCATCTCCCTCAATGGAAGCATATAGAGTAGACCACTCCCGTAGAAAGATTGGAGATGAAAGCTCGCAAGCGCTGCAACAACAGATGTGAGAGAGCCTAATCTATCATTGAATTCAGTCCAACGCCTAAATGACTCAGGCAAGTAAAGTAGAGCCGGTTTCATCCTAGGATAAGCCTGCGCTGTGCTAACTGCCTGGAATCTTTCCAGATGAGTCATTGGCACACGGGGAGATGTAAGATTTGATGCTCTTTGTGGCTGATTTATTGTTGGGTGCCTTACGGACGTTGTGTGAGACATTGTGGTACACTGGAGGTAAGACCAGGACACCTCTGGAGAGACATGGCGTTTCAGTTTACCCATTATACATCATCAAAATTAAAACTGACAGAACAGTAGTACATGGAGAAAATATGTTTTTAGCCTTGATTTAAAAATGTCCAGGGAGTTTTTTGTGTCTCTGATGTGGGAATTAGTGTGGTTGCAACCAGACTATTGTCCCCCCAGATTTGGAATACCACATTCCCTAGAGCCATTATGTCGACCAGCTTCATCAAAACATGTGCTTTGAGATCAAAATCCACCTTTCAGCCTGCTGAAGGGAAAGGAAATGATCATATCCCCCCCCCCCCTTTACTATAGTGACTTCCCCTTGTTTTGAACTATTGCTGTTATGTTCATGATTATGAAGTGAACTTTACCTGAATGGAAACAAGACCGCAAGGACTTTTTTTTCCTGGTGTGTTTGACGGTACCCTGTATTGATTTAATTTGTCTGATTATACAGTTCAGCAATCGCTTTTCGAAAATGATAAAAAACACACACAAACTTTTGGGACAATCAAATAATTATCAAATAAGAGAAAAACAAAAACAAATGAGTTGTATACTGCTGTTTTTTTACTTCTTGCCAATTAGATATTGCATGATAATATTGCGGTGGTTGTCATGATTTGTCACGACCCAAGTTGGCTTTGTCCACGTCTATGAGTTGGCTTTGTCCACGTCTAAAAGTCTATGAAGAAAATGAATGACGATTCCATTTCTGGAACACAGGCGACATCATGAAAGGGGCGGGACTGCCCAGCTCTATACTCTTTACCGATTGCCTTTCTGTCAATAAACTATTCAATGATTTTCACTTGATTGATTGATTGATTGATTGGGGGGGCACTATAACAGCCTATTTTACGTTGTTGCCTATAACTCCTGAACGGTAAGTTGTAAAATCAAAATTGATTTTCCCATGGATTCCTTGGGTCTGACATGTATTTCCACTTATTTGAGGAGTATTTTGGAGTTGGCTCGGATTTCCACTTTCTGGTGAGTACTGCATTTTTAGCTGCTGCATTTTGGACTAATCTGAGACCATTTTGTTGCCATTGATGGTAAAGCGGATCAACACGCATTACAGTAATCTATTCTTGAGTTAATGAAAGCATTATTGTGCTCTGTTGTTACATAACAGTAAAACTCATTTGTGTTTGGCTTCCTTCAGACAATACCCCAGCAAATATTTAATATAACAGAAAACATCAAACACAGCAAACAAATGGATAGAATAGGCCCAGAAAGGCTAGAAAAAGATAAGCATGTGTACTTGTGCATGACATTAGCCTAATTTTGTGCCAAAGTTAAATCAGCAACTTGGGGATATAAACAAAAGTCATGAATACACAAATAATTAGTTCCACGTGGACTTATCTTATCCATTTGGCTGTCCAATTAAACACTTTGGGAGAAGATTTCTCTGAGCATATTTCTGAAACACAACCAGCGAGAGGTGGCATGGCGGATGGCGCTTTGCTAAAGGCTAAAGGATTGACACTTCCAGGTATTGTTGTATGCATGCCAGGAAAACTGAGGGAAATGGCACATTTACATAATCTGTTTACTATCTAGAGACCATCTGATTGTTATCCAGACATTTCTCACCCTGCACTGCGCTTTGGCGGGGACTGACAATTGGTCTCTGCAAGCATTGCTGCGTTTCACTGACTTTCTGTACACGTGCGGATATACAGGGGGGCGAATTAATCAGAACAGAAAATAGAATAACATCAGTACATATGAAAAATGCGTTGGCTGGTGGTGTGGTGACGACAACACAATGGTAATCACTTCCTTTCCAACACACGTAACACACATGACTCACATGACTGCTAATGCTCTCTGCAGGAGGTGCATTCAGACTTCAGATGAGTGTGGGATGCAGTGTAAACAGACGTTTTCTCGTGCCAATAAGAATTGAATTGTCAGGGGCGTGACTGACACACATACTGTACGGCTAAACTGAATTCCATGGTGAAATTCAATACATGATCATCCAGTAAGGTCCAGTAAATGGGGCCTAATCATTTTTTAATTATCTACGGTCCATTTTGGATCCGCGTCCAAATTTCCTAAGACCTGTGGGCATATTGATTGACTGACTGACTGTCTGACTGATTATAATCCTCTAGGCATAAATTACAGAGAATGCAATTTTACAATTTAGGGTTATAGCAGACACTCTTATCTAGAGCAATTTACAGTAAGAAAGAAGATGAGTAATGCATCAAATACATACATACAGTACATATAGGTCGCCAAGGCTACGGTAAGTGCGTGCGACAGAAGCATATCATGACAATAAGGCTAACCTCAAGGGGACATACAGAAGATGTACACACATACACAAACACCCCTCCTAGTGCAGAGAAGAGACAGATATAGCAAGGTAAGCCTATAGGAGTCATGACATCAGGGGGCATTACAGAAGGATGGTACAGTATAATCACACTGTCACCCACACAGCCTCATACAGAGTCAATTACTGTTGCCCTATTAAGAGACCTAGGGAGCAGCCATTCTGGTACTGAGCCAATCAAGTCCATCAGGTCTCTTCACACAGTATTGGAGGTGGTGTGAATGGAGGCCCTCCAGGGCCTGTCTACTAGCACGTGTCTGCACGTGTCTTATGACTCCGACTGCTTCTATTTTTGAGTGGTGCAGCCAGGGGCGGATGTAACATGTCCCATTTGGGGGGACAAGACAACATGGTGGAGGGGCAAGAGAAAATGGTATGGGGGCTGCCACACCCATACCATTTTCGGTTACAGGACTTTTATTAGTCAAGTAAAGCATCAATAATAACATCAGTTGTTGTTGAAGTTGCAACAGACACGCAGCATGCATAAAGCTAAAGGTCTGACTCAGAGAGTTTTCTGTTTTCAATGATGAAATGCTGTTGGTTTAGTGGTGCCAAAATTGTAGTAATAGCAGTAGTAGTGTTTCAAATCATTTTAAATATAAGCACTTTAATTTGAAATATATTAGGTTGTTTTGCATGGCATCGTGTTTGGGGGGGCAGACTGGGTATTTAGGGGGCATTGCCCCCCGATGCCCATGATCCGCCCCTGGGTGCAGCCATTAGAAGGCCTGGCGTTGTCCCTATGTACACCTGTCACTAGATGCACCGCACACGCACGCACACGCACACGCACACGCACACACACACACACACACACACACACACACACACACACACACACACACACACACACACACACACACACACACACACACACACACACACACACACACACACACACACACACAGCACCACTGAGTTCACACCAAACGGTGTGATTTTTCTTTTGAAGTACAGATGCACAGCACACCGTTCCTGAGGTGCCAGCCAACGGCAAAGTGACTACCAAAAGAACAAAATGTACTGTATAGCCGCCTTCCGACAGGTAAACTGAATAAGGCAGTTTATACTGTCCGGAACATTGGTCTTCCTGCACTGACTGTGCAGCTATACATTTTTTCTTTTATTGTTTTTTTCTTTAACCAGTAAGATAGGCATATTGTATCTAATGAGTTCATGGCAGCTATAAGAGCTGAGACCTTCAGAAGAGCTGTGGTGTCTCACTCATAGAGGCAACTTTTAGCCAAAAATCTAAATAGATAGATGTATAGCTAGATTGTTATTGCCTTTTCCCCATTTAAAAATGTTTTTTTGTAGTTGTTATAGTTTAAAAAAAGGCAAAGAAGTTAAGGGATATGGGGTTTAGCGGTGAGGTGGAGTTAGATTGTGTTTACAATTCGGGGACCTTTCTTTAGCTTTCTATGGAATATAGATTATTCATCTATATATTTTGGCTATATGAAATTGCTTTTCTACAAGCTCACATTAGCCTAGATAAAGCCAGATCATACAGAATTTTCATGTTTTTAGCAACACTACTCTTTTCATCCATAATATATTCATACTCCAGATGTCAAGTGGTACTATACATACCAATTAGATTCCTCTAGCCTAGAGTCATGTGTGAGTCTTTTACCAAGAACAGAAAGAGGCAAGTGTGTGTTTTGGCAAATAGCAATGAGCTTGTTAAATCAATAAATGGGACTGTTTAAGTCAAGCTCTTGTCTATGTCATTTGTAACCTGTTAACAAACCTTCTGAATACTGGTATACAACATATAATTCAAAGGGTTTGGTGCTGATCATGTGAGACTGAAACTGTAAGTGGGAAAGGCAAGGTGCCAGGGTAGGATTAAAGGGATATTCCACTTTCAAAAAAACTTTTGGTGAGCACACCAGGCAGTTTATAGGTTACTCCATTCAGTATTTAGATATCTGATGTTCATTTCAGTGCATCCTCCTCCTTCCTATACAGTTTATTTATTTTTAAAATATTGTTTTGGAAAATGTAGCAGGCTCCATGTTTGGGCATACCCATCCAAATGAATAAAACAATATTTTAAAAATAAATGAAAACTGTAAATTAAATTCCATGGCCCTCACACGTACTAGGAGGACAATATCAGTCACCAGAAAAAAGATGGGTTGTTTTCGAATAATCCGTCATGGTTAAAATTGAGTTTTAAGTTATAATGGGTTTGTATAGGAAGGAGGCTGATGTGCTAAAATGAACATCAAATATCTAAATACTGAATGGAGTAACTTATACACTGTCTGGTAGTGGAAGTGGAAAGTGGAATATCCCTTTAACCCTCCCAAACGAGAGAGACAGACCAGTCATAGAATGAATGTAGCCACTAGCCACTATAAGGTTTATAGGAAAATATTTCACAATGTGTTCAATACAATCACAGTAGAGATGAGCAATAGTGCCCTAATGCAGCTTCCAGTCACAGCAACAGGGTATTTTGTTTGTTTGTTTTTTAATTTTGGGGAAATTTGGGGCTTCTAGAGACAGAGAAAGGCACTAGTACATGGCAAGCTTTCCTCAGCTTTCCTCAGCTAGCCCACAACACTAGCCTGGCGAGCCGCCTCATATCGTGTGGAATCAGTCAGTCACTCAGAGTTCCTTCCTTCTTCCATGCAATATGAAAATTGTGTGGAAGAAGGAAGGAGTGACTGACTGACTCCACGCCATTTGATGCTGGCCTGCCAGGCTACCACAACACAGCATCACTGTCTGGGAGAGACTGCAAAATCAATTTGCAACAACGGCATGTGTCGCGGCAGGTATAAATCCATTGTGGCAGGTGAACTTTCGTAGCAGTTTTAGAACTGTTGCAGCAGTTTTAGTAACTGCTGCGGCAGTTTTACTAATAAACCTAACCCTAACCCCTAACACTAAACGTAAAACCTACCCATATGCCTTTTTAACGATCATGACATTTAGTAAAACTGCTGCAGTTATGAATAAATCTGTTGCAGCAGGTATAAGCTGTTGTGACCATTTTAATGCCTGCTGAGACGGATTTATACCTGCCTATTGGTATAGGCAGTGCCTATACCTATACGTGACGGATTTATACCTGCCGCGACGCCTGGCGCAGTTGCAAATTGATTTCACCCCTCCTGGAGTCTGCAGTGCAGACAGCAGAGCAGAGCAGAGGCTCTCAATGTTTAAACCATAACACTAAAACTACAATAACAACATCAATCTCACTTGGTTTGGATTTGCAGTACTTAGTTAGCAATTTCAGCCTGGGGGCTGCAGCCCACCCGAACCCCAATGTTCAGTTCGTAACAGCAAGCCACAGTAAAACCACAGGAAGCAAATAAATAGACCCATTTGATGTGTTGACCGTTTATGATGATGAGATGCAGGGGCGGATTGGCACATATTTTCCCACCGGGACAATTTTGCCTTTGCCAGGCCACCCTGGGGGTGGCAGCTGGTTAACCAGATGTAACTCTTTGAGAGCGCAAAAATGAAACCAAATGGACCCTTGCGGGTCCATTTGGTTTCATTTTTACACCCTCAAGAGTTAAAATATTCATCATGTGAATTAGGCCAACTTAATTTACACAACTAGAGAATGTAGAAGATTAATGGTCATTTTGATCTGTATGTTCCAGGCGAGCATCTAGCACATTCTAGTGCATTTTGGAAGTGCCACTAGTGCATTTTGGATCATGGCAGTTGGATCATGGCAAAAAAAAAAAGAAAAGAAAAAACCTGTCCAGGCCACTACTCGGCACAGGCCACCGGGAAAACTCCCTGTACTCCAGATGGCCAATCCGCCCCTGATGAGATGATGATGGAACCAACACCACATCCAACAGTGCACATAACAGAGGCCTCCCAGAGCCGCAGTGTGTTTTGGCAGCGCGTCTGTACTCCGTCCCCAGTCGTGTCCAATCAGCAGATTGAAAGGGCAAAGTCAGTCAGGTCATTTCAGCAAGGTGTCAAAAGTGACCAAACTTCAATGGACCACCTTGACAGCCATCCCGATATGAAATAGCAGGGTATGTGCAGGTGTTGCCAATGACATTACGTACCGGTTTTCAGCAAAAGTTTTCTTCAGAATTTAAATTAGTTTTTCAGTGGTTGCAGGGATGCGAAGTTCTGCACCTTGGACGCATGCTCATATAACCTGAAGAAAATGCATGTCGTGTCAAACTTCAGTTCTGTCGGATGTGACTGTGCTCATTGATTTACGGCTGCCAAAACACACTGGGGTTGAGTGACTGAATATCTTTGTTCAGCCTAAGTGACATGTTTTATCTTCTCTGACCTGTCCCTATAAGGAATAAAAGAGCAATGAAGGAGCGTTTGAAGTTTCCATCCAGAGCCTTCAGGGCCTGCACACCGCGCAAACTCTCTCCTTCTCCCCACCATTACTCATCCCGCGATTCTGCTCACACTCAATACCATAATCCCGTCCCTATAACCCTGACCGCAGCCGCACACGGAAGCCACGTATAGTCGGAATAGTTGCGATGGAATGCCACTCTGGTCCCCCCACAGTGCTGTCCTCCTCCGACCTCCTAAACACCTATTTAAGAGCAGTATTTAACCTCTGATGAAAACCACACACCCTGGAAAAAAGGTCCACAGTAGGACGATAAAAAAGGACGCCAGCAGTTTTGTAGGCCTATCGCAATAAACAATATTGCAATAATGATGATTATCATCCCAATCCCAGTAGGCTTTTAGCATCATGGCTATGAAGTCACTCCTGCTAAAAAGAGCCAATCCTGCTTTGTGGGAAATGAGGGGATGGTTCACAACAAAGAAGGGTAATACATAGGCTGGGAAAATTACACCAGAAGAATGAAGAAGAAGAATAAAGAATGACACACTAGAGACATGAGGAATGTGATTGGATAGGAATTGAGTGGGACGAACTGCAGAAGCTCAGAGGAAGTCAAGGGAACATGATGGATGGTTAAAGAGAGTTTGGTTAAGGGTTGGTGGGATTCACCGCTTGTATTCACGCATCTGGTCAGATTGGAAACAGTCTTCGAAAGTAGCTAGTATTTAGAGGGATTTTATTGTACCCTCACTACATATATTTGAAAACATTACTTACTAGTTACTTGCTCGATTTGAATGATACCAGTGAGACACCTGAGCGTGAGAAGTGACCTAGCGAAGAGGCCAGTTCAACATATGGAATGTCAGCACTGGTCGACTCCACAGTATACTGTACTGTATAAAAGGGTGTAAGCAGGGGCAGCAGTGGCTTTAAAGGTAATAGAGGCAACTTTAATGTGTACAAACACTGTTTGTACACATTTTGTCCTTGGGCACGACACTGAACCCTGTGACACGTGAGGACGCTGGTGTTGACTGTTCGCCGCTTCACCTCCCAGCACTTTGAGTATACACGCAGTGCATAGAAAAGCGGTATAAAAATGCATTCCATTAAACAAGTTTCTCTGCTTGTTCCTCCCAGAGCCTTACAGTACATTTTAACAGCAGGACACCATCTGTGATCGTTGCTTCATTGGCTATCGCCTAAATTGTACACTATCGTCCGCAGGGCTTAAAGTCCCCAAAAAATCCCAAGACTGTTTTTTGTTGTTGTTTTTTTGCTCATTTGCACCGAAGTCATTCAAATCCATCACCAGGATTGAGAACTTTAAAGAGATCCTGCCTGATAAAGACTCATATTTTATTGCCATTCCCATTTTATTGTGAGCAGGTTACAACCTGGTTGCAACCAGGTTGTAACCAGGCCATTGGTTGCTACTGGATCTGGCTCTTCCTGGGTGATTTTCTAGTAAATTAACCTTAGCTGCAGAACGTTGTGCAAATTCAAAGCAGGTGGTCGGCAGGGCTGTTGAGCAACGTTAAGCTCATCCAAACTCTGACATGTACCATAATGCACAGAGTTTATTGACAGGATATCTTAACATGTCTTTAGTGGATTTTTATGGAGTAAAATCTTTACAGATTGAAAGAGGATAATTCAAGCTTTCCACAAAGCTTCAATCTTGCTAAATTTAATACACTAAAATACATTTCTGTTTGGTTGAATTTTAGGCTGTCTAGTATACCTTGCTGGCAAAATGGCAGTGGTCTGAATATCGTCAATGGCAGCTACTCTAGATTTATATTGAGAATGGGGGCAACAAATAGTCCTGGACTCAAGCAACAGCCCAGCTTGTATGTTCTTCAAACTCTAATAATCATTAATTGACAGAGAGAACCATGATGCTCATGGCTGCATGGCTCATCTGGGTTTTAAATATAGATTAAATGTAGGAACTTTTTCTTTTTCTTTTTATACTGGATACTTGGGTTGTATTGTTTAATGCCCGACGTTTGAACCAGGGTCTTCCACGTGGAAAGCCTTGTATTGTATCTCTTGGCCAGGGTAGGTCACAAGGCAGATGCTGATACATACAGTAAGTATGCTGCTGAACAGTGTATCAGCACTCACTTTTGAATAGTAGACTGTGGTAGGTCCATCACAATTTTGGACTGAGGAAAATATAAGTATTAAGTGTCTGTATACTGTAAGTGTATAAGTGTCAGACACAATCTGTCCAGGGATTATTATTATTTTATTTTATTTTGACAGTGTAAACTACTGGTATACGTTGAGCACAGCAGCAGGACATATAGTCAATCTCTACACTTTGGTATCGATACTTTTACTTTTAAAAATGCAAGTACGTAGGAGGGGTCTGGACAGGAGTCAACCCACAGAGCCTAGTCCCTCCATGTGCCAGAGTATAGTGCCTCTCAGTACCGGCAGAATAGTTCTGGAGCAGTGGATTGTGTGGCCTTGGGTCTTTCCCTAGTGGACTGACCGAGAGTAGCTACTGGGACGTAAGTCGGGACTTGATCAACCCCGGCTGGGTCGCCTGAGTGAGGGGTATGATGTTGCGAGACCCGAAACCCCGATGACCTTGGGATACATCACTGAGGATACGTCCCAGTTGCATCCATGCGATGTATCTTTAAACATGCAAGTACTTCTTTCATCACTGACATGATGAGACAAGACATGAAAGATAAGGACGAGACATGGATAGGTCAGAGGAAGTTATGGTAACTCGCCTATAGCTTTCCCATTTTAATGCGAGCGGTCCTGAGAAATCTTCCGGTGAATCAAGATTAAGATGGGCGAGACGCAGGGTTGCCATGACTACCAGGAATTCAAACAATGGACATCCTGCCAGGACGCAGTGGAGAGGACCGCGATTCGATTTGCAAATGGATTACCGATGCATCATGGTGCTTCTCGGTTTCAATACAGGGTTTATTTCCCCCTCTCTCTCACTGTGAAAAAATAACGTATCCCTTATGTTTCAACTTTAGGTGTCAGCTGTTGTCAACCTGAGCGAGGCGAGATCAGGGGCGGATGTAACATTTCCCAATTGGGGGGCAGTTGTTGAAGTTGCAACAGACATGCAGCATGCATAAAGATAAAGGTCTGACTCAGAGAGTTTTCTGTTTTCAATGATGAACTGGTGTTGGTTTAGTGGTGCCACAACTATAGTTAGTTAGTAGCAGTAGTAGTGTTTCAAATCATTTTAAATATAAGCATTTTTATTTGAAATATCTTGAGTTGTTTTGCATGCCATGGTGTTAGGGTTAGGGTTAGAGTCTGGGCATTTAGGGGGGCATATTGCCCATGCCTAGATCCGCCCCTGGACAAGATGTAGTGAAGTGATGTGAGGTGAATGGGACGAGAGGACAGCACTGAGATCATCCGGTCGTGTTAATTGCTTTTGAAGCAGAAATGCCTACAAAATAACAATCTCAGGATATTTACCATAATTATGTATGCATTATTCTCAGAGGGAACATGCGTTCCGTACAGACACTGCAGACCTCTACAAAAGATGTCCAGTGAGAGTGATAGAATGGGTGGCACCGTGAGACAGAGACTCGTGAACAAGCATAGGCCATGCTTAATGCCTTCTGCTTCTTGTACACACAGTCCACAAATCACAAATTGGGCCCCGTGTGGGATTGCATAATCAGCCAGTTATTTACTATCTGAGGGGGATGATAGGGATGGAGAGCTTTGAGGGCGAGAGCAGGATGATGAATAGAGACCTTCCCATATATTGATACCAGTATTGGAAAAAGCCACCGATACAAGGTCTAATATGCTAATATCAGTATTGACAAGTAATGCCGAGACATTCTGAGGAATCAAGGATATCAGAAGCGGGCAGTGATGCAAATCACCTGCATCCTGCATCGACTACAGTCATCTAGTGGGCTAGTCGGCTGGAACCCTCCTGTGGACAAGTGCATTAAAACCTGAATGCAGACTTATTTTTTTCTTAGGGAAAAAAATCTCCCCAGCCTAAAATAATTCAAGAGAAGACGAATAGAAGGACATTGGCATTAAAACCATGTAATCAGATCAGTTTCTCCTTCGACTAATCATGTCTGATCCTTAACACCACTCATTTGTGCCGCTATACGGCACTTTTAATTTGTTCTTCATGGCAAGTCGACGAGGAATAGTTAATCCATCCGATATTGACAGCATGAGGCCATCGGACGGAACGAGAGTGGAAAAAAGTGAGCGGCCAGGAGAGAGAGGTCAGTTAAAGGCAGAGGAATTGAGCGACGAGGCGAGAGAAAGGGGGAGAAAGAGTAAGAAAGAGAATGATTGAAATGTGAAGGGAGACAAAGTGATTGAGACAGAGAGTCAATTGAAGGGGCGAGAGAGATGATGCGCAAGAGGCTGGACAAAAGAGAATAAATGGGGCAGGAGCGAAGGAAGGAATGAGGCGATTGAAAAGATTTGAATCACTCAGAGAGAGAGAGAGAGAGAGAGAGAGAGAAAGAGAAAGAGAGAGAGAGAGAGAGAAAGAGAGAGAGAGAGAGAGAGAGAGAGAAGCAGAAAGGCTTCCTCGAGGTCAGAAGTCAGACACAACCTTCATCGACTGTCATTCTTGTCAATGCCTCTACTGAGAGTTATGCCAACAAGACTATGGTAGGGGAATGAGAGGTGAGCAGAAATGTGGGGGTAATAAAAAGGACAGGTATATCATTTGAAGATATCCGTTATGCTTTCTACCACTGAGTGGCGCACATGGTAGGGCCTTGGCAGCTGCCATTACTGTGACAGATTAACCCTTAATGTTACCTTGGGTTCGACTTAATAGGAACGCGGAATGCCGCTCACACGTTGTCCACGTGCACTCTCACATGTGAATACACACATACAGTAGAGTAGAGGGCCGAGCATACTGTCTACTGTAGGCTACTGTACAGCACACACAGGCACGCATACTTCACAGACGGTGCACGATACACATACAGGGAGTATTCACGTGTAATCCACATTGTAACACGCACACATGCATATACAGTACACACACACACACACACACACACACACACACACACACACACACACACACACACACACACACACACACACACACACACACACACACACACACACACACACACACACACACACACACACACACACACGCGCACACCCAGCTATTGCTTATAGTCTAGTCTTAGATTAATAGATTAATATCTTTTCGCTTCATTCATTTTGTAATCCTGTGACAGCTACAGCATCTGGAACGTGCACAGATGTCACAAGGTGAACGTACATGGGGTGGTCAAGATTAATATTTTTTCCCTTTATTCAGTTTGTAATCCTGTATCTGCATAACAGTCAGTTTATGCTCTGTTAGATGACAACGCTGCATGCCAAAAACAGTCAATCTGCAAGCTTGTGTATTTCTGTTTGAACTGGGGGACAACCAGGGGTGTAGTGGAGGGGGGACGTGGGGGGACACTTCTCACATCTAAAATATTTTTGGGTCTGAAAAAAAAAAACATTAGCATGGTGAAATACATCTTGATGACATCATCAAGATGCGTTTCACCATGTTAATGAGTTTCCTTTTTTTCTGAGAGTGTACAAATTTGTACATGTACATTTGTACATTCTCAGAAAAAAATGGGGGGAATTCCCCTTTCAGAGGCGTCCCCCCACTTCTAAAAGTACCACTACAACACTGGGGACAACCTTCTGGGTGGTCCCTGAAGTGCTGTAATGTAACCAACGCTACATTTATTGATCAAGTACTGTACTTTGAGTATTTGCTCCCTGTGGTTTATGGTGTGGAACCCTGACCGAAGGACCAAACACGTGCACCCCTGCAGGTACATAGTTGACCACGCCGTGCACGTTCACCTTGCGACATCTGTGGCCGTTCCAGATGCTGCGGTCACGGTCACAGTATATACCGTCACACACGAGCGCTATGCGTGTCGCTGCTGGTTGTACTCCAGGCAGGCACGCACACGCGCACGCGCGCGCACACACACACACACACACACACACACACACACACACACACACACACACACACACACACACACACACACACACACACACACACACACACACACACACACACACACACACACACACACACACACACACACACACACACACACACACACACACACACACACACACAGTCTTGCCAGTCACGTGCAGATTGACTCCTATACATGCAGGATGCTCTCTCGAGTCACTTCAGCCAGTGAGTGGGTTTCAATCTTTTTCTTTTTTCATATCAAGGCCCATAATTTATTCTGCATTTGAGCCAAGGACCAACATTTGATGAGATTTTGCCTCTCAGAGCTAAAAAGCTATACAGAATAATATGTTGTTATTGCTGGATAAAATTCTTGGCCACAATTCCAATCTGCATTGATGTGGTACCATTCTAGGAGAGAGAACAGGCAAACATTGAGAGAGAGAGAGAGAGAGAGAGAGAGAGAGAGAGAGAGAGAGAGAGAGAGAGAGAGAGAGAGAGAGAGAGAGAGAGAGAGAGAGAGAGAGAGAGAGTGAGAGAGTGAGAGAGAGAGAGAGAGAGAGAAAGAGAGAAAGAGAGAAAGAAAGAAAGAAAGAAAGAAAGAAAGAAAGAAAGAAAGAAAGAAAGAAAGACGTTTACTTGCTTTTACAGCAAGTAAACAACAAAAAGCAAAACAAAAACATACACGTCGTCCTCATTATCACACAGTCAACATTTCACGCTATGACCCTTGCAGGTTTTATTAGTTCACAGCTCCCATTTCTCTCCTTGTATACTGCCTATTTCCACCAGCAATCATCCAGCCAGTCTGCTTGAAGCCTCAATTTAAATGTCAGTTTTCCCATGACGTACAGTAAATGTCTTCAACCAGCTCTTCCCACTGATTTTCACAAAATCCTTTTAACTCAAAATGTTTGCTTCTGGGGGTCCTGTCTGGGAAGCACATATTTTGACCAGGGGTTTGAGTGATCTGCAGCCAAATGCTATCATGTTAGGACTATTTGGACACAACCTTTTGTGAACCACTGACTGTTGGGATTTAGCAGACATTTTCTTCATGCATTTTTTTTATACCATTGAAAACCGATGAACCAATTCTAAAAATGTCTTCTACTTGTAAATCCTGCCAGGCAGTGGTTCTCAAAATATTTCACACCCGAGGATCATAAGAATTAAATGTATTTGGCTGAAGACTCCCACCATGCGTTTAGATCAGTGGTTTTCAACTAGTGGTTCGGGAACAGAATTAGCCCAAGTCTACTACAACTAGAGAATGTAAAAGATCTGTATGTTTTACTGTTTTGTTTCCCAAATCCAGCCTGGAATTGTGGGCAAAAGCAACATAGTTTTGGGTATGTGAGGCTTTAAATGGCATGGCGGTCCAATTGCTAAAATTCTGAATAAAATAGTGGACCCAGGTATGGAAAAGGTTGAAAACCACTGGTTTAGATAGACATACAAACAGTCAGACGCAGCATGAGTCACACGGTGAAAAGGGAGTCTTCATAATGTATTACTGCTGGTCATTTCATAACCTATTCTGACCTATACTTCTGGTCAACCTCATAAAGTATTCTGACCTATACTACTTCTGGTCAAACCTCATAACTTATTCAGTTCTAAGCTTCTGGTCAACCTCATAACTTATTCTGTCTTATACTTCGTCAATCGTATGGTAAACTAGGCCCTTTGGCACTCCGGTGTAAATTGCTTGATGTCGGTCACACCTGCTAATTAGTGTATTTCTTAACCAGAGACAACTTTGTGTGTGCAGGGGTTGACACTAAGGTCCGAGGCACTTGCCCATCGGCAAGTGCAAGTCAGGTTCTACTTGCCCTCAGGTCATGGTCACATGCCCTCAAAAAAATATATATTGTAAATTTTGCATTTAAGTTTACTTCCTACTGGGTGCTTTAAACCAGGGGTTTTCAACAGGTGGTCCGGAGACCACTAGTGGTCCCTGAGAGGGTTCCAGGTGGTCCCCAGTTAAGTTGGTTAACCAGATGTAACTCTTGAGAACGTAAAAATGAAACCAAATGGACCCGCAAGGGTCCATTTGGTTTCATTTTTACACTCTCAAGAGTTAAGATTCATCATCTTAATTAGCCCACGTCTACACAACTAGAGAATGTAGAAGATTAATGGTCATTTTGATGTGTATGTTAATTTGCCTGTTTTGTTTCCCAAATCCAGCCTGAAAATGTGGATATCTAGAAAGCAGGGAAAGACACAGAGGCAGAGTGCAATGACTGCCTTCAAGACAAATATATCTTGTGTTGTGTTATAGTGGGATATAGTGGGACAGGGATACAAGGATGGAATTATTTGATTGTCCCAAAAATTGTGTGTGTCTATGAACTCTATGAGGAAAATGAATGAGGAATCCATTTCTGAAACAAGGGCGACATCACAAGGGGACGGGACTGCCTAGCTCTATAAACCTTAGCTCTCTTCTCCACTCGTTTATTACTAGTCATGTTTATACGCCACCTACACAAAATAAACTCTTAGGCCTACTATAAGTCTGAAATTTGAAAGAATGGAAGATAATTTAGCCTACTGCAACGCGTGCACGCACACAGAACAGTGAGTGAACCAAAACGCATTCTCCATTCCCCCTGCCGACAGATTGGCTGATGTAAATACCACCTATATACAGTAGCTTCCAATTAAAATTTTTAGCCCGTCTGTGACCCTATTAAGTAGATCGGTTTGTACAGAGCGGTTTTAGGCTATTTCGTGCTGACAATGGTCAGTCCCAGTGTCCTACAGGAACGCATGGTGTGTGTGTGTGTGTGTGTGTGTGTGTGTGTGTGTGTGCCACCATAAACTAACAAAATGACAAATCGGCAGTTACTGCATAGCGCTGCTTCGTTCATAAGTCCTCTGATGTTGAAAAGATTGAAGGAGTCCAGTGACTCCACTGGGTACTGTATATAGCACATTGAAGGGATTAGATTTATTCTGCACACACACACACACACACACACACACACACACACACACACACACACACACACACACACACACACACACACACACACACACACACACACACACACACACACACACACACACACACACACACACACACAGCCTATAGACTCGTGTGTATATGCGCGATTAAATACATTATTTCACTTCACATATCTCCAAGCGTTTTTTTTATCCTAGGGACTTTTTATGCGCATTAGATTTCCTCCTATCGGCCCCTTCCACTCCCCCTGTCCCCTGCTGTGAGGCCATTGACAGTGTGGAGCATGTGTGTTTGTGCATGCGTGACAATTGAGAGAGAGAGAGAGAGAGAGAGAGAGAGAGAGAGAGAGAGAGAGAGAGAGAGACTAATAGTCTAATCTCTAATGTCTAATATTCTGCCGATAGCAGGCGAACGGGTGGTGGTTGAAAAGTGCATGGGTGGAGCAACGTCGGCCGAAAAGATGAATATAATCAATTTGCCCTTCATTAGTCCTTGACTCCTTGCCCAATCCGGCCTTGACCAATATACGTTAGAAGAGGAAAGCTTGACCTGGATAGATAACAGTTGCTAAAGTATTTGGGTTAGCATTGGACAGTGAATGAGCCCTTTGAGAAGGGCTCATTGAGGTTTCCGGGTGATACTTGGGCGATTTAGGCAACAGCCATTTGAAAATCAAGTGTCGCTCACGTCACTTCGTCACTTGCTGTTAAAATGTACCGGTATGAGAGAGAGAGAGAGTGTGGCAACTGATTAGTGTAAAAAAAATAAACGCCTAAAATAAAAATAATTTTAAATTATGTATTCAGGTTTTAAATAAACTACCCAGGGGCGAGTAGGCTATAGTAGGCCTACATGTACCAGTACCTATTGGTGTCTTGAATCAAATCTGTCCAAACTTAATAAAAATGCAACCTTCCCATAATAGTAACGGCTTAGTTCAAACGGAAGCCTACGTAGTAAAGGATGTGTAAGTAAAGGATGCACTTAGCCTAAAAAAAACATCTCAAGCAGTAAACAACAACAGTAATTGTATTCCTGATCAGAAAATGAATAAACAATTCATTTTATAAATAGACCTTTTAATTTATGAATTCGCATTCAAAAGGAAAGAGTCACGATTCATGCATGCCTGGGTAAAAATAAACCCGCACTTTCTATTTTCACGCCGTCTGCTGCATGTCTTCCCCCTCCCCTCCCCTCCCCTCCTTGCACTATAACAGACTATTTTTAGCCTGAGACGTTTTTTTCCTCCCGTGTTTTTTTTTTCTGGGGAAGCGAGTGAGGGGGAGCCACTTGTCTGCCACAGGGCGGCACGTGCAGCTCCCCAGCACGTGCCATACGTCCACACACGGGAGCTTACAACAGTAACCGTGCCAACCAGCACATACAGGAGACGAGGGAGAGAGAGAGAGAGAGAGAGAGAAGGTGAGAGACATAGATAATAAGGAGTACAGTATCTGTAATGGAAGAGAGTACAACACTTCCGTTGACGCCAATGCAACGGCTGAAAAGAGACGACTATTGGCTGAAAAGCAGATGTTTGGAACTTACATAGTTCCAAACAAACCACTCTCGCCAGGGGAGGATTATCCGCATCGGGCACGTTGGGCCCAGGCCCAGCGGCCCCTGAGCGAGGGAGGCCCCTGAGTGTGAGTGTCTGTGTGATTGCTAAGAGGCTCAGGCCCCCCCTCAAAAAGGGGTAACATTGAATAACACTGGCAGTCTGGCACACAGTTACTATTTTTAACAATGGGCTTATTCGTTTGTGTCAATGAAACGACACACTGTGTGTGTGTGGGGGGGTCAGGGGTCTATAATTTCTAGATAACTCTAGAAACTCTCACCCATCCACTTGCATTGACAGCAGGACTCCAGTGCAGGAGCGAAATCAAAGCATGTCGCCATTCTCTTTTTTATAGTTACTCTAATAAGGACGAAAGAAAAGGTTGATGTGGGAGAGAGGTGACGCCGCAGCAAGCATGACTCACTGGAAGAGCGTTGTGAGCCAGAAGGCATCGGTGTCTGTGTGTGTGTGCGGCTATGCGCGTGTAGGCGAACATGTGTGCCCGCCATATCAACTTCATTCACTTCGCAGTGCCTGAATGAGAAAGGTATGGTAAGGTGACTCACTTCTCACTTATCTACGTTTGTATGTTACACCTCTGGAGTAACTAGTTTGGACCATGTCATTATAAAGCTGTTTTCTTCTATACCTACCTTTTCAGGCTCATTAAGCCTGAAAAGGTTAAAACGGAGAAGTTGTTTGCCGGCTCGCCTCGGCCAAGTCTCACGCCAGTACCCACAAGCACTGAAAGACATTTGCACATGCCATGTGCACGCACGCACGGGGTTGATTCTTAAATGGCAAGAGGTGCCTTTATAGAGGGCTTTTTTTATCCATGGCACTCGCACTTTACATGCATCATATCCACCCATTCGCGCAGCAATTGCAGCAGGAACCACCATGCAAGGTACCAGCACATAGAGAGCAAATAGGAATTAGGAATTCAATTACCCCGATAATGCCCAAATATGTACATAAATGAAGTTCACATACAGAGCCATAGTTTACTGACTCTCATACTGATGTGTGGGCATTATTGTGGTCATTACTCCGTGTGTACTCACCCATTCCAAAGACGTGGAGTGCTAGTTTCATATCCATGTGAAAGTTGTGCCACAAAACGCCTATTTAGTCAAATATCTGGACTTTCTCACGAGCTGCACATGAACATCTGACCCTTGAGCACATGGATCTCATAATGACAGCTGCACTTGATTTTTGAAAAACTTCCTCTGATCGCCCCAAAAGTCATCACCCATTAACCAGGGTAACACAAAATGTTGGGACACACAATTGTCTGGTGCATTGCGAGCACCAGACCACCAGGGCTGGGTAATTAGTCACACCACCTGCCAATTGTGTGCCCCAAACTTTTGTGTTTCCCTGATGACATATGTGGTGATCAGAGGAGTTTTCAGAGTTTTCAAAAATGAAGTGCAGCTGGCATTATGAGATCCTGTGCTCGAGGGATAGACGCCCGTGTTCAGCTTGTGAGAAAGTGGAGATATTTGACTAAATAGTTGTTTTGTGCCACAACTTTCACATGCATATGAAACTTGAGGACTATATTGCACTCCACGTCTTTGGAATTATTTAATGCGTGACTACACACTTAGTAATGAGCACATGCATCCGTGCACATGTGTCCATTGCTCCTGACTGTGGCTGAAGTTCATGGAGTTCACACCAAGTCTGGGGAAGTCCCGTTTCAAACTAGCAACCTTGCAACTACGATCCAGCCGCTTTACCCTAAGCCACCACTTCTTCGCATTGTACACATGCTTTGTTGAAAATACAAACATATCCTCAATCCCAAACACTATGGTTTTTTCGTGATAATATTTGGAAAATAATTAGTATCACCGACCGTAAAACCTTGAACTGTTGAACTGGTGCGTTCCTCTTCAGTTTACACCTGTTCAGAGTTGTAGTTGCAGTGTAGTTGTAGTTGTTGGTGCCTTAAGTCCATAAACATGCAATAGACGTGCAGGCGATAGCAAGATGGCCGCCTTCACGTTGCTCTTCACTGGCCAGCAGCACAGTGCCACAGTCGAGTCATAGCCTCTATTAAACGGTTCTGGTTCAGCGTCTTGCTCAAGGCCAAGGGCACTTCTGCAGTAGCCTCGTGGAGGTGAGTTTGGTTGATGCAATTTACCGTGCTGATTTGTTTTTTTCAGCATATACAGCAGTCCTTCCTCAAAATGGGGTCCAGTGACCCCCTGAAGTCACTGAGGGGGGTTTCTTTTATATAGCACTTTCATCCAAAGCACTTTAATTACATTCATAACGGTTGCAACAATATGAGTATACGCAACCAATCATAGCAAGTGGGCGTGGGGGGGGGGGGTGGGGGTTGCAGCCTCGAATATATAATTCAGTAAATAAGTGAAGTACGTCCTTTCCAAAGCT
The DNA here is from genome assembly GCA_039105355.1 of Benthosema pterotum. NCBI lineage: Eukaryota > Metazoa > Chordata > Actinopteri > Myctophiformes > Myctophidae > Benthosema > Benthosema pterotum. The sequence goes on along the minus strand of CM076981.1, from coordinate 24,115,895 downwards.
CCAGGGAAATAATCCAAATAACTGAAATAAAAAGGTTTATATCCGTGGCTTGGTAATCCAATATCCCGTTTAGAAAGACTTAGGATAGAATCCTCTTGCTGTCAGCAGTAGTCTGTTTCCACTCTGCTCTCACAGTCTACCCAGGTGGTCCAAACAGTGTAACTGCTAATCACCCCAGCTACAGCCAGGTGTGCTGTGGGCGGGGTTTCTCAATCACTGACTGTTGCCAAACCAACAGTGTGTGATGTGCTTCAAGTTCACCTATTTCCATCGCTCCAAAATGCTTTTTTTTGCTATATATTCTCTTTCCCCATGTCAATAGTGTGTTGATACTCATACGTTCACTTTCACTCTTGGTTCAGCAGTGGTTCAGCCATAAACCGTGCACCACGACCCCCTCCTTTTAGAACAGCAACAGCGTCTGTGTGCTTCACTAGTCTTGCATAGCAGAGAGGCAACAGTCTGGCAGTCACCTCAGTGGCAGGGTGGCATAGCTTGCATTCCACACTTCTGGGGCACTATGTCTGTGTGTATTTATGATTCATGCACGCATTCATACACTCTGGTGGAGGAAACCATGTAAGGCACCAGCATGGATCTGCACATCGGAGCTATCAGGGGTTCAACGTGTTTCTTAAGGACACTTTTACTCTAACTCTCTGGGGGAGTCTGGGATCGAACCTTGCGGTTTCCGGACTGTTGTACACTCTCAAGACTTATGGGGCCTCTTTGAAAGATTGAGAACCACTGTCCCAAAGTATTACCTCAAACTGATTCAGTTCCTCTCATCTATTTATTTTCTTTTTTTGGGTGGTGGGGACAAGGAGACAGTCTAGACACCTAGACGCACCTGAGAGAGTATCGACCAGGTAGAGATCTATTATAGGCCTTCATTTCTTTTAGAGTCAAGTTGAATTTTAGCGTCTTCACATGACAAACCAAATAAAAGGCACGCTGGGAAAAGCAATGTAACCTTGGTGACACGACAACAATAACAAACTTTCTTTATCGAAATAATGACATTTCTCCACATGGGGAACAGAGCAATGTCAGAAATAAGTTGATTTGTTGTTTGCCCAACTTGGAAGTGCTTTGTTGTTTGGCTATCCTTGTGGAGACGTGGCCAGAATTGTAACACGCACGCACACACGCGCGCACGCACGCACGCACACACACACACACACACACACACACACACACACACACACACACACACACACACACACACACACAAAGAAGAAAGCATACTCAGTCCCCTGGTGAGGGGAACAAGGGAAATGTAATAACTTGTTCTTGTTCCTATTCAGAGTTCAACAACAGCCTGCATTCTGTCTTGTATCCACCCTCCACAGGCGGTCTGTCTCTGCTACTTTATACTTTAACAAGACCATGCTCATTCGCCTGCTTCAAAAAGTTATTTGCCCTCAGTAGGCTATTAGACTGCAGTTGTTGCAATGTAACCAAAAAAGTACATAAACTGAAAGAGATATTTCTGATTTTTTTGGAACTTAAGTTTTATGAAATACTTACATATAGTGGTGTCTGTCAAGGATGGAAAACGGTGATGAAAATGTCAACAAATTTCATTGGAACAAAAACAAAATACAGCTATAGGGACATGTATTTCTGCAGGAAAACACATAAATATATACAGTATCTATGGGAAAACACCCCAGCAATTATATAGGCGCTGATAGGAGGGGAAGGCAAAATATATATGGTAAATATACGTTATATTTTGAATTTAGGCATAAAGGTTGTCTATACTACCTTTAATACTCTGTTTCCTGTGGAGTATAGACAAATCTATAACCTGGGAACCTGAGTGAAAGAGACTGTTAAGGGAAGAATGAACTGTCGATTGAGAGCTGTGCCACTGCTGACATCTAGTGGTTCAGGAACAAACTGCATCTTGTAAAGTGAAAAATAGAAAGGGGAAGATGTACCAAAAACACCAAATGAAGCGATTTGGTCAACATAAGTGACCAACATTATTGACAGTTGATAAGCTACATGAACTCTGTGCCCATTAACAAATGTGAATGATTACTAATTGGGACTTTTTGTTATCCTTTTAGCTCAAATGTCTCGCTCAGTTCACACATAGGTCTAACCTCTGGGTAGGATGATGATACCCTCATGCCCTCTAGTGTGCATCTTATTGGTTCACAGGAAAGACCAGTGAGGTTAGGTTTAGGAATAGTTTTACTGAGGTTAGTTTTAAGCGGACAATGTGGCACAGTCCTGGGTTCGATTCCCCCCAGGGACGCAGTGGGTGCTGGCAGCGTGTCTGCTCCTCTGCATCATCAGTGCACATACTGTACCCTAGGCAGAGTTGGCTAAAGGGCCTTCCTGCAGAGTTTGCATGTTCTCCCTGTGTCCTCTAGGGTAGAAACCCTCACAAAAACATGCAGTAATCCTGGGCTCTAAACTGCCTCCCCCTGGCCAGCCGGGGCTCCTGATGGAGGGGACAGGAACTGGTTGGAATAACATCCTCCTTCCATGTGCTAGCTACGTCCAACCAGGGAAACTGGTCAGGTGAAAAGAAGGCAGCTTGGACTCCTCATGCATTGAAGGAAGCGAGCAGCAATAAACACTTAACAACCAGTCTTTGTTAGCCATGAATTATAGCCATGTTGTTCTCCTGGCTATAATATACTTTATAATAGTCGCAATGAACAACTACATGGAGCAGCCTGGCAGCTGGCTGTCCTGGCTCTGATGAGACACTTGGGACATCTGATGAGACTCACAGACAGAGAAGGCAAGCGAGGATTTGCAGGTTTTTGTCTTAGCAATGGAATTATGCCAGCTCCCAGACAACATTCCTGGTCGAGAAGATCGCCTAATAAGCAGCCTCCTGGGTCAAAGTGGGTGGTGGACCATTGCCCTAGACCACGCCCATTTGATCTAGACTACAGCCATTTGATGAATCCTGCTCATGGACTGCTCCTGATTGACATTGTTTTGTACAATTTAAAATTTTTATTTCATTTATTTATTTTACTTTTCAGCCTTTAACTTTGCCTGCACCCTGTAAGTCATTGGTATGCCAAAGTCCACAGAGGCGCAATGGGAGCGACTGAAACCAGACAGTTCATGCATACTCTAAAGAGACAGGGAATAACAAATAGGTGGGTGTGGGGAAGCAGTGTGGAAAATGCATGTTTTGAAGATACACCGATGACACTTATTATTTAACCCACATGAACCAAAATAAGGACGCAGACATGTGACGGTGGTTACGCCCCCTGTGGGAGTGCATTGGTAATAACTTTATTGCAAAAATACAGGTTCCCTCTTTTCCCCGAGCAACACCACCCCAGAAAACACACAACACACACAACCTTACAACGTACACACCCCCACAATAAAACGAAAACCAGCTACAACCGTACAGTCTTAAACCCATTTCTCTTGTGTCTCTCTCTGGCGGCCGACGTCTCACTCGCAAGCGCACACTTTCACTCTTTACAGTCTCACCATGTTGTCACTCACGCAAAACACACACACTTCCACACTCTCTGGTCACCCGTATCAATCACAAACACACTTTCACTGTCTGTGGTCGTCGTCCCACTCTCAAACGCGCGCACACACACTGACTCACACTCGGATGTCTCTCGCCATCCGTCTGACCCATCTCACTCTCAAACTCACACTTTCACACTCCAGTCAATCCGTCTTGCTCACACCAAACACACACTTTTACACTCTGTCATCCGTCTTGCTCACACTAAACACACACTTTACACTCTGGTCATCCGTCTCACTCACCCCAGACACACACTTTCACACTCTCTTTGTCTCTCAGCAGCTCAGTTTATAGCACAACAACGTACGGTATACATTCTCTCCCACATTCCCCCTCCTCGTTGCTCTTCTTTCCCTTTTGCATTCCACCAGCGGGTAAAACACATGAAGACACAGAAGATGCAAGAACTACAAAAAGTTCAACCAGCAGCATTGCATTTGAAAACCTCTCCTCTCTCCTCCGTCCATCAGTCTGTCTGCCTGTGCTGAGTCCGTGGGTGGGTGTGTCTGAGCCTCCCTGTCCATCTCTCTTGACGTCAAGATCGCAAGGGAAGGTTTGATTTGCATAGCGGACTCATGCGCTACAATTTTTGCTACATTCTCCCACCATTACCAGAACCCAAAGTAACAATAATCCTAATAATAAACAAGTTCATCCAAGTAAAAAGAACAAAAACAAATCAAATCAAACAATGAAATAAATCAAACAGCCATGTTAAATACACTATCTGAGTTTAAGTGCCAACCTTTGGTTTTTAGTTACAACAATAATCAACCTACGTGAATTATTTAATCATTTCACCTTGGCCGGTTTTAACCCAATAAGGTTATTTCATGTGATGTTTAAACCACTAAAAGCTGATGTGCTGTACTTTGTTGTATGATTAAATACTGTAAAAATGGCCAAACTACAAGCTCACGACATGCTGTCCTGTATGCGATGTGCGATGAGTTTGTAGATGGGCTGTCTTTTGGCCAAATCTTCATCCATTTTTGCTCAATGTTCACCTATTATTAAGACATGCCCACAATAGGGATGCTAGAGTTCATCTGGTTAAATAGAGAATAAAGCATATAGGGTGACAACAATGAACATATTTGGGGGGAAAAAGAGGAACTCACACAGCTGTAGGGACAACTATGTGAGTGAATTAACCGTCCCCACAAACTGCTTTTAATAACCGTTCATTCTCTTATGGCCGAGGGGGCGGTTGACATCTCTTGTGAGTAGCTCGTTGGCTGAAAATATATCTCTAATACATATATAAGTATTTATATATATATCATATCATATAAAGCATGTTCATAATCAACATTTCACTTATTTCAGGCTGTAGACAGATACAGTTCGTTATTCACATCCGAGGGCTCGACACCAGAGTCGCTATAAGCGGCGGACAAGAAGGAACGCTGAATGGTTGTGAGTGTTGGATCCATTATGTGCGAGGCCTAAGAGTATAAAGGTAGATCCCGCTGACTCTTCAGCCCCTCCTTGAGAGAGGGAGTCCCTTTATCAGTCAAGCACCCTCTGGTCTGAGAAGTATATCTGGCAGAGGAACCTTCTCCACCAGAAAGGACAACATGGGTCCTGTTGGTGGAGCCTCACTTGATCGCGCATAGCCATCGTTCCCTCCCTCTCCTTTTAGTCCCTGCGATCTACACCAGTGGTTCTCAACCTTTTCAGGACCGAAAGAGAAGAAACAACAATAATAACAATCCTATTTGAACTGAGGATTCGACCTCCCACCACCCCATCATGAGAAGTACCTGTAATGCAGGATGTTGAGGCTACAGTTGAATGTTGAGGCATTCGATTCTCGGATCAATTCAGTACGACTCTGTTCCACGGATGAATATTGTGTGAGAATAGTAGCAGATCTACAAGCTCACAGCGCCAGGTCGTTGTACTGTAATTCATGTATTTGTCAATCTTTTGTTGTCACCGCCTTCTTATTTGACAATCCGGGGCTAATGCATGACTTTTATGACATAGTGTGTTTATTACTTCTGATGCAGTAGTAGTGGTCATTCTCTTCTCTCTCTGTTTATTTTAAAAGTTCTTAATTTGACAATTCACTGTCATTCTGGGAGACCCCTCAGACATCATGTTGGTGGTGGTGGGGACCCCCTGGTGGTCTTCACTGGGCCCGCAGGTTGAGAACCACTGGCTCTACACTAATGGCCTGTTTAGCCAGCATTCAGCTGGCGCTACCGTTGTCTGAAAGAAAGAAAGAAAGAAAGAAAGAAAGAAAGAAAGAAAGAAAGAAAGAAAGAAAGAAAGAAAGAAAAAGAAAGAAAGAAAGAAAGAAAGAAAGAAAGAAAGAAGGGAATGGAGAAAGGAAAGAAAGAAAAGCAGAGGGGAAAAGGAAGCACTTGTCTTGTTAAATCTCCTGACAGTAACGGGAGAAACCGTTATTAGTTCAGCGAGTGATTGAAGGGGGGGGAGTGGGGCGGGGGGGCGTAAACTCCAGCTATAGACACTTGTGAAGTGTACTCCGCTCCTCGTTGAAATGCAGAACATGAGGAAGTACCACTTTTAAAGTTTATCAATATTTCATTAATTATCATTATCAACATTCCATAAGGTCTTATTAATTAACATACAGGGCGTCATACATGAGTTTTTCTGTACATGACTTTTTAGTTACTAGAGAGTTCAGTCTTCGGTGGGGAGGGGGTACAGGGTTTGTTTTTTTGTTGTTTTGTTTTGTTTTTTTTACGGTGGGTGGGCCGGGCGCGCGCGTGCGTGCGGGCTCACACTCACCGGAGAAAGAGAGACAAAACCAAAAACTAAAACAAAAAAAACGTGGCTGTCCCTCTTAATAAGTCAGCATGGCAACCGTTGGGACCGCGTAGAGTCCAGGCAGAGCGCGTAATATGGCCATTAGGAAAAAAAATGCCCATGAAGAAAGAGGTGTGGCTACTTGATAAGAACCTCCCCTTTAAGCTTTGGGGAGCCCCTCCCCCCGCAGGCGGACGGAGCTACTGTATGTCCCATTGGAGAGGCTTTTCCTTTGACAGAGGTCCAAGCCACAACGAAAAGAACCAAAAGAACAGGCAAGCACGCTAAAATACGCCAGGCTAACAACACCAGCCTAACAACTGACTGACTAGTTCGCTGGCTGGCCAGCTAGCGAGGGAGCTATGCTAGCCAGCTAGAGATACGAGCTTGCTGCACACAGGGGGAAGCCAGAGGACCCAAAGGGGGAGGAATAAACAGTCCAGGGAGGAAGTGAAGCCTGATCCGTGCTTCGTATGGCGTAAAACGGCGGACCCGCCAAGCCTGCAGTGAAACGCTTCACGCGGGCTTGTCGGTTGTCTGCTGTTTTCGGTGCGCAATGCCGATAAATTAGGCTTATAAGGGTTGGGCCGGCAAGGTTAAAAGGTTGTAGGTCGGGGCTCCGCAGCTTAAGCATAGTTTTTGGGGTTGGGGGGGTGACTGCATAGACAGAGTAGAGGACTAGGGGGGTGGAGTGAGTCGTCCGGGAGGTTAGGCAAGGCGCGCAGGGGAGAGGGCTAAGCAGAGCGTGCGTCATTGGCGGCGGGGTTGGAGGGGACTGTATCAGTGTCAGATGAATTTGTGTGTTTCGGTGCGTGGGCGTGAGTTGAGGAGGGGGTTAGGGGAGGGCGGTGAGCCTCCTGAGCCGGTGTTTGGGGTGGTGGTGGTGGCGGAGGGGACGGGGGTTTGGGGAGGAGTTGTCGCAGACATCAGTGGAGGAAGGGGGAGGCGGAGGGCGGGCTCTTCTTCTCGGGGGAGCGTTTGACCCCCGTCAGACAAAGCCAGAAGGTCCCTGCACTGCTGGACTGCTCCTGTGGAAGGAAGGTAGTAGGCAGAGAGACGGGGAGAAGAAGAAGTGTCAGAACAGCAGTACGACGATACAGAGTCAATCGCGTGGCTTTTTGCTGTCATTCGTCATAATGGAGGTGGAATAATGGGGATGAGGAAGCTGCTGGAAATGTTGTATCCGTTCACTTCTTACTTCTTTTCTAACCATTTTGAGCTGCACTGCGCACCGCATGATGCATTGCTCTGCCAGTCGAGTCAACTAAACCGCTGTTTGGATTTCGGCTCGACTTGGTAATGAAATACGCTCTGTAATAATCACAGTTGAAAATAAGAGGGAGCTTCGGGGAGCTCATTTTCCTGGAGGACAACCAAAACAAAACCAAACAAAACAATGCAGTGGGCGAGTGCATGTTTACTGGAGATGTAAGAGAATCAACATAATTGCATTCATTTCATGTTGCTGTTTATGTTGTCATTACATGGGGGCAGAACCTGCATCTTGTGGGTCATGTCAGGCGGGTGGCAATTCATAGCTATCACGTGACGTCACGGGCCCTAGCCGCAACCCCGTGGCAGGCAAGAAGTTTACTTTCTCCACTGCAGAAAGCCAGTGGCTGCTTTGTAGCTAGCTAAATATTAAAAATGCGGGATAGTTGCTTTGCCATAGGCTGTGCCAACCGGCGAGGAGAGAAGCCTGGGTTCAGTCTGTATAGGATACCAAGCAGAAAGGAGACGATTATGGATCAATGCGATTAAACGAGCCTCCGTCTCAGGAGCACCACGTCTCTGCAGAACTATAGCCATGCACAGCAGCTTAATCCAGTTTGTGGCGGATTGCTACATTTACGTCCATAACGTGTACATAAACATTCCGTTTTCAAATATAAAGTACTCACACATGTTTTTACGGGTGTTAGACACTTATTGCGCCCGGAATTAGGATTGTAGCATGCCACGTTGTTTAATAAAAAAAAAGCATTTTCATCCGAGCTTTTCTTCCGCCATTGGCTTTCAAGTGTATGCGCCACTATCAGTGGGGCACTCTGAACATTGAGTGTGTTCCAGATATTCACGCTGACCGCACAGCTAATACAAACTAATAGGGGGATGTGCTCCCGGTGTGCATCTGTGTGCTTACCAAACTTACACCAACCCAGAAAAATAGCATGGAGAGCTCAGATAAAAATGCTTTTTATTAAACAACGCGGCACGCAGCTATCGGAATTTCTGGCGCAATAAGTGTCTAACACCCATAGAAATGTGTGAGTACTTTATATTTGAAACCGGAATGTTTATGTACACGTTATGGATGTAAATGTTGCGATCCGCCACAAACTGTATTAAGCTGCTGCATGTTTCAGACTAGCAGTGAACAGCTGAATACAGTACAGATCACAAGTGAAAGCTATTAATGGGCGATTAAAAACATATAATCTCGCACCACCTAGAGCAGTGCACCTGAAGCATGTGCAGTCACGCTTTGCCCTAGTTTGATGCGAACAGATTTCGTTTATCGTGCAGGTAAATGCAGAGGGCGACGTATTTTCAAAACACTTCGATCCCAATATGTGTGAACGCAATGCTGTTGATTCCCAAACAAAATTAGAAAATGGCATCAGCCCACCTACAAGCTGTGGCACATTTTCAGCTTGTAGATCTGTCAGTTTTTGCAGTATTTTATGTTGTGCCAAATATGAGATGTCACCGCAGGGGCGGATGTAACATTTTCCAATTGGGGTGCAGGAGAAAATGGTATGGGGGTGACTTCATTGCCCCTGACGCTTTGCACCACGGGCGTTGAAGTCGGACCCATACCATTTTCGGTTACAGGACTTATTTTAGACAAGAAAAGAATCAATAATAACATCAGTTGTTGAAGTTGCAACGGACACACAGCATGGATAAAGCTAAAGGCTTGACTCAGAGAGTTTTCTGTTTTCAATGATGAAATAGTATTGGTTTAGTGGTGCCACAGCTGTAGTTAGTAGCAGTAGTAGTGTTTCAAATCATTTTAAATATAAGCACTTTCATTTGAAATATCTTGGATTGTTTTGCATGGCATCATGTTTGGTGGGGCAGACTGGGCATTTAGGGGGGCATTGCCCCCCCCACGCCTATACTTAGATCCGCCCCATGTGTCACCTTATTTTTATTTTTTTTACCAAAGAAAAAGGTTAGAACGTGAAGGTTTTTGCCTGACAGTACCAAGCACAAGTCCAGTCCAGCCCACTGCAGAGCTGTCCATGGTGCTGTAGTAACAGTATCTCTGTCCCTAGGATTATGAGGTTATTAGTCGCCAGTAATACTGCAGGATTACGCAGGGCTAAGCGGCACTTACTGTAGATTTTTTTTGGTGTGGGTGGAAGAAGCAAGCGATTCAGAAATTGAAACCATTGTGGAGCGCATGCCGGAACGGTGGGAAAGCACAGCGGCAGTGCTACAACAAAAACAGCCACACACAGTGCTCTGATATGGGACAAGGCAAAAGGCATGCAGGGTTCCGCTTGGCTGCTGGGTAGCTACGGAAAAACTGGTGCCACTTTGCACACGCGCACGTGTGTATGTGTGTGTGTTGCTGTCAGGCAGACACCTGTGACTCCTATCTCCATATTTGGTGCTACTTGGTCATACTACAGGGTCACACAGACACATCAAACATTAGATCTACATGCTCAAACACAGAGTTGTATCACAGTGTAGCAATGCAATAATAAATGCAAGTTAAAGGTGCTGTATGTAAAAATCTCAGAATTTGAATGACCCTTTTTTTTTCTTAGAGCTTTCCAATATTAGATCACCTCCAGAAAATATCTAGTATGTATCACAATAACAGGGGCCATAGTGACCCTCCAACGATGCTCCTATAACCTTTGTCATTGGTGGATTGAAGATGCAGGTGGGCATTTGGTAGCCAATCACGAAGTCTCTATGCTATAGTGGAGTAAATCAGTTTATTTTATTGCTGAACACTAGAGGCAGCCATAGTGCAGGGAAAAGATGAGTTTTGAGTCAAGATTTGTAAATGACTATGAATTTGTAAGGAGCACTATGATTGTCTTAGGCACTACAAAATGTACAGGACGTGATCTAATAATGGGGTCTAAGAAAAAGAAGAAGAAACTAAAAAAGGCCATTAAAATTCAGAGAGGTCTTAGGCTACAGGCTTAGGCTTTTTAATCACAATAACATCAGTGTCCCTATATTAGGCAAATACCAAAGTTTGTTAAAAGTGTAAAAGCACACAAGGCAACATGCCTTGTAGATTAGTGCTGTCAAACCGAGGGACCAGCTAGTAATATGTTTTGACAAATTTGATCAATCTGCACAGTTGTGGTTGTCATATGACACTTAAGATATGGGGGCAGGGCATTTATGCAATTCACTTTTATTTTTTTCGTTTCAATTCTTATTCGCAGCAGCAATACTGTGGTTGTTGCTGTTGTGAATTACATTATTGATTTGTGTGAAGCGTTAGTTCATTGAGGCACGGAGGGCAGAAGGTTTATTTAATTCCCCTTATTTTCAATCAGTAATTCATTCTGTTCCTTTAAATCTGCAGTCTCTCCATGTCAACTCCCCTCACTCTCATTGGCGTCACCATGTCAACTCCCCTCACTGTCATTGGCTGTCAGCTAGTCAGTCACACCCACATTCAATCATGTGCCCTATATAAGCAGTCTATTCTTTCTCCCTCTCCTCTCTGTCTCTTCCTGCTAAGCTGACTCTGTCCTGTTGATCAGATATGTGTTCAAATTTCCTCCACCTCCCCGGCCTCCTCCCTGTGGCACCAGTTCCGAGTACATGAGTCTCTGATTAATCATGATTTAAGGGTTGTAACTATTGTGGTATCTAGTTCTGTTATGGTATCCATGTTTACTGTGGACTACTGTATGATATTTTCTGTATCCATGTAGTTCATGCATTTTGGATAAATGTTGTAATGTCTCATGTCAGTCTGCACTGGATACGATGCTCACGTGTTTATGTCTTGTATTTTACTGTACCTTGGCTCTGCTCAGGGGGGTTGTTGATATCTCAAGCTGTGTCTTGATGCACAGATAATCGGAGATATCAAATGTGATATCAGACCTATGACTAAGTTCATAGATCGTCTGATATCACATGAGCAAGAGCCATGCCGCCATACAAACATGCAAAAGCTTTGCAATAAATGGTCTATGGTCAATCTTATTCTGAGCCGAAGTGTGTCAATGAAATTGATTTGTGTGAATATGTTGATACTCTTTGTACTTCGTCATACGATGGCAAAAATATAATGTGAAAGTGATGAAATTGATATTGAAGGGCACGCAATAGCAATGATTAGACATTGATTTGGAAAGCAAAAACATGTACCGCAAAATATCACTTAGTTCACGATACATATCAACTAATTAATGGTTACATTTTGGCTATAGTTAGCACACTGAAAGATGAAAACTGAAGACCAAAATGCCTACTTTCTGGACATTTTATTTCACTTCATTTTTTGCACTTTTGTAATTCATGGACTATTTTTTGCATCTAAAGACCGTCCATTTTCAAATTTTAGTGTGCAAGCATGTTGTTCATGGACTTTAATGCTGGCCTCTCTCACCACCTGTTTTCAGGCTTATGGTAAGCCTTGACTTTACAGCGAAAACGTCCCTGTAGTGTACCTCTTTCATTCTGGTTAGGTTTAGGGCTTTAGACCAGGGGATCCCAACCTTTTTATTGTCACAGACCAGCTGATAGTTCATAAAAATGACCGTCAAGGAGGGGTCCGTGAACATTTAAATAAAGAGGTTACATAAGGTAACCTATTTATTTAATGACTTTGGAGATGTTGAAATTATTAGTTAAACATGCAGAGTGTCACATTACATTGCTTGGGTTATCTTCTTGAATGAACGTTTTGATTTGATTTGTCACCATGTAGCGCGATCATTATCAAATGGCTGTTGTTATTAGCCTGCTGCTTCTGCCCAGCACAGAGCACACATAAACAGTAGTATTGTACAGTGATGTCTGTTATGCTAGGAAAGACTGAAGTAACACAGACTCAAAGCTGTTTATAAATCAGATACTGAGACATCCACTGATAAATCCTTTGTATTTTCATGAGAACGGACAAGGAAACTTTTCACCACAGTAAAATCCTTGTGGAGGGAGGAAACAGCAGGCATTCAAGAAGCACATGAGCACTAAAGGTTTTCAGAGATATACCTGCCAGACGATTAGGGTAGAAACAAAGGCTGAATGAATACCATTCTGTGCATTCTAATGGGTGATTCACGCTGCAGCAACCACCCAATGGCCTTTGTCTTTTCTTTTTTTCTCAGTCATGTTTTCAAGTGGATTTTATATGTTGGGAAAATATGGGACCGATGGCACATGTCTGGTGTTTGGGAACCTCTGCTATGGACCCATTTGTAAACTTTAACTTGACTCACATCAATTAAGGCTAAACATAACAGTGGCCACCAGCTGTTCCTGCAGTGCAATGCATCATGGGTACTGCCCTGCAAACTGATCCAGAGAAATGTGAAACCATGCCGAGTCACAGGATATCAACAAACCACAGAGGCTGAGTGTACAGTATATGTATATATAATATATACTGTACATATATATACAGGTGGAAACCTCATCAAAAACTGTTCACTTGGTATTCGGCATTGAAATTCAAAAGCGCACAGCAAATCGACAAGCTTGAAACGCATTCTGAAGGCTACTTTTGATACAATTGTTCGAGCAGTACACTATATGCTCGTCTGGGAGTATATATATTCTCTATAAATATAGGTGTCTTGCAATGTGCTGTGAGCTTGTGGATCTGCCAGATATATGCCTGTAAATCTGCTATTTCAAAACATAAAAAGGTGATTGTGATGAATGAAAATGTCCCTTCCATGAGTTTGCTTTATTCAAAAGAAAATATATATTTTTAAAGTTAAGCGTATTGCTTGAAATGGCTGCCCTATTCCTAATAGGGACACAGGGGTTAATGTGGCAAAACGTTTGCGGACCAAAAAACGTGCTGTCGTCGTGCACTGAATGCACCAACGCTATAGGACCTAAAGAAGACGTGCTGTCGTGCATTGAATGCGTGGCGTCGCAGCATTCAATGCGGTGTTTACCTGTGAGTCAGTGCAGGGAGGTAGGTGATGAGGAGGTTATGATGAAGATGATGGAGGTGATGAAGACAGTGGTGGAATAGCAACAGGAGGAGGCTCAGAGGAGAGGAAGTAAGCAAGGAGAGGCAACGACATCAGGCTGCTTCACCTTGGAGACAGAGAGAGATAGACATATGGAGAGACAGAGAGAGATAGACATATGGAGAGACAGAGAGAGAGAGAGAGGCAGAGAGACAGAGAGAGAGACACAGAGACAGACAGAGAGTGTGTGAGAGTGAGACAGAGGCAGAAAGAGGTAGAGACAGACAGACAGAGAAGGAGACAGAAAGAGAGAGAGAGAGAGAGAGAGAGAGAGAGAGAGAGAGAGAGAGAGAGAGAGAGAGAGAGAGAGAGAGAGAAAGAAAGAAAGAAAGCGACAGAAAAAAGACGAGTAAGGCGCCATTCACACCTTTCAATCTGGTGAATCAGCCGTGATTTATCAAGTCAGCCATGATAAGATCAGCTCCATTCATTGCCAAATTGGGAGTCACGTGATTTGACATGAAAAATCTTGACTCGTCGAGATGGAGGAGGGTTAGAAAACAGCACAGTACAATTTTTTGAGTCCAACCGCATGATTTCCTTTTTGAAATGAAGGCAGCTGGTCTTACCATGGCTGATTTGATAAATCATGGCGGATTTATCAGATCTAATAGTGTGAACGGTGCCTTAGAAGAAAAAAAAGCAGGAGAGCGAGGAAATCGTAAAGCAAGGCAAGAAGTAAAAACCCAGACAAGTGACGTAAGGTGGGGGTGGGGGTGGGTGCAGAAGCAACAAGGTGCTGACAACAAGCAGTGGTGGACATTCATGAAGTATTACTTGAGTACTGCACAGGCCCCAAGTACATCATGTTTTAGTAAGCTGCACTTTACTTTACAGTACAAAACCTGTAAAAAATATATCACAACCCCATATACAAGCTCACAACGTTTTCAGAGCGAGTAGATCTCACTAGTTTATTTTGGAACATTCATGGAAAATCTTACAGTTTTGTGTGTGTCCATGTGTGTCTACATTAAGATTGATAACCCTAAAAAACTATTTCTAAAGATAGGTTCTTTTGAATACTTACAGTAATTACTTAAAGAGGAATTCCATCCATTTTCAACATTTTACTATGCCATTATTGTTATGAGGTACCGTATTTTCCGGACCCCTTTAATTTCTCAAAAAAAAACAACAACACTGCACCTTATAATCCGGAGCACCTTATATATGGATCGTTTGACTGCAGTCGTTTCTATCCTATGTTGACTGCAGTGGCTTCTAATCTATGCGCCTTATAATCCTTATAAGTAAAGTCCTTTTTGTCCATCACTGCTGGGTGAGGTAGGCCTATAAAAGAAGCTGCTGGAGGTTCACAGCCAGGGCACTAGGGGGCGACAGAGCTACAGGGAAGAGAGGAGGGGAAAAGCAGGGAAAGCAGAACTCACAAAGCTGCGAGTGGCCGTCAGGCGGCTGCGGCGCTGCTGCTGCGGCGCCACCATGGTGCCGCTCAGGCTGCGTCCCATTGGTCGCAGCTCGCCTTCCCCGGCGTCCGGCTCCGCCCCCGAACGCAGTTCCCGTGACACCAGTGCCTGCATAGGGGGAAGAGAGACACAAAGACACCTGATGGGAAACTGAGACTCATATACAGTACAGTAGATATACCACTGATATGACACGCACTGATATGAAATGTTTTTAATAATACCATATTGCATATGTCCCTATTTCTAATGGTTTGAGCCTCTGATATAACCAGTCCTTGTCATTTCTTTCTGGACAGTTTATCTGCAGTACCACAATGTCATGAGGTGGTCATTATAATCCAACACTGTCATTACAATAGACTACTGATGCTGGATGAAACCAGTCTTGTTTCCATTCCATGCCAGCTTGGAAAATCAACAATGGTGGACATTGTGAACAAAGTGGAAATGCAAATTTGAAACTGAAGACTGAAAAAAGGAAGAATTACAATTGTCAATCAAACAAAAAACAGACTGGGCCTTGTCCATGTCAAATGACAAAAACTTCAGCAACGGAGCTCGATCCCAGGCTGCACTGGGTTATTGGGCAGATACTACGTACAACGTAGGTGCATTGGAAATAATGATGCCAGCTGTTTTGATGTGCGCTGTTTGAAGCCTGTGTGTGTTGGGCTGGAGAGAGAGAGAGTGAAAGCGAGAGAGGAAAGAAACTCCTCTATCTTTCATTAATTATAATTGACAGGCACCAGGGCCAGATCTAGGCATGGGCATGGAGGGAGGGGCAATTATGTCCCCCTAAATGCCCTGACTGCCCCACCAAACATGATAGCATGCAAAAAAAAAGATATTTCAAATTAAAGAGCTTATGTTTAAAATGATTTGAAACACTATGCTGCTGACTACACTAAACCAACACCATTTCATCATTCAAAACAGAAAGATATCTAAGTCAGACCGATCTATGCATGCGTGCCTGTTGCAACTTCGACAACAACAACAGTTATCATCAATGCTTCCTTGCCTAATATACCTATAGGTCCTGTACAAGATATAAATGCCGTGGGTCACAGAACTAAAGAAAATACATAAAATAGAAGATAGATTTTGTGTTCTACATATATCCATGACAAAATACACAGTTATCTATTCAATGCGGGGGTTTGGGGTGAATTTAAACAAAAATGGTGCTCCCCCATATCATTTTCACCTGCCCCCCCACAATTGGGAAATAAAGGTTACATCCGGGCCTGGGGAGGCGTTCCCATTTCCATTCCATTCATACACGCGCTTTGGGAGCATGCCTGAGCATGTCTCTTGGACTATATTATTACAGAGAGATAGAGAAAGAGATATTGTCCAGCACAGGAGATATTACTTTCGCCTCAGACGTATTCATATCTTGTCTATAGAAGCTCTGGTTAATTGAGGGAGGATGCAGGATTTTATCTTGGCCCGCCGCCTGTTCCCTCCCCCTAGGGCAGGGGTTTTCAACAGGTGGTCCGGGGACCACCAGCGGTCCCTAAGAGGGTTCCAGGTGGTCTCCAGCTAAGTTGGTTAACCAGATGTAACTTGAGAGTAGATGTAACTTGAGAAATGTAACTTGAGTGTTTTGTTTCCACAAATCCAGCCTGGAATTGTGGACAAAAGCAAAAGAAATCTTTAGTTTTGGGGGTCTGTGGGGCTAAAATGTTCTCAAATGGTGGTCTGTGGCTCGAATGCTGAATAAATGGTGGTCCCTGGTATCAAAAAGGTTGAAAACCCCTGCCCTAGTGGTTCCAGTACCTTGTTGAGGTAGGTGGGGGTGCTGGTGGTGCAGTCTGCCCCGTACGCACTCCTCTCCATGTCTGCACTGGGGGTCTGGGAGCGAGGCTGGCCGGACACCCTGGATATGAGCCGCTCTGATGGGCTCCAGTCTGGAACCAGACACACACACACACACACACACACACACACACACACACACACACACACACACACACACACACACACAGACACAGACACAGACACAGACACAGACACACACACACACACACACACACACACACACACACACACACACACACACACACACACAGAGGAGAGGAGAAATCAGACCAGCGGACATGAACAATGCTTGCTTTTTCCACACTTTTACATCCACGGTTATACTGTTGGGATAATAAGCCCCACTAAACGGAACAGAGCTTCAATTAGTGAAATTAAGCTAACACTTATGTTTCAGCGTATACTGTTTCATGTGAACTTTGCCACTATGAAGGGTATAGCCCATACGCTGGACTCCCAGGGACACCTATTTGACTTATGAGTCACTCCAAGTCTGGGAATACTTTCATGGAAAAAAAATAAATAAAATAGAGGTGACCCAATCGTAGAAGTATCGCTATCGGCCCTTATTTGTCATCAGTGTTATTTTTTGAGAATATTTTGATTTAGTCTTTTAGTCTTAGTGGTTTAGTCTTTTAGTCTTAGTTTTAATATGAAACACGTCTTGTTTTATTTTTATTTTTATGGTAGTATCACATGACTGCGATAGTATGTGTAACAACTTATTTTTATGTCCCGCTCCCCAGAAAAGGTATGCACTATGCAGTGCATAGGGCAGACATGACATTCATTCAAGGCAAACTGATCTATGTTTGTACAATGTTAAATTTAAAATAGATCCACAGAACACATTACTCTAGTCTGAAGTCTGTTATTGTTTTCTACGGTACAAAATCATGTACTTGTTATATTCAAGAGATTAAAATAAGAATGTTCATTAGTCTTAATTTATGCTTTAGTCTTAGTCTTTTGAAAACCTAATCTAAACTAAAGATTAAAGACTAAAGAAGTCTTTAGTCTTAGTCGACAAAGATTAAAGACTAAAGAAGTCTTTAGTCTTAGTCGACAAAATCAACACAGTTCAAAAATATGGCAGGTAAATAAAATGTTTGGACATGTGGAGTGTGAGTGAGGAGTCTGGCAAACACAGAAGTTGTGGCATCAGGATCGGTTCAGTGCCAAAAAAAGGCGCATCAGGACATCCCTAGCAAACAACAACAACAACACAATGGATTCCAAATAAATAATCAAACATGCATACCGTACCGGTCCTGCCGGCCTGCAGACTGGCGTGGTAAAGGGAGTCCAGCTCTGACAGGTCGCCGTCCTCGGGTTGATGCTGCTCATGCTGTCCAGAGGCATGCGGGGGTCCGTAGGCGGCGGCGGGGGGAGGGAGGAGGTGCGACGGCCTGATGGGAACGCAGCGGTCCGGGGGCGTGTCGTACGGCGTCACCACGGCGTCGGGGCGGTCCAGGCTCCAGGACGACCAGTGGCGCTCCACCACCGTCTCAGGGGGAGGCGTGGCCCCGCTCGGCCAATGGCACGGGGCCGGGGTTGGGACCGGGACAGGGATCGGGACGGGACTGGGGCGGGACGAGGCGGAGGGAGGCTGCCACAGAGGCGGGACCAGGGGCCTCCTCTGCTGCTGCGGCGGCTGCTCTGACGGGGCGGGCGGGGGAGGGTGTGTGGGGGGCGGCGGGGGAGGAGGGGGAGGCCGCGGGAGGCGGGAGCGGAGCGTGTCGGGATAGAAGGTGTCCGGAGGGCGCGTGGGTTCGGGGGAACGCGCGGCGGCGGGGGGCACGGGCGACCGCGCCTCAGTGTTTGTCGCCCCGGAGGAGGAGGAGGAGGAAGAGGGGCCAGCGGTGGCGTCCCAGAGACGCAGCGGGAGGGAGGGCAGCGAGATGGCCATGTGCTTCCCCAAGGGTCTGACGCTGACCCCTCCGGCCGCCAGCAGGTCGCACAGCCTCACCCCGGCGGCGGCCGCGGCGGCGGGACCCCCCGATTCTTCCTCCTCGCTGCCAGCCCCTCCTCCGCCACCCCCGTCCCACCTCGCCCCGTCCTCCTTCTCCTCCTCCTTGGGGGTGAGGCTACGCGACGACGGGGGGCCGTGGGAGGCGCCGGCCGCGGCCACAGGCCACGTGGGAGAGGGCCTGTAAGGCGGAGGCGGGGGGTGCAGGGGCGGGGTCATGAGGGAGGCGGCGGCGGTGGGGGGCGAGGCCGCGGCGGCGGCGGCCGTGAGGTCCCGGCGAACCAGCGGCGCCGTGTCGTCCACGTCATCGTCGTCCTCATCTTCTGCCTCCTCCTGGTTGGGCGTCAGCAGTATTTGGACCGGGACAGGCTGTTCACTGGAGAGGACAGAGGAGGGGGGGGGGGGGGGGGGGGGGGGGGGGGGGTGTCGTAGGCGGGATGGAGGAGTCAGCCCAGAGAGACCAATCAGAATGCCGGCGGCAGCGGGAGCCGATCTTTAGGCTCTGACGTCACTTTGAGTTGCTGCATTATTAGAGGAAGGTCACAGTCACGCGCGCACACACACACACACACCTCATGCAGGATAAACAGAACCGACACACACACACACATACACACACACAGGTACACACACTGACTCACTCTTGCCCACATGCACGGATTGCACACACACGCCTTTGCGCGTGTGCGGAAAGCCCATTCACAAAAAAAAGAAAGAAAACAGGCATGCGGTTTGGCTTTGCCTTGCAGGTGCATCGGCCTGGTGTGTATGTGTATGTGTGTGTGTGCGTGCGTGCGTGTGCGTGCGTGCGTGTGTGTGTGCGTGTGTGTGTGCGTGCGTGTGTGCGTGTGTGTGCGTGTGTGTCTGGTGAGTGTTCCTTTCACTCTGAAGAGACTGCACGAGGGCTGATATGCATGAATGGCATTTGTCATGCTGTATTTTCATCGGTCATGGAGGACTATGTTCCAGACATTCATATAGGCCAGTAGCCTCCTGCCATTTGTCAAATATATGCATACTAATATTATGCATATTAGTTATGGCTTTTTTCCCTCCACATTCATATTTTTACAGTGCATTGTTTAACCCACAAATGAAACACAATGTCACATTCAGTTATTATTAGAGTATCCTATAAGACCAATATATGCCCATTTGGTGCGGTTTTACATTACAACTGAAGAATGGGTGTTGAACCCACAGCTATAGAGTAAGACTTATGACAACTCCATCCATGGGCCATGAGTCCAATGGCAGTTCTTCTACATAGACTATCTATTGGTGAATAGTGACAAAGTCCTGAACTGGAAGTTTACAGATTGCTTTAGAGTCTATATAGGCTTTAGCGAAGGACGACTTACATGAACCCACGAGACAGTGCTGTTTTGTGCCCCCTCAATGTCGTAACTTTGTCTTAGGCTGTGGATCTGGTTTAACTCTTGCAGAGTCAGAGCCCACCCGAAAAAAGAACAACCAAGCGTAACGTTTCTGTTCACTCTCCCGTCTCATTTTCAAATTCAGTGTGTGGTCTCCGTATTCAATTCAATTATTATATATTTTCCCATCTATTTAGGGGAAATCAGAAAATGGACGGGGCATGGTGGTGGTTGGAGTGCACCGTGAGCCCATAGCTGGTGTTTTTGGTGTGTTCCGCCGTGGTGCTACAGCTATACATCACGGCTGTTGGATGGATGTGGATCCGTGGAGAGCCATTTGGCCTCGCTCCGGCTGCTATATTACCTTATTGATTTACATACAGCGCCGGTATGTGCAGGATATGATGTATGTACAGCATTAATGGACGCTGTCTGGAGAGAGGCTCAGAGGAGAAGAGATGCGGTGCTGGGATTATGTTTGTCTGCCACTTGAATAGTGTGCGTGCACGTGTGTGTGTGTGTGTGTGTGTGTGTGTGTGTGTGTGTGTGTGTGTCTGTGCGTGTACCGAGCTTTGTTACACACAAAGCTCATCAAAGCAGTCATTAAGGAACCCTGCTTTGAACGTGTTATAACCACTAGCTGTGTAACAGTTGCCTAAATGTACAGTGCAGTATGTATGTGTGTGTGTGTGTGTGTGTGTGTGTGTGTGTGTGTGTGTGTGTGTGTGTGTGTGTGTGTGTGTGTGTGTGTGTGTGTGTGTGTGTGTGCACACGCCAGTCTCTGCAACTTTGTGTTCCGTTTAATTGAAATACGTCTCTGTACTTACTTTGCTGCGCAATGCACTCTCACACAGTGCAACTATTTGTGTAAATGTACTGCATACATTGGGATTGTGTGCGCTGGCATGTGCGTGTGTGTGTGTGTGTGTGTGTGTGTGTGTGTGTGTGTGTGTGTGTGTGTGTCGTGTGTGTGTGTGTGTGCACGTGCATGCCTTCACAGCGGGTGCACGCGCCAGAGTATCAACCCCCATCCACCACATTAACACACACACTCTCTCTCTCTCACACACACACACGCCCCATCTCCTTCCTCCGGCGAGCCTCGGTAATTACCCAGCAGGCTTTGCGGCAGGCAGCAGCGGGCCATAAATCAGAGGGTCTTGGCGTTGATCAATAGACGAGAGCAGAGAGAGAGAGCGGGGTAATAAAAAGCACAGAGTGCTGAGCTATACCTTCCTCTGCTCCTCATCCTCTTCCTCCTCTCCTTAATGGTATATATATATACCAACAGTGGGTTTTTTCAATGCTTTTCATTTCAAGGCTTGCATTATTTATTCAGCGTTTAGAGCCACGGACCACCGCCGCCGCTGTTTGAGGGAGATTCCCATGCAAAATGTATGAATTTCTTTTTCCACAATTCCGCTGCTGTATTGCGGTGGGACCATAGGAGAGATAACAGGCCACCGATTCTTCACTTCATGTCTAATTAAACCAAACAGATCCCGTAAGGGTAATGATCCATTTGGTTCCATTTACAGCTATAAGAGGTCTTCTTTGCCCCGAAGACCACCTGAAAAATGCACTTAACTTTTGCAGGTTAAACAAATTATTTAATTATCATTTCTAAGTATCGTCAAGTGCAATTGAGTTCCTTGAAAGGTGCTGTTTAAATAGAATACACCATTATTAACCATCTTCGCCCCAAATGCAAGGATTCCATATGTGCATATTAAGCCACATCTTTGAGTTTGAATCCCTTATTTTGAAGCGCCAGATCTCCGAATCCGGATCTATCATGACGTAATTGTGTTTCTGGTGTCTTGACCTCTAACCATCTGTGCAAAAATATCCATGTCACGAGTCCCGGATGTACTGCTGTCTCCTATTGGAAATGGCTGGTTTGCCAGGAGAAAAAAACTGACTTTGAGGGGTAGACTCTGAGATAACGCCATTCAAATGCATGGGACAGAATTGGCAAATTCTCTTCAAAATGGGCGCACCCATTTTGTCCCAAATGAAATGCAATAAAACGACAAATGATACGTTCGGATCAAAAGAATTAAAGTATGGAATAAATTAATCTTTGTGTTCCTCAAGTTCGCCGCAGGGGAAGGGCAAGTACCAGTGGCAAAAGTATTAACACCAGAGGCGGATCTAGGCATGGGCACGGGGGGTCAATGCCGCCCTAAATGCCCAGGCTACCCCACCAAACCATGATGGCATACAAAACAACCCAAGATATTTCAAATTAAAGAGCTTATATTTAAAAAGATTTAACACTACTCTGCTACTAACTAACTACAATCATTTCATCATTGAAAACAGAAAACAATTGGGAAATGTTACATCCGCCCCTGATTAACACAGATAATGAATGCAGTAATTTTATTGAGACTTCTGCTGGTCTCCTGTCCTGGTACAGTACAATGCCGTCGCCTCTCGCTAGTCTAACGGTGCCAAAAATGCTTCAAACCAAATGAGCCGGGGTTGAAGCAGTGATGATCACGCCTCCTCACCGCTCGTGGTCGTTTACAGTCGAGCAAGTTTGTCGTAACCATAAATCAACAAATATATAAGCCTATATAGCTTGCTGCTGCTTAGCTGCCTCCCTCATCTTTGTTTTGTGTTGTGTGTTTTTCTATGGACCCTGAGTCTGCAATAAAGACATCCATTCATTCATTGTGACTATACAGTCTGTCTGAAAGTCTTGGTTGATCCGGGAAGAGAAAAAAGGAGGTGAGTTTGAACCATTTTACAACTCGGAAGCACTTCAGTTAATACTGGAAGTTGTTTTGACTGTGCATCATCATTAGCACACACACATACACACGCACACGCGCGCACACACACACACACACACACACACACGCACATGCACACGCACACGCACACACAAACACACGCGCAGCCAGCAGCATAGCCAGAAGCTTTGGCAGCGAGCACTGTACATAGAGCAGCGCAGAAGAGAAGCACAGCACAACACAGCGCGCAGCCTATGTCTCTCTCTCTCTCTCTCTCTCTCTCTCTCTCTCTCTCAGTAGTGGCGTCTAGCAAAGCAAAATAATGTTCTGCTGCACTGCAACACACATTCACATATGCACACGGCAGGTTAAGGCCTATATACACAGTATAGAATGCAGTTTTAGGTGATAAGGTGACCACCAAAACTACAACCTGACGTCACGCCACGGCAGTCACTGCATAATCACCTAAAATCTGGAGTACGAATAGATGCACACACACACGCACACACACACACGCACACTCGCATACACACGTACACGGTGCGATGCTATACGGATACAAAAGGACAGGGGTCTCGGGATCTGGGACAACACACACATACAAAGGTACTGAAAGCGCTTTGGGGCAGGCAGGCGCACCACACTCACACACACACACACACACACACACACACACACACACACACACACACACACACACACACACACACACACACACACACACACACACACACACAGTGGGGGTCCTGGGGCTTTGGCTTTTTCTTTAGGACAGGCAGTGCTGTGGATTGACACTAGGGTGACCACATGCAAACTTGATTTGAGGGGACATAATGAGAAGTATCGCATGTTTGGGGCAAAATAATTCATTCAGGATTTCAATTCAAACACAGCAAAAATAGCAGATCTACAAGCTCAAAACATGAGTTCAACAAGACCTTGGTTCAAAAGAAGACAGAGACAGTGAGATCCAATAGCGACCCACGACCGTGTAGCAACCAGGTCGCGATTAGTCACAACCAGGTTCTTACTGGCCGTGACTAGATTCTGTCATGACTAGTTGCTTATGGTTTTGACTAGTAATTAGTTGCAATATACCCTTATTACCCTAACCCATATCCTTACCCTAAACCCTAATCCTTACCCACAAGGTTCCATTTGGTTTCATTTTTACACTCTCAAAGAGCTACATCTGTTTAACCAACTTTCCATCATTTAGCCTGGGGACCACCTGGAATCCTCTCAGGGACCACTGGTGGCCCTCGGGCCACCTGTTGAAAAAATCCTGCCCTAACGGACATACACAGAATCGACTCGACGTTGGGATGGGTATGGTGGGATGGGTGGGTTTCGAGGCAGTGGTTTCCGGACAGGCACCACCACACAGACGAGTGGGTGGGTGGATGGGTGGGAGTGGGAGTGGTGGCGGTCATGCGGTATACCTGTGAGGCTGCTGTGGGCGGGCGCTTGCCGTGGGCGTCTCCCGCTCCACCGCCGCCGCCACTTCCTGTTCCTGCCTGTTCCGTTTGATTGGGCCCCCAGCGGCGGTCCTCGTGCACGCAGCTGCTACAGCCAATCCGCTATGAGCGTTAAGAGACTCGTGCACGGGCCTGAGCACGGCTGAGAATATTACAACAAAACCAACAGAACGGGAGGGAGGAAGGGCCGGAGGGAGGGAGGGAGGGAGGGACGGGGGGGTTAAAACATAGGAAGAAATAACAAACAAACAGAAAATAAACAGAAAGAAAAACAGACAGACAGAGGAGGAAGAAGGGATGACAGGGAGGAAAGATGGAGGTAGGGAGGGAGGCGAGCGAGGCGACGATGTCCACAGAGAAGGAGGGATGAAAGAATGACAGAAAGAAAGATAGAGAGAGAGAAGAACAGAAGCAGAGCAGAAGGAGTGGTTATGAGGGGGTCGGCATGCAATTACGCTCCTCTATTGTCTCTGTGTGTGTGTGTGTGTGTGTGTGTGTGTGTGTGTGTGTGTGTGTGTGTGTGTGTGTGTGTGTGTGTGTGTGTGTGTGTGTGTGTGCGTGCGTGTGTGTGTATCAGTTAGTCGGTCAAACAGTTGCTCATGGTTAGAAGAATGAAGGACAGATTCCGGGCTGCGTTCACTAAGCTGCAGACACCAAAGGGTGTGTGGTTGTGATGTGTGTGTGATGTGGGTGTTCTAAGGCAAATGTTGAAAAAGCAGAAAGTTCTGCACAGTGCATACTGTCTGTACAGCCGAGTGAACGCATCCCGTCATGGTCGCTCTCAGTCACTTTTAAAGCAGTGGTTCGTTTCTTTGAACCTTTTCATTTCAAGGACCCTCAGTTTGGTATACTACAAAAGGTCACAGACATCCCCATAACTCTGGGAGTATATTCAAGGAGCCAATTATTTAATTGGGTACCCTTCAAGGACCCCTCAAGGGGGGTCCTCGCCTTGGACCCGACTTTGAACCACTGGATTAAAGAAACAAAAGGGAATCTTGTGACACAACAACAAAAGAGCGACCGTCACCTGCTTGGGAAAACATGAAAGAATCACAAGGGTTTAGGCAGGGATTAGAATGGCATGGTGTTCACATTATTAGCTTTAGCATTTTAGTTTTCAATCATCATTAGGAGTAACACCGTTATCCAGTTGCTAAGATGCGTGGCGGCTCTGCTGTTGTTAGCTTTAATAATGTGTCATCTGCGTAGAAGATATTTAGGGTGCAGACTGGTTGACGGGAGAACATTTAGTAAGGGAAAGTTATAAAAATCTGGGAACTAAATTGTGTCAATGTGTTTCTAATGGTGTCTAATAACATGTATTAAATTGAAAAATAGTCAGCACATTTGGCCATTGTTTTTGTTTGTTTTTAGCAAAACTAATGCTTGGAATGCTCCACCTAGTTAGACATTCAACATAATGATTTGTAATTCAACATGGTTAACGTTTCCACTGGCAAAAGAGAGTTGCATTGAAGCTGAATTTGAACTTGAACCTCAACATAACGCAGTCTGGTATCCAGGCATGGATGCCAGCATGATTGCATTCTCCATGTTGCCTTCTATAGGTTGTGACTAGTACCTTGACTGTGTCCTGTTTCCCACAGTAGTTGGATTTCAGTCTTTTACTACATGTTATTAGACACCATTAGAAACACATTGGTGAAGAAACTTCTTGGCAACAATTTAGTTCACAGATTGGTTAAATATCAGTTAAAATGCCATAACTATCTGGGGGCAGGCCTCAATAGATGTTGGTCCGTTTGGCCCGGCCTCAGACCTCTCCCACTTCCCACGGTGTGCCTGTGTCTCCATTCCCACTATCAGCAATGTATATGTGTTCTGAATGGCCATAGTTAACAGGTTCGGCAGCACATCACATAATCTGTTCTTGAGAAATTTAAGAATATGACTGTCTGTACGCGTACAGCTGTAATACGGATTTGTCTTCTTTTACCAGGCTGACATGAGAATCACTGGGCCGTGTTACATTGGGCCAGAACACCCAACACTATTATTGTCTAATCATCACGCTAGCCTTTACAACTTGGTCAAGGTTGAGTGGTGCTCGTGTCTGACTGCGTGCGTGTGCCTGCCTGTGTGTGCGACACTTGATGATGAAACACTAAAACTCACAGATGTACTGGCAACCCTAAGAATAATGAAATCCATCCTCTAGTGACTACAGTTTAGGGCATTTTGCACATCTAATACAGAGAGAGACGATGTGCCTCAGTGAACTAGCTATGGTAAACTAATAACCTGCCATCTGTCTTCATAACATAACATTCAACCATTTTCATCCCAGGGCCCACCATTTATTCAGAATTTGAGCCGTGGACGACCATTTTAGGACATTAGCTCCCACAGACCCCAAAACTAAAGATTTATTTTACTTCATGTCCACGGCCATTAATCTTCTAGTTGGGTAGACTTGTACTAATTCGCATGATGAGTATTTTAACTCTTGAGAGCGTAAAAATGAAACCAAATGGACCCGCCAGGGTCCATTTGGTTTCATTTTTACCTTCTCAAGAGTTACATCTGGTTAAACAACTTAGCTGGGGACCACCTGGAACCCTCTCAAGGACCACTAGTGGTCCCCGGACACCGGTTGAAAACCCCTGATCTAGATTAAACACTGTCTGAGATTGTTGGTTCATGGAAAACAAAGCGGCAGTATAGCTGCCGTGTGTCTGCACGGTCGTCCTATCTAGGTCAAGTGCTGTACTGGTCGGTGCCAGACAGGTGGGAGAGCTTCACCTGCCATCACATCGACACAGGGCCATGTGTGAACAGCAAAGACACACGCTCACACACACGCACACGCACGCATGTACAAACACACACACACTAGACATTGGCTGCAACACGAAAGCTTTGAACTGAACTCAGTTCCCTCTGGAGAGGAGCTAAGAGTTCAGCCACAAGCAATTTACACCTACCATGAACACTTGAATTCATATTTTTTTTAGTGCGTTCCTGAGCCAATATATTCATAAACAGCTATAATTGCATGTCTGTCTCAGCTCACGGCTTCACATTGCAGTGTTCTGTGTGGGTTTTCTGGGTAAGTCTCCCATATTGGCTTATAGTTAGGGCATTTTATTAGCCTGGGCTCCAGCCTGATTCGCTGCGTTCCACTCATCTGAAATGTCACTTCGCAAATCTGTTTCAAAGTCATGGTCAGTCAGTCACAACCTAGAAAGCAAAACATGCAAAATCACATGCATCCTGCTTTATGGTAGCATGTGATGTCTAACTAGGTGGTTTTCATGATGCTGAATCCATTCCAAGCTCTATTTTTGCAAAAACACACACTCCATAGCCACTTGCCCAAGTGTGCTGATTGAGCACATTTATAATGAAGGCTATGCCTGTTCTTAGCCCAGTGATAGCTTTCTTAGCAACAATAATGCTTGGATTGGATTCAGCATCATGACATGATGACATTTTGCATGTTTTGCCTTCTATAGGTTGTTTTTTGGTTTCACATGGGAATTGAATTTCAATCTTTTAGTATTAGACACGGTATTAAACACATTACTGAAGAAATTTCTTGGTAATGATTTAGCTTCCTGATTTTTATAACTTTCCCTTACTAGTAGAGGTAGCCTGGAGACAGCCAATGATGAAGAAGTCAAATGCTTTTTTTGTTGATCTACTCATGTTTGCACGCGCACATGTGCGCACGCACGCACGCACGCACGCACGCACGCAGGCACGCACACACGCGCACACACACACACACACACACACACACACACACACACACACACACACACACACACATCTCTGCCTATACTTTCCGTCGAGCACATACACACAAACAAAAGACTACAATGTGACACATATGCACACAAAATCCCTATACAACCTATGCATGTGTATCTGCCCCACAGATACACCTGCATGACAGGATCCACACTGAAATCGATCACAGACAGACAGACATTAGAAACACATTGGTGAAGAATCTAGTTCACAGATTGGTTAAATATC
The DNA here is from genome assembly GCA_039105355.1 of Benthosema pterotum. NCBI lineage: Eukaryota > Metazoa > Chordata > Actinopteri > Myctophiformes > Myctophidae > Benthosema > Benthosema pterotum. The sequence goes on along the minus strand of CM076981.1, from coordinate 24,087,551 downwards.
TGTTAAAATGCCATAACTATCTGGGGGCAGGCCTCAATAAACGTTGGTCCGTTTGGACAGACAGACAGACAGACAGACAGACAAACAGGTGACAGCGGGGCATCTGCCTGACAGCTACCTTCAACATCCTCTTCTCCTGTTTCATCTCCATCGATCTGTCTCCCTCCCTCGCTACCTCCTTGTTTGTTTGTTTGTTTGTTTGTTTTCTCTCTTTCTCCGTGCTCCTCCATCCCTTCCATGCCAAGGACCACCTTGGCAATAGCAATAACAGTTTCTCACCGACCGACTGACCGCAAATCCTGATTTAGTTTCATCCATAGTTTAGTGATCTTGAAATGTTTTATATTTTAGTTTTAGATGACTAAAGTATTACAGGATTTCAGTCAACTGAATCTACATTTATTTTCACGGTAGTTGACTAGGACTCGATAGTGTCGGAATGCCTGATTTTTTAAAATGGTCTACATTCTATAAGCAGAGGGTGTTAAAATCACTCTTTCAGTTGTGCTGGATCTCTTCTCCAGTAGTCCTTCCCCAACAATTTGTGTTTTTGTGTTGACGTAATGTAGTCACAGTCTTAGTCGTCATAGATTTGTTTTCATTTCGCATTTCGTCTTCAATGGTGGAAAAAAATAGTCAACTTGCATTTTTTCGGCATACCGTAGTATTCACTGACAAAATGAAGATTGACTGTATGTACATCATATCCTGATGCTGCTGCTGGTCTAGATACTGCTGGTTTTGTGGTTTAGCAGGTACAGTACATACCCTGGTGCTGCAGCTGGTCCAGGTCCAGGTACTTGCTGGGTTTGGGGTTGAAGCCCATGGCCACCTCCTTCTCCGCCTCCCTCCTTCTCTGCTGCTCCTGCTGCCGGGCTCTCCTCGCCACCTCCTCCTGCAACTCGTCCAGCTCGCTGCGCCCCCCTGAGCCTGCACACACACGCACGCAACACACCACACACGCACGCGCACACAAAGTGCAGGTACATACATACACAGATCCGCACACAGAAAGGGAGGGGGAAGTTGTTAGGTGGACCCTGAAATCTCTCAATGTCATGCGAGCTATACTATGTTCCCAAAGTGTGGTTAATTCGGGGTCCTGCTGGGCTCTAACTATGTACACGGGCCATAGTTTGTGTGCAAGAGCAATAGTTTTACATGATCTCTAGCCTATAGCACAGTACAGCCTAGAACAGCCAGACCAATAGTGTCTTTTCTGTTTCGACAGAAATGTGGATCTACCAGCTAACAATGCGATCGACCTGCTAAATGTTCCCCACAATTCCAAGGGGCAAACTTGTTTCTATGCAGGGATGCCAAATAGAACTCGCACACAAATGCACGTTTGTATGCGTACAGCACGTACACACACCCACACACACACCTAGGTTGCTGGGAGACACCAGCTCCTGTAAGATGGCACCGCTGCTCTTCGACTTGGGCACCGAACGCCACGAGGGACCTGACATCAGCACGCGCTGTTTCTGCTGCTGCTGCCCCGCCACCTCCCTGCACAGACAGACGGACAGACAGACAGGCAGACAGACAGACAGACACAGAGAAAGACACAAACAGAGAGACAGAGAAGGGGGCATCAGGAGATAGGAGAAAGTGTAACATGAACTTGTAACATTATTAAATTACTGGTAGAACGCTGAGTGAGCTCTTGTATCTGATGTCATGTGGAACACGATAACAATGAAATCATGAGCACTAGCTATCTGTGTATATATCAATGTATATTATTATAATAAAAAAACATAATGTTATTTACATTAAATCCTCGGGTAGTTAAAACAGGCTTGTGTTTTTCGAAACAGAGCTCTGAAGGAAGACATTATGGTCTCCACTGGCATGTTTTGGGTAAACTGAAAAGCCTCTCTGGCTCCTATTGGATTTCGGTCTAGGCTCTGGAACAGCTTTTCCTCCTGTATCCCAGGCCTTTTATGATATGTAAGGACTTATAAAATCACTACTATATAAATGAGAGCAAGACCCTGCCTTGTCTTAAATGGAGGTATCAGACATTTCAACATTTCCACTCGAAAAGTCACCAAAACCAAAGCAGGGCACCAGACTGGCATTTAAAGAGGGGATGCTGTGATTTTTGTATTTTTCCAATTTTGTACATATTTAAGAGGTGACAGTAAGTAAATAGACCCCTTGGTGCGTTCTTTATGTGCAATGATGTCTTCCCTTTGTATTTAGGGTTTCTTCCTGGGGGCTGAACCTTTCCAGCCAAACGTGCCAATGAAAAAAACTTAAATATAGTGACATCACATGCTCAGGCCCACCCCTAACTCCTCCCCATTTATCATGCAACTAAAACTGTGGGTGTGGCTTCAGTTCAGGTGGATCTCCACCCATCACCACCCACCAGGCAAACCTGGTGGGTGGTGAACTGGTGGAGTGGAACTGGTGGAGTGGAATCATAAAAATGTCAGTTTAACAAACACTGTACACTTTTTGGGGGAAAAAAACATACTTTTCATATAACATTAATACCTGATGATCATGTTTTAGGGTAGGAAAAAAAATCATGGCACTCCATCTTTAATGTTTGATGTAAGTACAATTGTTGAAGATGAATGAGAATCGAGTAAAGTTCTACATATGTTTTGGACACTATGTAACATGTGGACCGCAAACAGGTGTTTGTCCTGTTAAAAGAGCATATGGGGCCTGGAATTAGCATCTATGACTCATCTCATCCTGCATCATAAGCAGTCTGGTGGGACAATTCAACTCATTTCAACTCAGTGGGTTGAATGGACGGGCATCGCTGTGTCATCAGCATAAAACAAAAGGGAATGGGATATCATGTTTACAAATAATGACCAAACGGAAGCATATAGAAATGGAACCCTGAGGTATTCCATATGTAACAGGAGTGATAATCAAAGGAAAAAAAAACAACGCACATCCTCCTGCCTTTTGGTGCAGAGACAAACTGAAAAGTGGCAGGAACAGTCGCTGCTGTGAACAAAGTGAGTTGCGATGCGCCTCAAACCACAGAGAATAGAAAGATCATAAGACATAAAAAAAAATAACTTGAAAATGTCAGCAACGCCAACCCACACTTTCGACAATCAATTAGCAAAACATGATCTACGACGGTATCAAAGCCAGCACCGAGGTTCAATAATTCTAATATTGAGCTGTCACCTTTGTCTGCATTAAAAAGTTGTTTGTTTGTTGGCACTGCACGGAAGTCAGATTGTCCTTTCAGAAAAGGTTTTGTTACTGGCAGTAACAAAGCTCATGCTTATACCAAAGCAGCAAGTTACTGCTTTGGTATAAGCATGATCTCTTCCAAAACATACAGGCTAACAGTCTATTAAAGATATCTGATAATTAGGTCACTAATACAACAACCAGTGGAGCAGTGTCTAGCTCAGGGTCACATCTTGTATTGTCAGGGACACTATTGACACATGTTGTAACACCAGTGTTGTAGTGGTATTTTTAGAAGTGGGGGGATGCCTCTTAAAATGGGAATTCCACCCATTTTCTTTTTTTTTTTTTCATTTGGTTCCATTTGTACGCTCTCAGAAAAAAGGAAACTCATTAACATGAGATGAAACACATCTTGATGATGTCAACAAGATGTATTTCACCACGCTAATGATTTTTTTCACCTCCATTTCTAGGAAACACAGAACAACATATCTAAGGTGTATTAATGTAAAATATTGAAAATAAGTGGATGCACACTTGCATGCACACTGGTATTTGTAGTAAGTATAGCATATTGAGAACGATTCTTTACAATGCCTAATTGTATCCATACAAGTAAATGACAAGACAAAAAACATGGGCCTACTTTTGTCCCAAAAATATCTTAGATGTGAGAAGTGGGGGGACGTCGCCCCCCCGCGTCCCCCTCCACTACACCCCTGTGTAACACTGGGCGAAGCAGAGGTCAGACCAGGCAGCGACCTTCCCATTCCCAGACATCCTCTACCCACTCAACCGCAAAAACGCCGCCCAAGAGATGACACAGCAAAAGACGACAACAGTGTACGTATCATGATTCACCCATCCGCTCTTTTGTGAAGGGGCAGTGGGCCAGACACTATACACAGTGTATAGTGTTTATTATTATTATTATTATCATTATTATTATTATTACAGCTATGTAAAAAAAATGTTGCTTAAAGAAAACACCTCATGACACTACGGCTCTCTTACTGAGTACAGTGTGTACAGACTCAATTTGGAGTGAGCATGTGTACGAATGTCCTAGTAGTACACGTGTGATGTTGTGGATGTTTGTGTGCGTGTGTGTGTGCGTGTGTGTGTGTGTGTGTGTGTGTGTGTGTGTGTGTGTGTGTGTGTGTGTGTGTGTGTGTCTTCGTGCGTGTACGTGTGTGTGTGTTGTGTATGCGTGCCCTTGGGGTGGCCCAGTTTCTTTTATAACTCCTTTATGACTTTGCTCACGTGCTTGTTTGAGCGTTTGTCTATGTTCGTCTTGACCATAGCATGTGCAGTGTGTGTTTGTGCATGTGTGTGGCCGCGCATGCGTGTGTGTGCATTCTTTTTTTGGTATACAGTATTACGAGCAGCAGGCATAGGCCAAATATGCACAATGCATTATGCATGTGGCATCTGCATATTATTTGCCTTTCATGCATGCCCACATATGGCTGTTGATTTGCATATGCATACATGCAGGGCCGGACTGGCCATAGGGAGCTCTCCCAGTGGGCCGCGATCATGGGGTGCTAGGGGGCGTTACATTATTATTATTTAGTACGGTACCTGTCTGGACTGCTGCTGTTCCTCTCGCTGCTCTCGTATCCGCTCTCCATGCGCTGTATGAGGCGGGGCTGGTGCTCCACCCCTCCTCTGAGGGGAGGGGGCAGGGGGGGCGGAACCATGGCCCTGCCCCCCGCTGGCCCCGCCCCGGCCAGGGGCAGCCCCTGCTGCTGCTCCCCCCCTCTGTCCCCCCCTCCGGCCTCTATTCCTCTCCTCAGAACCCCCGCCGCCTCCGCTAGGCCCTGCTCATTGGGTAAAGCAAAGAGAAAAGCAAAAACAGTTTTCTGAAAAACCTACGTTCGGCTCTCAGACTCTTTTGTCGATGACACGATCGGTTCCCTCGTCTCTATGCCGCCTCTAAGCCAATCGGAGACTTGCCCATAGCCGGGGTGGGAGTTCTGCTTGGGTTTTGGTGAAAGGTGAAATAGTTCCGGTCATTTTTGGGGGGGTCACTGGGGCCACGAAGTAAAACTAAATGAATCCAAAAAACTAACTTCCTTTGGTGTATGAATTTACTTTCACTGCGTGGCCACAGTGACCCCCACAAAATGACCAGAACTACTTAATATTGACCAAAATCAGAGCAGAACTCCCATTCAACTTAAGTTCCAAAAATCTGAACTATCACTTTAAAGGGAGAGGTGCTCCCATGTTTGTTTTCTATCCCCACAAATTAATTATTATTACTAACAGGATTTCATATCATAAAGGTGCTTGAATTGAAATTGCTCTCAGGAACAGCTCATCTGCTTTTGAACTCATCATGATGTCATCAGTGTCACCCTACTTTGTGCAGGCTGACAAAAATGGTGATGAAAGGTTCAAAATCCAGCTCTTCTTCTGTATCAGTAATATATCATGACTCAAATATGAAATAATCTGCATATCAGCGCCCCCACCGCCTCAGGACATTGTGGCACTGCAGCTAAACTGCTTTCAAAGTCCAGAAAGAAATGGCAAGGACTGGCTATATCAGAGTGGTGATTGAGGCTCAAACCATTAGAAATAAGCTTGAGGGACACATACAGTATATAAGTATTAAAAACAATTTACACTTTAAAACATACACTGCTCATTTTTTTCTCCTGTACAGAGTAGTATTGATGGTTTCACTCTGATGCCAAGGAAGTATCGCAAATCAATACCTGCTGCTGTGGAGGGGGCAAGGAGCCCAACGCCTGCCCGGGGCTCCGGTGGTGCTGGGGCTCCGGCGGTGGGAGGCAGGGGCCCGGGGCGGTGCTGTAAGCTTGAGGGTGGCAGGGGCCTGGGGTCGTACTGTAGCCTTGAGGGTGGCAGGGCCCCCCTGGAGCCGTGCTGTAGCCTTGAGGGTAGCAGGGGCCCCCCGGGGCCGTGCCATAGCTGGGGGGCGGGTCTCTCTGCCGGGGCGTGAAGATGCTGTCGATGTTCAGAGCCTCTCTCCGGGGCCTCCAGGCGGGCCTGTAGCGCCCCCCGGAGGAGCTGCGTGGTGGTGAGGGAGGAGAAACAACATGCTAGTAAGAAAACCACCTAGAAGTTGCCCTAGCCTTGACAACCTTACAGGCATGAATGAACGGATGAATGAATGAATGAATGAAAGCATAGGATGAATGAATGACTGAATGAATGAATGAATGAATGAATGAATGATAGCACAGGATTAAGTTCCTAGTCTGTGCCAAATCTAAGTTGCACACTCCCTAGATCTAAACAAAGGCTCAACTTCATGTCATTTATATAGGATTTTATGTAGACATACCATTCTATAGAATATACGCAGTTTCATTATAGATATTCCACTGTTAGGTTGTTAGCTGACTTGTTAGCTGACTTTTTATGTGTTTGACATAGCACCATGTGTTGTTGTCACGTTACATTCTGTAGGGCAGTAGTTTTCAAACTTCGTTCCCTGCCAAGGGCCCTAAAATTCAGATATACAGTATATACACACTATTTGGCCACAAACCCCCATCTGAAAAGGTTTAGTGCATGGTAGGGACCGCCATCAGAAAATATTGAATGGATTTTATGAACATAGTTTGAAAATGGGATAGGTCGTCCTTTATAAGACAAAGTATAACACAAGGCTCAAACGGTCAGTAAAGAACAGTAAGTAGCCTTTGCTGAGTGCCAAGGTGGGTCCCGTTTTTATAGACTTTGTTACAATCTCAAGATGAACACTCTGACCATAAGGTTACTGAGCTACAGTCAAATGGTACAATACAATAGACGGTGAAAATGTTCAATTCACACATAATGATAATAATAATAATAATGATACTGCTGTTGACCATAATAAATGTGCTGGATGTGTGACACAAGGTTATAATAGTTTGGGATTTTTAATTATAGTGTAGTTGTAATTGTAGTGTATTTTTATTTTTTGTTTGTTTATTTATTTATTTCAGTTTGAGTTTGTTTTTAGAGTGGTTTTGCTAGAATTTATTATTTAAAACAAATTGTGATGCTTAATATTTATTCATTTTCAGTTTTAGTTTTCTTCTGCTACTTTTCAATGATGTATCTGACAAATATACCAGGTGCAGGACTGAAAAGGTCCTGAGTAACTATTGTTCAATAAAAACTCAAGAAAAGAAGAATACAAATAAATTGATGACAATTACAGCTAGTTTTAGCACACAATGCACTTTCAGTTAACGCTTTTTACTAGTTTTACTGACTATCATAACCTTGGCTGCGCCGCTGTTGCAAATCCAGTGACATGAGCAAACGGTCCAACATCAAAGCGTCGCTCTGCTCTCTCTCGCCACGCATCAGATGGCCAGGGATGGAAACGGAGAGTGTGTGCATGATGTGTGATGATGAAGGACACATCATACGCGGACGGGATGGGCCGTCTGGGGGCTTAATGTTGAGAGCTAACACTAAGTGGCTAATGATGGCACACGCCTCCGTTAACACTGCAGACTTATGAATTATTAGTGTTGAGGGCAGGTGGGTCTATTATTCTAGGCCAGAGGCTCTCAAGTGATTTCACACCGGGCCCAGATTTTACTGTCAACACCACAGCGCTGTAAATTAAATAACACAACATTCCTCTATTACAGCAAAGTCCATACAGTAAAGAAACAGAGTCTGTATAGTTGTTGCATAGCCAACATGATCGGAGATCACCCTGCCTACCAACGCATGTGGGAGATCTAAATTCACTGTAGGATTTAGAAAAACTTGACTTGAATCCTGTAACATTGTCTTCTTCAAAGAAATCGATCAGACGACATGCTCTTGATTCAGATGGTTGCTGCTCCACTCCTCACTAACAACAAGAAAGTGGAGCGTATCACTCACAGTTCTTAAACCCTTACACTGTCTGGCTCCCTGCGTGTCAAAGAATCGATACTAAAAAATACTACTGTTCCACTAAACCAGTTCTGCTGGTCGAGCTTTGAACGGTTTGGTGCCAAAATCTTGTCAGATCTTGTGCCATGCCATGAACCGTCCAGACCTCTCGGGTCATCTGGGGAAAGGTCTGCTTTTTCGGTCCTCAGAATCTAAACCAAACGTGGAGAAGCAGCACTTAGCTTCTATGCCCCAAATACAGTATCTGGACTCCCGAGAAAACTGCAGGTCTGCTGCCATCCTTGCTGTGTAAAGCCAGCAAAGCATCTGTATTATTTCTGATTTTTTTGCGTTGCTAAATTTTAAAGGTTTTGAAGAACAATGAAACTGCATACATTGTTGGAGGGGCGCTATAGTTCCTCAAACAAGGAGCCAGCTTAGGTGGTGGTTTGAGCATCTGGTTAGCCTCTTGAGCGTCTCCCTAGGGAGGTCCTCGACGCACATCCCACTGGGAGGTAGCCTGGTCTAGCCCTCAATGATTTTGGCCTTGGGGGGCGGGGGTGTCGTGGGATCCACACGGCGGAAGTGCTGCGCTCTGATTTGATCTCACTAACGTGTCGTCATCTCCGGCCCCTCCCACGCCCGTCCACTGCTGTTCTACGTCACATCATTTAGAGCAACGCCCACCCCGGAAGGTTGACACTCCCCTCAAGGCCACTTTCCAACGTGCGTTAGTCCAGGCTTTCCGTTTTCGCGCAAGGCGGACGAAAATGAAAGCCTGGGTGTCGAGGCTAACTGGGAGGAGACCCCCTGGGATTGCATCGTCTCTGGCCTGGGATCGTCTTGGGATCGTCCCCCCCAGAGGTAGTCGCTCATCGGGACAAAGAAGTCTTTGGAGCTCTATAGTGGAGCTGTTGCTCCCACGACCCGACAACGGATAAGTGGTTGACGACAGATAGATATAGTCCCTCCAACACCTGGCTTTGTGTGCCAGGCAGTGATAATAGCTTTGTTAACCCCTCACACAGTCCAACCTCATGGAACTAAACTGTAGGACTCCCGAGATGTACTCGGCGGTCCCTCCCTCTCTCTCTCCCGCACCCACCTGGACTTGCTCTCGCTGCTGGTGCTCTCGTCCTCCCAGTGGGGTGTGGCGGCCCCTCCCTCGCAGCCCCCCACCCCAGAGGAGGAGGAGGAGGACAGGGGCCGAGAGGAGGACGAGGAGGAGGTGAGGGGCCGGCGCGAGGACAGCAGGAACACCGCCGTCTCCTTGTACTCCCCCTGCAGGGGAGGGGAGGGGGGCCGGGGGAGGGAAGGACCCTCCACCGCTGGGTCTGGGAGAGAGAGAAACAAACATAAATAAAGTAAGTCTAATAAACTTTTAATGCTTTCTACAGGGGGCAATTATGCAGGCAGCAGCACTACACAGCAGTGCAGATAAATATAAGAACAAACGACTAACGAGCAACTCCACCTAACGAGTCCTGTGGTAATGAAGCACTATATACTGTGTATATATATATATATATATATATATATATATATATATATATATATATATATATATATATATATATATATATATATATATATATATATATATATATATATATATATATATACACACATACAGGTATATCCATAACTTCAGCCCAGTTGAGAGGACTGACCACCTTGCTCTGCTAAATGCTCCCACGACCAACAGCCATACAGCCAGCCTCAGATAAGGGTTCACTCCACAGCAATGGATGCTGCAGAGTGGACCCTGCGGAGTGGACCCAGCAGAGTGGACGCCGCTCCAGCTTTCCACATGGTTTGGCGTTCATGTACAGTCTGATGCTTTAGTACCAAAGAGCCTGAGTTAGTCCTGGTTGATACCAGTGGTGTGAAGTGTAACTTCGGTACAGTATTTTCTTTTTTTTTAATGAAGTACAATTCTGAGATATTATACTGTAGTATTTCCAATTTTCAGTGGGTATACTTTTACTCCACTACTGAAAACCTCAGTTACTAGTTACTTTGTAGACATTGTAGACGTAATAAATACAAATAGTCGATCTTACCAGCTCACAGTGATTTGTAATGCATCGTGAACATCCACTATTTGCGAATGATTTGTATGTACAGTATGTGAAAGCTTGTAAAGTGGAGCATTCTGCATAGTGAGTAGTATTGACTTTAGATCCATATGGTGCAGCCATACCCAGAACCTCTGATCAGAGTGCACCACTGCGCCCCTTTGCCACGAAACAGTCCACACGATCACAATAGACCTTTCACTAGGCCCCTCCCCAAACTGCTATGGTCCAATCACAGCGGAGCATAACATGTGATAGACAAACCTCTCCACCAATGGATTTCCTAGATGACAAAACATTGTTTTAAAATTAAATGTTGCACACATAATTTTTCACTACAGGCATTGTTGGGAGATCTAGAAGATTTTGAAGGTTGTGGTTCCAAAACTGAGCCAGTATTTAATGAGCAATATCCATTATATTACATTGGAATAAATGAGAATGAGAGAATGGGGATAATGGTTGTAACTATTTGTATTGTTCAAGGGGGTTGGGGTCTGTTCTAGATGTATAGTGCTCTCAAATAGTTGTCTTCTAATCCTAAGCCAAGAGCCTGAAAAAACAAGATCAAATACAATTCACACTTCTATTTACATTTTATAAGCAAAAACGCTCTCAAACAATTCCTGTTCCCAATCTTTTTGTGAGTCATCCGGCTGAACGGAAATAGTCGATTTACAACAAGCGTACAAACCGGGTTGACTATTTCTGGCACATGCGGCGGCAGGCTTTTTCGACAGAGCATCAATAATACAGTGCATTAGTCTGAACTGAAGGTTTAACTTCCGAGCTTTTAAATCTAGTTTGAGCCCTCAGTCGGTGACTCAACTATAAATCAGACACAGTAGCCTATTCTCCTGGAATGTTGTCCTTGTCGTTAAAATTAATATCATTGTTGTACAGGTTGGAATGAAACCCCATATGTCCAAAAAATAATAATAAACCATTATTTTACGAAAATTTTAAAACATCAGTGATCTGCTATTTTCAGTTGTGTTGCGTGATGACAACTCCTACGTGATCGAGTGCGGCATTAAACTTGCTGTGGAGGGAATCAAACAGTTAAATTTGTACATGTGAGGTTTCCACGCCATCAGAGACGATGCAGTGTCATTCATACAATTCTTTTTGCTGCTGCAGTTTCCCTTTGGTCTCCTGTTTCTGCGCTGTGTCTGCAAAGCACTCAGAGAGATGCCAGACTCTGTACTGTCAGCTTCACTGACAGTGGAGAAAAAATAAATAGCAAAGTATTTACTTATAGTAAGTAATAATAGTAATTTGCAGTAATTCCAAACATCTCAGAGTGAAATATTGTACTTTTATTCCACTTAGTTAATCTAAAACTTTACTAACTTTGCCAAATCTACTAACTTACTGTATGTTGTAGATTTGCATGATTATTATTATTATACAAAACATGTATTACCCACTTCACCCCTATATGCCTATACATCAGGCCAATTGAAAATGATTTTCAAACACCTGTACTTTTTAATATATTTTAAAACTTGAAATTCTGCATCAATAACAAAAAAAAACACAAAAAACACACACACACAAAAAAAACTTCACCTCAAGTCAAGTACATTTTGAATTCCAGACTTTTGATGTAAAGAGCATTTCTAAAACACAGTATTGACACGTGTACTAGCGTAAAAAAAGTTTCCAACCCGTACATAAGGCAGACTCTGTGATGTCAGGCTCACTGTCTCAGACAGATAAAGCATATAAACTGGCTATTTTTACACCGTCAGTTTCTTCCTGCAAACAAACAAACGTACAGCTCTTATATAATATTTGTTGACTGTCTTTTTCCCCCTGAAGATCACTCGACTCGTGTGTTGTTCTCCGACGACTGAGCCGCTTCCAGAAGATGTATATAATCCCTTTCTTTTCCTGTTCTGCACGCAACTTGTTTTCGTGTCTTCTGTCTTGATGCCGGTGAAACCCCCGGCATCCATTCAGTGGGAAAACATCAATCTACAGGAACTCGCAATCGTAGTAGATTGGTTGTTGTTGTCGAGGTGGTTTGTTGTAGATGGAGGAAAGTACTACAGAGTAGATATTTAGTCTGGAATTCCAGTGTAAAGAATTATTTCCAAGGGTCGGCTACCAACATATTCCAACGTCACAGCATGTCACTTTGCTTTGAATAATCTCATGGGTCACCCACACATCTGGGGTGAGCGAGGAATGTCCATCGCAGGGATTCTTTTAGGTTTTTTTTTGTTGGTGTTTGTCAGTTTTTCTTTGCAGATTCATTTGTTTTCCAGGCTATCAACTCAGGTTCAGTCTATTAAGTCTCTATAAGAATTGAGGCCAATTCCACAATTCCTAATGCTAATGTGGCCGAAATGCTGTTCCAGGAACCCTCCAGAACGGGTGGTTTGCATGAAAAATGTATGCTTAAAAATGAAAAAAAGATTTTCTAGTTTATATGGTATATACTGTACCTACATCAAATGACACACATGCTTTCCCAGTTGTAATCGGTTTACCTTAGTGTGCACAAACTCTGTGTTTGAATATAACTCCACCTCCCCTCCATACCTCTATTGGCTCATCACGAAACTGCTGGAGACTGTGATTGGCAAACCTCACACCCCACAACCCCCCTCCCTCCCACGCACTAACACCACCTTGCCATGAGCCCAACGCCAAGTATTTGTTGACAACAATAAAGTTCTGGACCATCTGTAGGACAAAGCATGTGTCCGTCTGCAGATAAACAGCTGCAGGATCAAACATAGAGGCGCCGAAACATAGAAAAAACAAAAGCGACATCATAGTTCATATTGTTGTTACAGTTAGCACTAGCCCTCACGTACCTGTGTGGTCGGCGCCGCCGTGCGAGGATGGGGGAGGGGTCCCGTCGTCGTGGCCACTGACCACGGTGGTCTGCGACTCGTTGGACAGATGGCTGCCAGTGGACTGGTGGAGTGACGAGCGACCGCGGGAGCCTCGGTGGCTGGAGCTGTCTGTCGAAGAGTCTGTGCGGGTGTCACTGGATATGGAGGGCTCACGACCTGGGGGAGAGAGAGAGGGAGAGAGAGAGAGAGAGAGAGAGAGAGAGAGAGAGAGAGAGAGAGAGAGAGAGAGAGAGAGAGAGAGAGAGAGAGAGAGACAGGGAGGGAGGGAGAGAGAGAGAGAGAGAGAGAGAGAGAGAGAGAGAGAGAGAGAGAGAGGGATGACACGAGAGATGACACGAGAGAGAGAAGAGGGAGCCAGGAGGACAGAGAGAGATATGGATAGGGGAAGGGAGAGAGGAGTGCGAGAGGGAGAGGTAGAGAGAGAGAGGGGGAGAGGGAGAGTGGGAGAGAGGGAGGGAGAGGAGAGATGTATAGAAAGGGAGGGAGAGAGTGAATGAGAGAAGATGTGCAAAAGGGAGGGAGAGAGAGATAGAGAGAGAATTACACAGAAGATTCGACAAACAGAAAGACTAAAAGTAACTCGGCTAGAGACGAGATGTGTGGCAAAGCCAGGCCACGGACCACTCCCATTAAATGTAATTATAGGCAACTTTATATACTGTAGGTTTTTGAGGGAGGGAGTCAGTACATTCCACTCTTGAGTGGCAGCCCTGAAGAAGGAGAATATGCCCATGTAGAAAGTGGGTGGTACCAGATCCTTGTTCTCGCTTCCTCTTGTATGGTGGCTGTGGGAGTCGATAACATTTTTGAGGTAGTTGTGTCAGATATATGCAGGTAATATACAGTGCATAATGTTTGCCACTTCCAAATAGAACCCCCTGAATGGTTAATTAATATTGGTAAATTAATATTAATATTTGTTAATTAATATTAATATTACTTTATTGCACTTTATGACACTCATGACAGGTTACAGTGTGAAAATATGCAAATCTTTACATTCCTAATATACCGTATGCCATGAGTACAACTTGAGAGAATATCGGTTTAGGACAGGATGAAAACAATTGTTATACTTGGCGTCTAAGCGCTCAAACCCCATGGATCGTCCCTATGCTGCGGTTTAACATTCACCATATAAATAGCTGTGATGTGACCTCGCAGATCTGCTATATTTGGTGAAGAGACTTGGTGTACTGTACACTGAGAAAGAACGCAAGCAACGTGCAAGTGACATTGATGAATTCCAAATGTTATCAAAGTGTTCTGAGGCGCCCCCTAGACTTAAGTCAAGGCACCCCATAGGGTACCAGTGACAGCACCCACTTTACGAAGCCCTGACTATAGTGTTTTGCCATAGCTCTGGCCCAAAGCCCTATAATGCCCTTTGCTGCAGTTGCAACTAGAGTTGTGCCCCTACGGGGCACAGGTCTCCACCGAAAAAAGGAAAGAGCAGGTGGCATCTTGACTATAGCAAAGCTGACCCCAAACATTTTTTTTCTTGAACTCTTACATAGAATTTGAATGTTTTTTTATTTGGAAATCACCTGAAAAGAGATTTCAAATTCAGAAAAGACATCATTATTTTATCTCTACATAGGATATATGTATCAAGGGTCCTCCTAGCTCAAACCCCTCCTAGCTCAACTATGACGTCGTCATGACGTCATGGGACGGACAGATCGTGGGCATGGACGGGCTACGTGCACAGGCAGAGACCTGTACCCAGGTCTCCACCGTCTGGGCTCAGGTTTGAACACGTACTAGTACTAGTGTATCAACTATGACGTCGTCATGACGTCGTGGGACAGACAGATCCAGGAGACGGACGGGCTGCGTGCACGTCGTGGGACAGACAGATCCAGGAGACGGACGGGCTGCGTGCACGGACAGAGGGCGTTTTATAGTCACCACCTTCGGTGGAGACAATAAGTCTATACGGGACTGTTGTCTTCCTGCCCTCGCATGAAATGCAGACCAGCCTCTCCTCTATTGCAAAAAAAAAATAGTGAACTTTTTCCCTACTCACCAATACAAAGGTGGCTTTAATAGAAAGCCTGCCACGTGCCTTCATAGACACACTCTGAGCCCCCACCACACGTTTAAAAAAACACTTTTTGACGAGTTGTTTTTTGGATGTCTGTTACTGGTTTTGACCTAGGGACCACCAGTTAGAATGCAAAACCATTCTAACTGAGACCACTACCATTGCGTCGGGTGGGGATGGTGTCCAGGCCTGTCACACATATCTCGCACTACTGTCCCATATGCCTCAAATCAAAGATATGGGAAAATTTAGACCTACATGGCTTTTATTCAAGCGTTTATTCAATGCTGATCGAAGTACAGCAATACATGGCAACTTGGGGTACTCTTCTTTAAAATTTCATCATAACTTTTGACCAAAAACAGAAACAAAAAAAGATATCATGGGGACGACCTATCATGAGGAAGGGGGGGGCAAAATCAGTGAAAAACGTCCATATTATTTCTAAAATATTCCTTAATAAAGAGGAATCAAGTTCCTCTGGACCAATCTCACTTCTGTGAGATTGGTCCAATGAATGTATGAATAAATAAATAAATAAAGTGACAAGTCCATTGTGGTGAATAGTGAATAACATAATCGTCCAGGTGAAAATCCTGCATTTTCAGAGTTCTAGTCTGATGGTCTGCATTTCCATTTCGAGTGCAGGAAGGCAGTGTATAGCAGTATAGCTATAAAGAAGGAAGGCATTTGAGCCAATGGAACAGAGAGCTAGCGTTTTACCAGCATCGTACCAGAGTCTTCACTGTCGTAGCCAGCCTTGCTGCAGTTCTGCTGGATCTCCAGCTGGGGGTTGGAGCCCGACGGGCTGTCCTGCAGTACCACCGGTGTCCCGCGGGGGTCAGCGTACAGCAGCAGCAGCGGCTGGTAGTGGCCCTTGATGCAGCGCGAAACCACATCCTTCCACTTGGGGCCGATCTGGAGGGGGGAGAGAGAGAGAGAGCGCAACGCAGTCACTGATTAGTCCATGTGTATACAGATGTACTATAATTCTAGCGCACCTACAGCTTGTTTGAGGCTAATGCCACACAGTCTGTCTTGTTGTTGTTTCTCTGCAGGGGCGTTTTTGCCATTAGGCAGACTAGGCAGTTGCCTGGGGCGCCATGAGGGGGGGGCACCGGGGCAAACACCAGACATGCTTTAAAAGGATCCCTGGCTAATAAGCCTCATATGGACATATACATTATACTTGTCCTCTACAACTACAATTGAACACATAATATGTCCTTAAAATACTTTGACTGCCAGTGGCTTACCGTAGGGCAACGCACGCCGATCATGCGGTTGGCGCAAAACACGACGTATTGTAGATTTCATTGTTTAATCCATCTATTAATAATAATAATAATAAGATGAAGCTTTATTTATATAGCACCTTTCATGACATACAATGCAGCTCAAAGTGCTTTACTATTAGTCCAAGTGCATCGTCTGATGAAGATCCCGTTGTTGACTTTCATTTGGGACAGAATGGGCGCGGCCATTTCGATTTTTTGTCCTACTGGCACCCATTCAATCCAATGCATTCAAAAGCCCTTCCTGAGAATCTCCTTCTAGTTGTCGATAGCACACGGGTAAATCAACTAGGGCTAGACGTCACTTCCTGACTTTTGACCCGGAGCTTTTTGCTCAGATCGTGAGAGGACAGGTTAGTCAAGACACCAGACACAGCATGACGTCATCGCACATCCTGTTTAGGAGATCTGGCACTTCAAAATAAGGGTTTATTGTAATTAATATACCTTAGAGATGTTTTGTGGACAAGTTAACGATTTTTCTTTTTTCTGAGAGTGTACAATTTGGTTCACATTTGTACACTCTGAGAAAAAAAAAGAAAATGGATTGAATTCCCCCCCACTTCTAAAAGTCCCACTACAACACGTATCGAGACCAGAACGTTGTGCGGGTCTACGAGTAAAACCACCTGAACTGGCGCCCCAAATGTACCATTTTTACTATCTTCTTACACTGTGTCACAGTGTTTCATCACCATGGAAAATATGACCTCTAATTTGGGAGGGTGTATTGTCGTTACCCTGCTGTTTTTCTTTTGTGTGTGTGTGTGTGTGTGGGGGGGGGGGGGGGGGGGTGACAAAAATACAGCAGCAGCAACAATGACTCATAATGTGACCTTCAGAGTGAAAAAGAGAAGAGCCGGTGGTGGAGCAACAACAGGGGAACGACATGCGAAATAACAAACGACCCATTTCTCTCTCCAAGGACGCCGTACTGTACAAATGTTTTCATTAGAAACTCCAGCGGCCGCGTCACATGGAGCCTGTCTAAACATCTAAACCGTAAGCAGCAGGCAGACTTCCTCACATGCTCACAGTACACACACACACACACACATACAACTCCGTGTAGTGGTGGGTTATCATTCCCTTTTCATATCAAGGCCCATTATTTATTTTGAGCCACAGAACACCATTTCATGTGGAGGAGACAGCACCCACAGCAGCACCCCTAGTGGGAATCAAACCCAGGAACTTGTAACTCTGAGGCGACAGCACTAACCACTGTGCCACCGTGCCAAGGCTTTATGATATAAGTAGAAATTGACCTATTGCCAGGGAAGTTCAATGCAAGTCAACAGGCTTTTATACAGTAGCTGCATTCCTTTTCATAGCTTATTAAAGGTCTTAAAGGTCATTCAGTTTTGATTTAGAAATGCGTGCTGTTGTACTATCATTTGTGTTTGTGTAAAGAAAAATCAATAAAGACATTGTTAGGGGAAAAGAAAAAGTGTACTGTAAGAACAAAAGAATCAGATGGCATCCAAATACATATCAATTTGTGGGTTCATAGCACAAGGAAGTTGACAAATAACGTGCTAAGCAACCTAGTTAAGACGGTCTATCCTGTTTTGTCTCGTCTTGTGAGATCCGATGATGAAGGTCTGTGTGCTGAAACGAGTCTATTCCCAATAGGAACCTTTTAAACTGCAAGCGAAGAAGACAGCTTTTGGGAAACCTTTGTTCTACACCGTCTCCTGCTAAATTCAGACTGACGCTTTTACTGTGTGCAAATGACAGGTACGCCGAGGCCCCACACAGCCGTACGCACACACAGCTAACCAACCAGTAATCCTGGTCTCTACACTGCCTCCCCCTGGCCAGCTGTGGAGGGAACTCCACCCTGTCAGGTGCAAAGGAGCGACTCCAACACTCGCGCATGAGAGAAAACACGTTCTCCTCAAGATATTAGTTTGACATTAAAGGAGAAATACACTGCAAAACACCTGTACCCTGAATCTATCCTGGAAATCAGCCCAAACTGCCACAGCTAAAAAAAAATCCCTGGGCACTGGGTTTGGCACTCTTCAGTGTGATTTATATTTCCCTCAGCTAAAAATGGTGAGGGACCAATCAGAGCCCAATATTGAAAGTGAAGTAAAACTAATATATATGCAGTGATATTAGTCTGATCCATGCCAGGCTATCCTGAATCAGCCTATAATACTGTCCCAACATACTGTACACATGGTGGGCTTGTTCTGAGTACTTTCCAACCATTGCCTATCGCGTATCAAACAAGGTGACGGGGGTGGGGGTGGTCTGGGGAAGTGGTTTTCAACCAGTGGTCCAAAAAGGTTGAAAACCACTGGTCTGGGGTAACGGCCAGTCTGTCTCACCTCTTTGACGTGGGCGTCGTCGAAGTACATCCACTTGCGTATCTTGGTCTGGAAGAAGAAGGTGGAGTAGTGCTTCCCGTAGTAACACACCATACCCACTAGGTAGAGCTCTGCCTGCCGCGCTCTCTCCTCTGTCACCCGGTAGAACAACTGGAGAGAGGAGAGGAGAGAGAGAGAGAGAGAGAGAGAGAGAGAGAGAGAGAGAGAGAGAGAGAGAGAGAGAGAGAGAGAGAGAGAGAGAGAGAGAGAGATGGGAAGATCGTGGCCAAGAAAGCCAGAGGCAGAAGAGAATAAGTGACACAAGAAGTGAGTGACAGAGACAGAGAAAGAACAGAGACAGGGAGAGACAGAGAGAGAGAGACATTAAACACATCTGAAAATCAGGCTTGTATTCTGCGCAAAAAACATCTTAAATACATTTGAAAAAATTGCCACCATCTGTCCCAAAGGTTGTATTATACTTTACCAACTTTAAACATTAAAATGTTTCTCCATGCCGCTTGTTTTCCTAAAGTTTATCCCAACCTAGCCTTTTCTATGCGAGGAAACGCACAATTCCTAAGGCTTTGTCATAGACTTTTGTTTGTTCAATGTAACACAACAGCTCTGTTTGCACTTTTAATTAATTGCACATGTTTTGTTTTGCCATGGCAATAATGTAAATGTATGCATTCTCATAGCTATGAAGCCCTTTGAACTGAAATTAAAATTTAATTAGGGTGTGTGTGTGTGTGTGTGTGTGTGTGTGTGTGTGTGTGTGTGTGTGTGTGTGTGTGTGTGTGTGCGTGTGAGAGAGAGAGACATCAGAGCGAAGAGAAGGCATAGAGTAGGATATTAAAGAGATTTACTGGTTCTCCAAACCACTGTGATAGAGACACATAAAGAAAGTGGAATGGATGGTGTTATCACTGCTAATATTGCTAACATTAATATATTACTCAGATTATTAAGATGCAAGGTCTCGCGTCAGCTGTCTGGCGGAGCGTTAATAGTTTTATTATGGAAGCGTGCCGCGCGGCTGTCACAGAATGACGGAATGAACAGTGACACGCGATACCTCGTATATGCCAGCAGCGGTTCTCCCTGACTGGGGTAGTCCAGGGACCACCCGGTCAAATAAGGGGTTCCTGAGGGTTGGGTTCAAGGGGGTCCCCATTAAGACGATGAGACCTGAGGGCTGATTCTACAAAAACTATTTCACATCACGGAAATAGAGATTATTTAGAGAGATTTGTCCACGACCCCCATCTCAAAATTGGACAACATTGTTTTTTTAGTTAGGAATTTTAGCTGTTTTAGAAAAGGCCGTATGTTCAACATATTAAAGTTTTCTGCTTTGATACACAGTGGGGCTTCCCCATGTGGAGAAGGAGGCCTTCACATTCCCATTCAGTGGATCCAGTGATCTTTTATGCCCTGATATAACTTCTTGGCGTTTATTGGGACTATAGTAGATCATAAGAAAAAAGAAATCACTATATTTTGTAAAACGAAATAAATAAATAAATAAATAAATAAATAAATAAATAAATAATACATATTCAGCCCCATGTTCGAATGCCCCTGCCCCCTGTAAAAAAAAAACAGCTACAATCACTAAAACTAAAGAAAGCGGAAACTAAAAAAGGCTTAACTTTCTCACATAACAACCTAAAACATGAACCTAATATGACAGAAATATGTTTTTTTCCAGAAAACTGTCCAGATCTAGAAGACAATTTTAGGATCTGATGTCAAGATTAACTGGGTTAAGCACCAATGATGTACAGCATACAGTACAGACCGGGAACACCCTAACCCACGACGCTAATGCTTCCCATTGTTGAATGTGATTTAATATCGCGGTGCTATGGAAGAGACCCGGGCAGAAACGACAGGACTGCCGGGGCTATAGGAGACACACTGGAAGATGGATAGGAGACAAGATGCAGGGCAACACATTAGATTGCATTCACAGTTCTATTATTCATACACATCCGTTCCAGCGCGTCAGTGCTCGCCTCTCGTGTCACAACGCGTTACGCGTCACACGTGCGACCGTGTGTGTGTGTGTGTGTGTGTGTGTGTGTGTGTGTGTGTGTGTGTTACAGCTACTGTACTTGTGTGGCGCAAATGCCATCATGTACAGTACTGTGTCTATGCCGTCGTTGCTATCGGGCTGAAACCTTCTTAAAAAGCGACGTCAATATGCCGTTGTACTTTTAGTAAAGTAAAATTTTAAATACAATAAATTTACTTGTAACATTATTTCTGCATTGTGGTATTACATACTTGTAAGAGTTTTCTAGGATTAAACATTTCGTGGTTAGGTTTAGCGCTTAGTGATGGAGTTATGCCTGATTTATTCTTGAGTTGAGTATTGCTACCGAAAATAGTTCATTGTAGATTATAGTGTCTATTTTTAGCCGTAATTTAAAAAATGACGACACTTGTGTGCAACTGTGTATGTGTGTGTGTGTGTGTGTGTGTGTGTGTGTGTGTGTGTGTGGTGTGTGTGCATGTGAGAGAGAGAGAGAGAGAGAGAGAGAGAGAGAGAGAGAGAGAGAGGTGGGATGTGGGGTTGTGATCAAGGCATTGTATGATGAATAAATGTATGCTTATATGCAGGGTAACAGGCTGTTAGATGGTCTTTGTGTGTCCATCTGTGTAAGTGTCTGTGTGTGTGAGTGTGTGGGTGTGTGCGTGTGTGCATAAGTGCATGCATGTGTGTGTGTGTGTGTGTGTGTGTGTGTGTGTGTGTGTGTGTGTGTGTGTGTGTGTGTGTGTGTGTGTGTGTGTGTGTGTGTACAACTGTACATCATACGTTTTTGTGCACCTGCATACCCACTTGGTCCTACCGTACTCAGTTACAGATTAAATGTGGACATACAAGGTTTCTGCAGGGTCTTCCAATCTTCTACACTGCATCGTTGCCTGCCTGTTTTAGGATTAATTGTCAGATTTTACTGATTACCTTTAAGGCACTTCATAATCACGTTCTGGCTCCTAATTACATTCTGGGACTTGTTAACCCATTGTGAGCCTGAGTGGTACTCTGAGTCAAGGCTGAAGACAAAGGGGTGACCGTGATGCTTCTTTTAATCATGTGGCATTATTATTAATATTATTATTATTCATAGTAGTAGTAGCAGTAGTAGTAGTACAGTAGTAGTAGCATTTTATATGCAATACCTGTATACTTATTCTAAAATCAGAGTACAAGTGTGCATATAATATTTGACATTGGCATTTGGCTCTGGTGCATTTTTCTCTCTGCCTGGCGCAATAAAACACCACCATTAGATAGCTGGAAGATAGATATACAATATCTATAACAATATATAACAGAGTCCACCAGTGGTGCTGGGGTGGTGGTGGGAGCAAACATCACATAACAACCAAGAACCTTTAAGCAGTATGCAGAAGGAAGGCCCACCAAACAAGATGGCATGCAAAACAACCCAAGATATTTCAAAATAAAGTGCTTATATTTAAAATGATGTGCAACACTACTACTGCTAACTAACTACAGCATGGCACCACTAAACCAACAGCATTTCACCATTGAAAACAGAAAACCCTCTGAGTCAGACCTTTAGCTTCATGCATGCTGCATGTCTGTTGCAACTTCAACAACAACTGACGTTAAAGTCTTGTAACTGAAAATGGTATGGGTGCAACTTCATCGCCCGTGGCACAAAGCGACACGGGCGATGAAGCCGCCCCCATACCTTTTTCTCTTGCCCCTCCAACATTTTCTCTTGCCCCCCCACAATGGGACATGTTACATCCACCCTGCATTGGGCCTCTCCGAATACACCCACATAGAGATGCAGCGTACCCCTTCAGCATGTGCCCTAGAGCACAGCATGAAAGCTCTCAAGTATATCTGACTGAACTAACACCGCAAGCTATGTCTCATTAGTAGTAGTATTGCTTTGTTATAATTTACATTTTAGGCATTTAGAAGACCATACTCAAGAGTGACTTACAGCAAGCAAGAACAAAAGCACAGTGAATCAAACGTAAGATAAGAATTTCTTGAATTTCCTGAAGAATTTCTTCAGATATTCCAACAGTGGAATATCAAAAGAAACTATATGTATACGCTATAGTTCTACAGTAGGTCTGCATAAAATGTGCTGTAAGGTCATCAAGGCTTAATGCCATTGCTTGCGCAAGTGGTACATGTCTGTTTGTTCTAATTTCTAACCGCTTAATGCACTACTTCTATTCAAAACATTTAGAAAAATGTTCAATAGAGATCATGTCAAAGGGTAGAAGGGCGTACACAGCAGTATTGATGAGGTATATCCCCCTGATCTTGGTAAAAAGAGGGTAAAAGTGAAGAAACATTCATAGACACGATGCAGGATCATTTATTTATTGAGTCTTCCTCCCAGATTCCCTGAAGAAGACCATTCCAGGTCCAAGCATCGGTAATCAATACATTATCCTGCATCGTGGCTATTACGTGTGTGGGTGTGTGGTGTGGTGGTGGCATCTTTTATCCATGAAGACCTGAGGCCAATTCTACAATTCTACAAAATATACAGTATCTTCTAAATCCTAGACTTAGTTTGCTATATAATAATGGATTGAATTTTTATAGTGCGTTTCCAAGTTCATTTCATACATTGCTAGGTGAAGCAGTGAACAGTCAATGCCAGCGTCCTCACTTACCACATTCACACACCAATGGTGGCAAGCTCAACTCATTGGAGGCAATTTCACGTTCAGTGTCTTGCCCAAGGACACATGGGATTCGATCCACCGACCCAGGGGTCATTGTACGACCTTCTCTACCTCCTGAGCAACAGACACCTCAATGTATCAGTGGTGCTCAACCTTTTCATATCAAGGACCTTCGGACCCCCATCTGAAAATATTCTTGCACCTAAAAGCGTTCAACTCTAAAGTTCTCCTGGTATCGGAGCCAGTATACAGTTGTTGTTGGGTCTTTTTCCTCGCACATGCGAGTTCTGAGGCACTCGAGGCACTTGGAACTACTGTAGCTGCCTCTTTCCACTACATCACCATCGATGAGGGTAGGAGGAAGATCTCTCTCCGTGGCCTCTTTTAAGTCCACGAGCAGGTTGGGACTCGGGCAACGGTGGCGTCGAGGGCAAGGTTGTTCTCCCGACATCTCCCCATGTCATCTCTGTATTCAGATTTGTAGTTGTCGACGAATCGGATGGTCACCGTCCGTGTACCTTATGATGGCGAATCATGAGTGGTTGGGAGTGATCAGAGGCCACAGCACACATCCCTGGGGTGCTCCAGTGTTGAGGGTCAGTGGGTCAGCTGTGGCGCTGCCCATTCTCGCCCACCATAGTGGTGTCGGCTTGACAGGGAGTCTTCTATCCATTCACACATGCTTGGGTGTTGCTCCGGGTCTCTGAGCTTTGTGTAAAGTTTCGCTTGGACCGCATCTTTGTGTGATGATTCTGATGAATGAACTGGACAGCCCACAGCACATATTTGTCCTTCATCTGCTTGTTTTCCAAGCGTGGAGAGCCATGGCAATATATAGCGTCATGGGCGGATCTTTTTTTGTGGTAAATCATGCAAAACTGCCATGGACCGAGCGAGGCAGGCAGCGTGATGGAGCAGATGTATTCCCTTTGCTGGCTTCTCAAAGTACACTATCAGTAAAAACAAACAAACTACTTGCAAACAGTGAGCCACGATTTTCCACACTATGTGTGTTGGGTCTGTTATTTTTGAATGGCCAAAGCATACGGTACATAAAAGAACGCATTTATTTTTTTTTTAGCTCAAATCTAATTTGACCCTGATGAGGCACATAAAGGCCTGAAATGCATCGACTGTTTCATTTTGGGAGACACCGCCGACCGTGCATGCAGGGTTGTAAATAGTTGAGTTGCTTACGTCGCCCAGTCGGAGGCAGGTGCCCAGGCTGTGGATGACGTCCTCGGCCAGGTCCGAGTGGTCCGAGTCCCACACCAGGCCGATGCTCACGATCTCCGGAGAGTTCATCAGCACCCGACGGATACGCAGCATCTCCCCACAGTTACTCTGCAATGGGAGCGAGAGACAGAGAGAGAGAGAGAGAGAGAGAGAGAGAGAGAGAGAGAGAGAGAGAGATTGATGCCAGTTGTTTCAAACATTTATCCCATGCTATAACCTATTTTCTTCTTCACCGGATCAATCTCACAGTTTTTAGGAATGTTTGGACCAAAGGAGATGTTCTTTTTTGCGAAAAGTCATGAAATGTTAAAAAAGAGTACCCCAAGTTGCCTTATATTGCTGAGAAATATTTTTCATATAAATATCTTCATTTTATCAGGTACTTTAGTGAAGACCTATTATATGAAGATAGGTTGAAAAGTGGTGAAGTGATCGTTTAAGTGTCCTAGGGTTAAAGGTTTTGTATGATGGTTTTCTCCAAGGTACCATGTTCTGTCTGTAACACATGCAGAGAGAGAGAGAGAGAGAGAGAGAGAGAGAGAGGAGAGAGAGAGAGAGAGAGAGAGAGAGAGAGAGAGAGAGAGAGAGAGAGAGAGAGATTCTCAGAATCGAAGAAGAAGCGGAGCTTGGAGACGAGGCTCGTTTTGCTGGTGGGAAGAGTTTCATTGATATAGTGAATTATTAAGGAAAGGGGTGGGGGAAGGTAAGAAGAAGATGGAAGCGAGGTGCAGGCGACGGACGAAGACCAGGGGAAAGGAGAGAGTTGAAGGGGGAGTAGATGGAGGCAAGAAAGAGTGATGGATGGTGAGGAAAGAGGGGGAGAGTGACAGGAGGCTGGTGGGAGGAGAGAGGAGGGATATGGAGGGATGAAGGGAGGGATGGGGAGAGAGAGAGAGAGAGAAGAAACGAGTGTGATCAAACAGGGTTTTACATCCTGTGCCGTCGAGGCACAGAGGAGTGTGACATCGCTAAAATCCCCGCTGCTGCCTCCCGTTTGACAGAGCACACACACACATTAACACGCCACACACACATGCACGCACGCACACGCGCACGCTCGCAGACAAGCCTGTCGCATGAACACGGCGCACAGTGTGACATCTACGACACGGAGATAAAAGCCAGGAGGGAAGAGCAGACCATGAAAGAGGATGGAGAGACATGGATTGACAGAGGGAGAGTGGTGTGTGTGTGTGTGTGTGTGTGTGTGTGTGTGTGTGTGTGTGTGTGTGTGTGTGTGTGTGTGTGTGTGTGTGTGTGTGTGTGTGTGTGTGTGTGTGTGTGTGTGTGTGTGTGTGTTGGGGGCGGGGCAGTGTTTGTCCCGTGGGCCTTCTGTTAAGTTCAGAACCATGTGTTCCGAATCCTTCCTTTGAGTCATGACCCTCCACAGAGCACGCACGCACACACACACGCACACACGCACACACACACACACGCACACCACACCACACACACACACAACACACACACACACCACACACACAACACACACACAGACATGCACCAATGGACACACACACACTCTCTGCAGTACATGCATGCACACAACCCTACCTGCACACACACACACACACACACACACACACACACGCGCAGACACGCGCACGTGTGTACGCATGCACATACACACACCCACACAAACACACACATGCACGCACACACATCCAGGGCTGGCAGAAGGAGCACGGAAACAGCCTGAGAACACCCTGGCAACCGTACACTCTGCCAGCATACACAATCACAAACACACAACACGCAACACACACACACACAAACACACACACACACTTGCATATATTTGTGCCTTTGTGCACTGGCAGCAGAGAAGAGAAGGCAGGAAGGTATTCTGCCAACGCCTGGTTGTCAGCTCCCTGAAAGGGACAATCACAGTATGGGTTCCACACACACAACACCACACACACACACACACACACACACACACACACACACACACACACACACACACACACACACACACACACACACACACACACACCACACACACACACACACACACACACACACACACACCACAACACAAACACACACACACACACAACACACACACACACACACACACACACACACACACACACACACAAAGCACGCTATCTGTTACACAACACAACATACACTGGGAGGGTGACGGGTTCATTTGGTTCACTGTGGACTCTCTCTGAGTTACAAATGCATAAATAGGATTCTTCCGTCAAAGGGCATCAGTGTTTAAAATAGTAGAGCAGGGAGACCAAATACAGCATTGTAGTTATACCGTATTAAACGGATCCATCACATGCTTGGGAGTGTGGAAACGGGAGAAGACAAGAGAAGGCTGTCATTATCATCATCATTTTCCAGAACAGTTTTCTTCCTCTGGTGTACTTTGATTCCAGAGAAGAAGACAAGATATAAGTTTATGGTCTGCTCTGTAGCTGCGGCCGGCAAAACTGTGTTCTTCTGGATGGGACTAGTGAAGAAACACAGGGTGAAGGTTGCCGTATATCAAGGGTTTTCAACCTTTTCCATAGCAGGGCCCACTATTTCTTCATCATTTGAGCCACGGACCACCATTTGATGACATTTTAGCCCCACAGACCCCTTGCTTTTGTCCACAATTCCAGGCTGGATTTCGGAGAAAACAAAACAGTCAAACATACAGATCAAAATGTCCATTAATCTTCTACATTCTCTAGTTGTGTAGACTTGGGCTAATTCACATGATGAATATTTTAACTATTGAGAGTGTGAAAATGAAACCAAATGGACCCGCAAGGGTCCATTTGGTTTCATTTTTACATTCTCAAGAGTTACATCTGGTTAACCAACTTTCCATCATTTAGTCTGGGGACCACCTGGAACCCTCTCAAGGACCACTGGTGGTCCCCAGACCATCTGTTGAAAACCCCTGCCGTATATCAAGATTTATCGACGGGTGCTGTCATTAGAAGGACGACCATTTCTATAATTAGTGCTGCATGGAAGGCCCAACATGGACCCTCAAAGCACAACATGGAACGGGTGGGAACTAGTTGTCAGTGTCACATGGACGGGGCATGTCGTAAATGTGGTCTCCTTTGGGTTTCTTTATACCTTTCAATAAGGGAATAAGGGATGCACAGATATGGAAATTCTTGATATCGATACCGATAAAATATAAAATGAAATAACAATTTAACTGATAGCCGATATCAATAACGATATATACAGTATATGCTTATTTAGTTTTTTTTGTTTGTTTGTTTTTATTGTGCCAGGAAAAATCTTCAATACAAGAAAGAAAGAAATGTTCAGAATCTACATCTTGGAAGACTACAGATAAATCAACACAGTCAATGCTAAATGTATGCTTATCAACAACAGTAGTGGCTACTGCCACCGTTGATGCCAGTTCTATTTGGCGATATCGATATCAGAACAGATCATCATCGGATCACAAAGTCATTTTTGGAATTGGTGGCATGTCTAAATGGGGATTTAGACATGCCATTTAGACATGGGGGGGGGGGGGGGGGGGGGGGGGGGGGGGGGGGGGGATCCAGGTAGACTTCAATGCGCTATAATGCCATTGTGCGTTCCCTGTGACCGCATGTGTTCAGTCCAATAAATACATACCTGCCCGGTTGAGTCCTGTATATTCTGTCTGGCTGGAGGAATAATTTCCTTCCCCCTGAATATACCTCCTACATTTTCCATCTGTTTGGGTCTGACTCGAAGAGAGAGGGGGAAAGGAAGAAAACAACCAAAATCTGACAACCTCACTCTGTTTGGCGAAAAAGGACTCAAGGGTGGTACTGAGTATATACTGACGAGAGACTAACTCTGACAGCGCTAGAAAGATAACAGAGGAGCCAGCGGGGTGGCCTGCACTGTTTGCCATCAGCATTCACACCATGAATAAGCTAATGGTGTGCATAGCCGTGGATGGGGAGCATGAGGGATCTGTGGATAGAGAGAGACAGAGGCTTGGGTAGCAGGGGCGGATCTAGGCATGGGCATGGGGGGGCAATGCCCCCCTAAATGCCCAGACTGCCCCACCAAACGTGATGGCATGCAAAACAACCAAAGATATTTCAAATTAAAGTGCTTGTATTTAAAATGATTTGAAACACAACTATTGCTACTAACTAAGTACAATTGTGGCACCACTAAACCAACAGAATTTCATCATTGAAAATAGAAAACTCTCTGAGTCAGACTTTTAGCTTTATGCATGCTGCATGTCTGATTCAACAACCTTGATGCATTACTTGTCTAATAAAAGTCCCCCCCCCGAAAATGGTATGGGGGCGGCTTCATCGCATGAAGCCGCCCCCCATACAATTTTCTCCTATCCCCCCAATTGGGAAATGTTACATCCGCCCCTGGTAGGGGGGTATGGGGGGGCAGCTGCTTTGGCTGTGCCCACAGAAGAGCCTCTTTGTGTGGACACTTTGGCAGAGATGAGAGGGGTTGTGCGCACACAGGGCCAAGCTGGATCTTTTCAAAACCAGCAGCACTTTCCCATGTGGCCAACAACAGAACAGACACGGCTCGGCACAGCACAAAAAGTGAACAACATCTCTCTCTCTCCCTCTCTCTCTCTATCTCTTTCTCTGTGTCAGTCTCTCGCTCCCTTTCTCTCAATTTCACTCCCGCTGGACTTGAGGATGGAACAACAACAACGATTTATACGTTTCCGGGGATGGGGCAACGTTGGCTATACAAAACAAATCCTCTATGAAAAGACCCCATGCTTTCGTTTTGAAGCCAACAACAATACAAGGTCACCCTCCCTACGATCACCACCGGTGCAACTTTTCACTCTTGTTAGCTCAAACTTTTATGGATCAGGGGCCCACTTGAAAAGTGCTTGCGGCCCACACATGGCATTTTTGATAGCATATCCATCTATTAACATCTCTTTATGTCTATAATCTGGAATCCACGCACTGTAACTCGAGAACTGTTTGCTCACTGACTTCCACACCGCCACCACAGGGACCTCAGCAACCATTTTGAAAAGACATACTGTAAGCCCATAAGCCCTAGATCTCTAGAAGCTAGATCTGCAAGCTCACAACGCCTCGCCTCAACTACCGTATGTGCTGGAGTCTAGCACAGGGGTTTTCAACAGGTGGTCCAGGGACCACCAGTGGTCCCTGAGAGGGTTCCAGGTGGTCCCCAGCTAAATGGAAAGTTGGTTAACCAGATGTAACTCCGAGAGCTAAATGAAGCCAAATGGACCCTTGCGGGTGCATTTGGTTTCATCTTTACACTCTCAAGAGTTAAAATATTCGCCATCTGAAATAGCCCAAGTCTGGTCATTTTGATGTGTACTTACCCGTTGTGAATACTGTATATGAACACCAAATGATCTACAGAGTGGTTAATGTGATTTAGCCTAATATCAGTACCAATAACGTAAGTATAATTTACACGCACAAATAAATTCATTATTAATCAAGGACGTGTTAATTTGAAATAAGGGCTTCGTCAGTCTTTTCCTAATGTTATGTTCAATGAGCGTGTGAAAACTGAATGAAGAATGATTGCTGTAGTCAGTGAGGACTTATGCATGTTTCAGACAGACATTCAGACAGACATTTGCTTAGTTATAGTATTGATGTTTGACTGTTTTGTTTCTGAAATCTAGCCTGGTATTGTGAACAAAAAATGGCTCAATTGCTGAATAAATAGTGGGCCCTGGTATGAAAAAGGGTTTAAAACCACTGGTGTAGCACAAAGTTTCAGCACGTTTTTACCTCGTCTAGAATCTCATCTTTCTTCCCTGGCCACGCGGCCCTCATCACTTCTCCTGCACTCTCACATTCCATTGTCGTGTCAATACATCACCCTAACCGATCACTACAGAGGTGTGTGCTCTTTTCCCAGTGCAGACTCACAGATCTGTGCGTGCACGGGTGTGCACATGCATGTACGGGTGTGTGTGTCTGCGTGTGTGTGTGTGTGTGTGTGTGTGTGTGTGTGTGTGTGTGTGTGTGTGTGTGTGTGTGTGTGTGTGTGTGTGTGTGTGTGTGTGCACTCACAGGGCAGTTGCGCAGGTCTCCCATGTTGCTGGCATTGCGGAGCAGTTCACCGAACATATCAGGCGTGGGCTTCTCCCTGCACTCCAGCATTCTCACCGCCTGGTTACTGCAGCACCACACACGCACAAGCACACATGCACGCAACCACCACACACACATTCACACACAAACAACACAACATGTAGACATTGTAAATGGGGACAAACATTGTATGGCACTATAAACTAGATAAATAGCAGTGGAACACCCTCATCTAGTAATTGACATTCCAAAAAAATCAAAAGAATACATATTTTAATGAGAACACTGCCCTTTCAAAGGTGTCTTCTCTCCAGGCCATGAAATCTGCATCTTTCCTTTCCTTTCCTTTCCTTTCCTTTTCCTTTCCTTTCCTTTCCTTTCCTTTCCTTTCCTTTCCTTCCTTCCTTTCCTTTCCTTTCCTTTCCTTTCCTCTAAGTGTCTCCTATGTGAAACAAGTTTCACATGAGTTTCTATCTCAAGGCTGGTGGAGGGTGTGTAGATCCCAGGATCGCATAGTATCATTGATACAGATTGCAAAAATCATAGAGTAATAGAAATATAGAGAGGGGGCTGCAGCGACACCCCCACCCCCTTGCCTCAGTGGTGCTTGGAAGTGCCCGAAAGCACCCTACCTCCCGGGCGGAAGTAGGGTCTACTTCCGCACATCCGCCCACCAAATTCTGGTGGTTAAATAAGTGTTACCTCCATAAACGTGCACATGAACGAGTGCCCCAATGTTAAAGATGGAGTGCCATGATTTTTTTCTACCCTAAAACATGATCATCAGGTATTAATGTTATATGAAAAGTAAGATTTTTTCCCAAAAAGTGTACAGTGTTTGTTAAACTGTCATTTTTATGAGTCCACCCTACCAGTTCATTAAGTATGCCTGGTTTGCCTGGTGGGTGGTGATGGGTGGAGATCCACCTGAACTGAAGCCACACCCACAGCTTTAGTTGTATGATAAAGGGGGAGGAGTTAGGAGAGGGGCTGAGCACATGATGTCACTATATTGTTTTTTTCATTGGCACATTTGACTGAAAAGGTTCAGCCCCCTGGAAGAAACCCTAAATACAATGGGAAGACATCATTGCACATAAAAACACACCAAGGGGTCTATTTACATACTGTCACCTCTTAAACATGTACAAAATTGGAAAAAATACAAAAATCACAGCACCCCCTCTTTAAGTTAAGGGGCACGGGGTTTCCTATTGATGAATCCACCGGCTCATCCACACTGTGCGCTGTGCACTTCAACACTAGATAGTCTCACTGGGAATGTGTGAAAAATGGGTTACAAACCCGTGAGAAAAACATATTATCCCCATGAACTGAGTGGTTGGAGCGTGCTCCTCTAACTTCTTTGTTGACTATGTGGCTGTGTGTATTTCAAAAAATTACACCATGATATGAACCTCAGGGGATGTTTTCCTTCTTTATTTCCTGTCTACACTCTTAGTGGTTTGGAAGTAAAGTGCGTTGTATTGATTTTCTCATATTCATACGCTTAAACATGAGACTTTGTGTTGGCGGAAAATCCCTCCGTACAGATTACCGAGTATCCCTGGAGATGATCACATCAGATATAAACAACTGTAATCCTTATACAGTTAACAATATGATGTATAGATATGGAATATAGTATATTGTCTCCGTTGAGTGGAAACCTCATAGCCTACATGTACTAGATGTAAAAGTGTTACTTTTAAGCCGTTCAATCTGAAACCTAGCAAAAGGAGATCTGTAAGCCTGTGGACCTTACTTGTGATGCTTTTCTGTGACGTTCTTGTATGACGGGCATTCATTTACAATAAACAAAGCAAACAAACAAACAAAACACAAGAGTTTTTTTTGCCCAGTAGCAACAATATACTGTGGAGTTTACCAGCTTGTAGATCGACTCTTTTGGTTATATGTTAGTCCACATTAATGTCTGCCATGTAAACAAAAGAAGAAAAATAAACGAAACTAATAATCTACAAAGCCATCTATGTAATCTATGAAAACGTATTGGGGGGTCATCGTTCTCTCAGCTAAGGGGTTCCTTTGTCTGGAAAAAACATAGAGAATTTCCATAAAATACCGCTATATTCTGGTGGCGCTCTGCCTCTATTAAAAAGACTGAATGGAGTCAGTGAAGAGATGATTTACAAGGTTATATGATCGTGATTTATATGTTTAAACGTGAGATCAATTCCAATAAACCGACCAAACGAAATGAAACTAAACGAAAAACAAACCGGCACGCTCCAAAGCTGAGCATTATATCGACAGTAGACTCAGCAGAGGCAAAGAAAGACATCAAGCAACTTTTAATATGTCATATACTGAACTGGCTGTCTCAGCATTTTGCTGCTATTGATTTTTTTTCCTCCAAAAATTTAATTTACAGCTGCCATTATGTTTTTTTTCCCCGGTATTTGGTTGAATTCTTAATATTTGTTTAGAAATAAGACAAGGAAGTTTCAACATCAATGCAGTACAATACATAGATACGTAACGCCCTTGGATTCAAACCTTGGTCTTGTGAACAGCCCACATTTTAACCACTGAGCCAAGGGAATCTGCTAGACTTTTAGCTCATCACACCAAGCTTTGTGAGCCTCACCCCTCTTTTGACCTCCTCCCACAGGGAAACCCGATGCGGGTCACTGCACCAATGTAACACCCGGGATTTGAACTTGAGTCTCCAAATTGGAAAGCCAATGTGTTAACCGCCAAGCCAAAGGGAATTCCCTATGGCAGCTTGGGGGAGATATTGAGAGTTTTGGGCCATCAGGCTGTGGTTTTGAGCCAGCATGATACAGACACTGTACGATAGATAGATAGATAGATAGATAGATAGATAGATAGATAGATAGATAGATAGATAGATAGATAGATAGATAGATAGATAGATAGATAGATAGATAGATAGATAGATAGATAGATAGATAGATAGATAGATAGATAGATAGATAGATAGATAGATAGATAGATAGATAGATAGAGTAGTGACCTTTGGCTAGCTGTTTTGCTGTATCCCTCACAGCACATTAGCACATACCTGCATCAACCTATTAAGAGCACTGGGCAGCTAAGTGCACCTAGGGAGTAGTTAACAGGCTAAGTGCAGTTAAGCGTCTTGCTCAGGGACACTACAACACATAGGAAGGCTGGCAGGTGAGCCGCTGACCTTTTGATTACCCGCTGGCCTCTCTGTCACTGCCCACTAACTGCATAGCTACTAGATAGCCACTGCAATTCAAGCCCAGCATCAGGCTGCCACTCAAGTGACTATAAGTCCTGCCCACAATTACTGTGGCGAAAGCTTTTGTGGGGGAAAAAATCTTCAGCTTTGAGCTAGAATGAAATAGGGTGACCAGATCTAAACTGTACATTTGAGGGACTGAAGTAATTGCATAGTGTGGGACAAGTGAGGAAACGCGTTGGCAACGAGGTTAGCTAGTTATTAAGATCTTGAGGTCATATTAAAAAAAAAAAATCAGTTCAGATATAGGCATAATCTACAAGATAAAAACGCGTCACAGTTTGTAGATCAGCTATTTTTAAGAGGGACTGTCCCACGCAAAGAGGGGCATCTGGTACTGAAATGAACAGAGGACTTTACTGTCTACATCAGTGTACTGTGTGCGTGCACACGTGCGTGTGTCTGTGCCTGTGCACGGTTGAAGCAATTCCTTTAAGGATAACAATTAGAGTGTGTTCTACTCTCTCTCTCTCATCCTCGGTGCTCGTCTGGCCTGTTTCACGCCCACGTTCACTCTGTTCTCTTTAGTGGTATACAGCGAAAACCACTCCACACATACGTGTACATGACCCCCCTCCCTACCCCCCCTCACCACCCCCCCTCCCCACCCCACCCCAACAGACTCCCAGGAGACGGTCCATCAGAGGCTTGTAGTAACACGTTACATTTACTTAAAGGGGCCAGGACACTGGTAGCACTGCCTGCATGGGCTCCGGCCCGCTTCACTGCGTTCCCATTGTTCTGTCACTCCGCTGCTCAGGCTGGCTAGCAGGCTGTTTGACTCGTAAAACACTAGTTTGATTCAGTACAGTCCACTGTCAGACTCTGTAGTAGCAAAAAAAAAAAAAAAAACTGACGGCTGTGTGGGGTGAGTTTAGTGCATATGTGTCAAACTCAAAGGGCCAAATCAGGCACATGAATGAATTATCTTTGGCCCGCAGGATGATTGATATTACTAGAATTGTCCGTACCGTGATGAGAAATCAATGCTGTTTTATTTTCTCAACTGCTTCCTCGTTTTACTATGAAAGCCGTGCTTGATGAGTCTCATGGAACGTTTTTTACATAGACAAGAAAATTTAAAATTTAAAAAGGATCCTGAAATAATGGAACCAGAATGGTCAGCCCAAATAAAAGTCGTACCAGCCGAAATGTTGTGACATTGAGGGGTCAGAAATCTGAGCACTCTGGAGCGCTGTTGCAGCCTGGACGAGGGACAAACTGGAGTTTGAAAGACATTGTTTTCAACAAGCAAGTGTTGTTTTCAACAAGCAAATAAAAGCTATTTATGTGTGCAACTTCTGTTTTAAAGTATTGAACAGTGACAACTAAAATCTCTGTAATGTTTAGACTGTAGGCCTACTAGTGGTACTACAAAACAATCTAAGACAACGTATTTCATCAAAGCCAGGTTGTTAGTGCTTATGCTGTACTAAATGACCTATAGAAAATTGGGGTGGCCATTCGGGACACAGCATTCAGATGTGTTATACTGTGTCCTGATTGGCTACCCAACATTTTTGAAGTAGGAAATGGGTGTACAATTGAGCTTTTCCAGACAATCTGCTGACAGGCAATTTTTTTTTTTTTTTTTTTTTTTTGCCAACAGTTGATTCGGTCTGGCGTATGTGTATAGCCTTCGGTCAATCAAAAATCAGTTGGAAACGTATTATTTTTATGTAGTGTCATAAAGAAACTTTATGTTGACCTGGATGGCACACTGACTATCTAGAAGATAAAAAAAAACGATAACAAACGCACTTCATTTCAGAAAGGTTGCCGACCCCTGATATAGAACATCACAGGGCTCTGTGTTGTTATGATGGAGAGATTTATAGCCACCCATTCCTCTGTGGTTCACCCTCCGGTCCCCCTGGCCTGCATGTGTTCTGTTTATAGGCTTCCGTGGACCCTCTGGGAGCGATCAATCAAAGTGCTGATTGATCACTTCCGCCCTCCCTTATTTCATTGACTGGGCAGCCTGGGAGTTTTTTTTTTTTTTATACACCGGTAACCGCTTTGAACTTCCTGGCTTGTGTGTGTGTCTTTGTGGGTGTGTGCATGGACGATTGTGTGCACGGCTGTGGCTGATTTGCGTGCGCGTCTGTGTGTGTGTGTGTGTGTGTGTGTGTTGTGTGTGTGTGTGTGTGTGTGTGTGTTTATCTTACCAGAGTGATGTGGTAGAGATGTAGTGGACCATTTGGATGAAGGGCAGAGGGTCCGAAGTGGCTCCACAACTGTTACATACACACTACAAAGGGCGCACCACACACGCACACGCACACGCACACACACACACACACACACACACACACACACACACACACACACACACCCACACACACACACACACACACACACACACACACACACACCACACACACAAATAGTCTATGTAAGTATCTGTCATGTCAGTTTTAAGCTGTAGTGTCGTGTAGCCAGAGACCTAATGCTATATGATATATACAGTAGCAGTGGTTTACAACCATTACTCCGGGGACCTTGACAAGGTTCCAGGTGGTCCCCAGGTAAGTGATCGACCGAGTTTATACCGTAGATCTTTAACTTTTGAGGGCGTTCTATGGACCCTCTGGGACCAATATTATTGTTAAACTATTTGAGTTACTTAATTTAGAAGACGTCTACACAATAAAGAATTGTGGACAAAGTCAAAATTCTTCAGTTCTCGGGTCTGAGGGGCTTAATGTATTCAAAAAGGTGGTCCGTGGCTCAAATCCTGAGTAAGTGGACCCTGGTATCAAAACGGTTGAAAACCACTGCTATATACTGTAGTCTGAGACAAAACTGACTCCGACAACGAAAGCTGTCCGCATTTACTGTAAATACAGTATAAATACTGAATGTACACATTTTATTTTTTGAATTTCCTGCAAGCTACTGTATGTATATTGATTTTCTTGTGTTGTTGTTGTCTGTCTTTTATTTAAAACAGTACACATTTGCATGTCTGTTAAGATTAAATGGAGGCAGTGGGAGGTGTCACATTGGCTTTATATTCGCTTGTTCATTTTCCCGTTGCTCCAGACTGTATTGTGGGAGGCATTAACAACACTGGCTTGTGATACTACAACGTTTTTTTTTTACCACACAAGCCTGTAAATCTAAAATAGCAGACCTGCGACCAAATATAAACTCTTAATACAATATTGATGTCAAAAGACCATAAATATTATATTAGAATTTATTTCCAGCCTGCGTGTGTGTGTGTTGTGTGTGTGTGTGTTGTGTGTGTGTGTGTGTGTGTGTGTGTGTGTGTGTGTGTGTGTGCGTGCCTGCGCGCGTGCATGTACATGGCTGCAGGAATTATTGCAGAAACTATAAAATTGATGAATAATTGAAAGGGGTTGAAGACCTTGGACAAATCCATGTTCACCTTGTGCATATCTGCAGTTAGTGAGTGTGTGTGTGTGTGTGTGTGTGTGTGTGTGTGTGTGTGTGTGGTGTGTGTGTGTGTGTGTGTGTGTGTGTGTGTGTGTGTGTGTGTGTGTGTGTGTGTGTGTAGTGCGTGCGTGCGTGCATGCGTGCATGCATGGATGTGTGTGTCCGGTATGTGTGTGTATGCGTGCACCCATGTGTGCATGAATTTCAGAAATGATAGACATAGCGAGGAACACTTTCCTGCAGGAGAAAATGTGTTTTGGTTCAAAAATGATTTGTGGAGTAAATTATGCTGCATTCATACTGGCAGATACAATAGATGCAAAGCTACGCTGCATATTTGTGTCTTAGTGTCTTTGTTTCGGAGATTGAAACCAGCTCAAAGTATTCAAAGCTGTTGTAGCTGTTGTAGCACGCAGGGGTTGACACTAAGGTCTCCGAGGCACTTGCCCATCGGGCAAGTGCAAGTCAGGTTCTACTTGCCCTCAGGTCATGGTCACTTGCCCCCCAGGTTCCAGGTGGTCCCCAGTTAAGTTGGTTAACCAGATGTAACTCTTGAGAACGTAAAAATGAAACCAAATGGACCCTTGCGGGTCCATTTGGTTTCATTTTTACACTCTCAAGAGTTAAAATTCATCATCTTAATTAGCCCAGGTCTACACTGTAGAAGATTAATGGTCATTTTGATGTGTTAATTTGCCTGTTTTCCCAAATCCAGCCTGGAATTGTGGATAGCTAGAAAGCAGGGAAAGA
Organism: Benthosema pterotum; assembly: GCA_039105355.1. Lineage (NCBI taxonomy): Eukaryota > Metazoa > Chordata > Actinopteri > Myctophiformes > Myctophidae > Benthosema > Benthosema pterotum. Next base: position 24,049,523 of record CM076981.1, on the reverse strand, counting down.
CACAGAGGCAGAGTGCAATGACTGCCTTCAAGACAAATTTATCTTGTGTTGTGTTATAGTGCACTAAGTTGCACACTTGCCCGATCGGGCAACCAGGTAGCAGTCTTCACTTGCCCCACCATTTTTTCTACTTGCCCCGGACAAGCGGGCAAGTGTTAGTGT